>JAWWEV010000084.1:2798306-2836796 GCA_035583235.1 Hafferia zeledoni
CTGGGCAGCCCATTCCAAGGCCTGAGCACTCTCTCTGGAAAGAATTTTTTTCTGATCTCCAACTTCAATTTCCCCTGTCAGAGCTTGAGCCCCCCTTGTCCTATTGCTGAGTGCTTGTTAAATCATTAAGTGCATCTCAAAGAGCCTCATGGATAATCAGTCCTTGATTTCTGCAGCTTTTCTGGAGCATTTTCCTGGTTTCTAGCATGTTCTCTCCTGTTGTGTTAAGAATCTTTCAGCAGCAAAGGAAAGTCATCCACAGCACTATTAGATATGTCAGCTGATTAAGTGAAAAATACCCACTGAGAGCACTGTGAGTTGTTATCTGGAACTGGGCAAGTGCCTGGTTTTCAAACTGAAACACATTTTTAAGTGAGATCCCTTTTACAGTTACCTCAACAAGGTACCTAAAGCTTTTGAAGTGGAATTGGTCCTACTAATCTTTGACAGGAAAAGAATTACTGAAGCTAATCACTGAAAATGGGTAAATGTCGAGCTGAAGTTTGATGAAGTGTCTGAGGATGACCATGTAACAGAATTGCAGATGAAGGCAGTAGATTCCAGGACGTGTGGGAAGGCAGTGGCTGCAGGAACACTCCCTCCATCCATCCTCCTGTTCTGCCCTGAAGGGAACCTGTCTGTGTGAGCAGGACTTGAATCCAACCCAGCCTGACGTCATGGAGAATTTTCTCTATTTCCCTTTGTGTGGTGATTGTTGTCCTACAGTTTGTTCCTTTGTCTCAGGAGAAAAGGGCTTCCCATTGTTAACTCCCTGTTTGATGTTGAGGCACTTCTTTTGACAAGCTCTTCATTTCCTGGTGATAGGACTCTTTCAGAGAATCTGCTTTTCCCTTCAAATTTAGCCTTATCAATGCTGAAATAACCAATATATTTGGTATTCCCTACACAGTTTCAGCAAGTGAATGATTTCCATACATTTTTCTCATGCATTTGCAGACACATGTATTTAAAATTAGCTGTGGTGCCCTTTGGTTTGTTGTGTGGGGTGTGGTAGTGGAAGGAAGAAGCGGTAAGAAGGTAGAGAGAAGTTGTGGTAGGTGATTTGTTTTTGTGGAATTTTTTTTGTGAGCAGAACTCTGCCCTTCATTCCCCTCACTCGAGGAAGTTGCATAACGTGTAAGCATCTTGCAGGTCTGTGCACTCAGTCTTTCACTTCTGCTTTTATGTCTTTATTAATGTATTTGTGTTGAAGTGTTTTGGTGCTGTTCTCAGACTTTTGCTGAAATGATAGAAAACACAAGTGAGCATTTCTGTAGGTTTGGCAGGAGCCTTAAAGCAGATCCCAGTCCTGGCGCCAGGCAGGGGGATGGCTCTGAAGAGGCCTGAAATAATTTTTCCTCTGTGCTTTAAACATAAACAGCCTTTTCTCTACCAGGTATGTTGTTCATCTGCCCAGTTTTGTTCATTTTCTCTTTTAACATGCCTGAAATATGTGGGAAGACACAAATCCTCACGGCCTTTACTGAATTTCTGTGTCCTGCTTTGCTTTTTGTGAAGGATCTTGATTCATAGATGGGTTGTGGGAAATATTTGACACCACCACTTATCCTGTTTTCTCAAGTTATCAAAAGGAAGAAAAGGGGTTGGATTTTACTGTACTATCAGTGGTTTTATGGCTTTGGTTCCTGGATCTGGGAACAGTTCCTTGATGAAGCTGGCAGGGTGGTAGTGCCGAGGTGCTGGCAGTGCCCTGATGATCCTGGGCTGTGTTTTGGTCTTTACTGTGGTTACCTCAGGTCCCAGCAATGCTCGGTGCAGAAAGGGCAGCTGTTCCTGTGGAGCCAAAGGAATTGCTGCCTTCTTGAATGGTGCCAATTTTGAATGGAGAGACATGGAAAATGAGCTGAGGAAAGCCGTGTGTGCTCTGAGTGCAGGTCAGGCACTAAAGTGCTCCTGAATCGAGTGGCCCTTTGTGCCTGCACGTGTGAATTGCACCATCAGTGGCTGAGTCTGACTGAAAAACCTCCAGTGTTTGGTGTAAAATCAAGAGCAGAGCAAGCACAAGAATGCTGGCCAAAACACCTGAGCTAACTCTGCACCTCGTCCAAAATTAAGATCCTTTATGTGTCACTTTTCCTTTCCTGGGTGGGAATGACAAGGCTAATTAGGATAATGAAGACTTTTTGTGTGTGTGTTTCAGATTGTGCCGTGAATGTCCATAAGAACTGCAGGAGTTTGCTCGCTGAATGCAGCAGCATCAGACCCAAGGTGGGCTTTATTTAACATTTGTTGTTCTTTTATAATGACAAGGCTTGACACAGTAATTTTAATTTATGTGAGTGGTTTAATTTACATCAGTACAGGATCTTGCCCTACATCTTTAAGACATTGAGTAGTTATTAACTGGTCATTATAGTAATTAATGGTAATGTATGGAGGGAAAATAAAGTGAAACATTTTATTGCTGTACTGAAAATTACTTCCCTTGTGCCTCAGAACTGTGACTAACCCTTGTAAGAATGCTCCAACCTGTCACTTTTTTGGGGAACATCATTGAATTAGATGGTGCCTTTGAGTTGTGCCACTTTTTAATGGGTTGTGCCACTTTTTAATGGGTTGTGCCATCCCAGAGCTGATGGAAGAGTATGAGGGGAGTTTGGCCATAACAGCTGCTTGTTATTTCTAAGCTGGGCAGTGCAGAATAAGTGACTTCATTTGTGAACTGTGATGCACTTGGTCTTGCTGAGCAGGTCAGTTTTTATCTGTGGTGCCTGTGAGGGCACAGGTTGGTTTCAGACAGATGTGTATCTGCCAGGGTCTTTTATTCTGGTAGTGGCTTTGAAAATCGTTTCCTCCTCCGTGTAACTGATAATACTTGAGGGAGGTTTAGTTTGGTTTAACCTGCAGGTGTTGATGATTTCAGAGGCTGATAGGAGGTTGGGGAGTTCTGTGAGGGGAAAAGGAGAGCAGAGCAGCTCAGAGCTGAGCAATCAGAGGTGAGAGGAAGTGCTTTCAGCCATTGCTGATAGAGAATGTAACTCTTCTGGGGTCAGAAATGTTCTTGTGGGGGTTGTGATATATAATTTGAAACACCTCAGGGCATTGTGTGTTTTCCTGTTAAACCCAAAGATTCACCAGCTCTGGTGCTTTCATTTCCACTCTTCCATCAGCCAAACCTGCGTGGCTGAACCCACCAGTGAGGAGAGAGGGAGGGGTGGCACAAAGTGGGGTGAGGAGTGAGCTCAGAAAGGAGAACCCCAAAGGGGTTCCCAAAAGCCATTTGTTACACACTGGGTTCTTTGTTTAATTGTATCTGAATGGTTTTTAATATGCAAGGAGGAGAAAGTTGTACAAATTACCAGAGATGCAATTTGAAGTGGACAGTCTGAATTTCTGTCTAAACCACTGAGGAGAGAGAAGAGAGGGAGGGGTGGCACAAAGTGGGTGAGGAATGAACTCAGAAAGGAGAACTCCAAAGGGGAGCTCCCCAAAAGACATTTGTTACACACTGTGTGATTTATTTAATTGTATCTGAGTGATTTTTAATATACAAGAAAGAGAAAGTTGTGCAAATGACCAGAGATGCAATTTGAAGTGGACAGTCTGAATTTCTGTCTAAACTGGCTGGGTGAGTTTAGTCAATATTGCTGCAAACTGAACAGCAGCAAAGTGGAGGTGAAGGCTGTCAACATAAAGATCTGCTTTCATCTAATACATTAATTATCATAGATTTAATTCAACTGTAGCTTCATTTTTGGTTCTATTTCAGCCTGATTTGTACTTCATGGGATTTTTACACCAGGTGTTAATGTCTATCTGCCATTCTTCTGGCACATGAAAGAAAATCAAAGCTGTTCCTTGTCAATCTTTTATATTTTCAGTGTACAGCTTCACTTATAGTTAGTGCTGTAGGGTAGAAAAAATCTGATGCATTTTGGACTGAAAGTTTGGTCTGTATGTGTAAGAATATTGTCTTTTTTCCTGTAGCAGAAAGATTTGCAGCCCAGACCTTCTGGATCTCCACAAAGTTCGCCCCAGTGCATTTCCCCAGGTTTGTACTAAAGAATGATTTCTGTGCTCAAGCTTATCTGTTTGATTGTATTTTTTTTTCTTTAATATGTTTTAAAGGCTATACACAGTGTGTTATTGAAGTATAGAGAAGGTCTCTTTTAATAAGATGGCTTCATTTTTTTTTCTATTGGGAATGGCTTAGAGGCTCCTGGCAATCTCCTGTGTGTTTTTATCTCTTTATCTTTTTATTTTTCTTTATACCTTCTTGCTGTGTAACCTCAAAATATCATGGTGAAAAGGGATCAATAAGCTCGTTTTTCATTGATTGTCTATTCTCTGGCCTCTGAAAAGACTGGAACTGTGAACTTTGTTTTACATCAGATTTTCATAATTGTCTATTTAAAACTTGCCTGCAGCTAGTGGTTGCTAGAAATCTCTAAGACAAGCTGAACATAAATCTTTGTTGAAACAAAGCAGGAAAAAAAGGATCTGGGAGGAAAAAAAAACCAAGAAGAAAGAACAGCTCTGTTGCAGCATTGGCTTTGAAATACCTTTTTACTCCTGGAAAAGACCATCATGGTTGCAGGGGTATTAAATGGCATTTTAATTTGTAGATGTTACAAGGTCTTGCATGAAGAGAACAGACATTTTGCTCTAAGGTGGTTGAGTGTAAGATCAGCTCAGTTGGTTAAAACTTGGTTGTAATAATGCCAAGGCCATGGCTTCAATCCCCTGTGTGGGCCATTGACTTAGAGTTGGACTTGATGGTCCTTGTGGGTCCCTTCCAGCTCAGAACAGTCTGTGATTCTGTGTTCTCTGCCCTGGAGTTGCCTGGCAGCTGACCTGGGACTCTGAGCTCTGCTCTGGGTGGTTCAGCTTTATCAGGTACATCTTCATTTACATTGCAAGGTGGTTCTTCATGAAACAACTCTTACCAACAGGTAGCACAGAAAACTGTTGTTTCAAGGAGACAAGTGGCTGTTTGCATTACCAAGGATGGGTTTGTGCATTTAGGAGACAGTGCAGAGGCTAAAATAGGAAAAGGCATAATGAAAAGGCGGGAGTTGTCTGTGGGGCTGTCGGTGAGCAGCCCTGTGGTACCACAGCCTGGGCTGTGCGGGGGAACAGCGATCGATGAGGGCTCTCAGCAGTGTGCAGACAGTGCTAATTGAACTCAGAAAATGGCTTTTTCTCAGTGCAGACTCTGCCAGGCAGCCAGGGCTCATTTTCCATAGTCAAAAGCAGAGGCTGGAAATTAAAGGAGCAGCTGATAGCCTGGGCATTGTGTGTGCTTACCCACAGCATAACCCTGCACACTGCAGAGCCCAGCAAAGAACCCCAAAGATACTCATCAGTGTAAAAGAGAAATTAATTTTAAGAAAGTTATGAACTGTGTTGTGTGCCCCCCATCTCTCTCCCCATGTTTTGCTTCTGGAGATTTTTAAAGTTTGGCCTGTCCCTGTGAAACAGAACTTCATGTTCCTGGCTTGTGAAGCACAGAAAGAGAACTTGGTGGCCAATGATTTCAGCACTTCCCCAAGTGGAAATGGGAGGACGTTGGTTACTAAGCCTTTGTTTAAGAAATTTGCCTTGAGAATTAATGCTAATGTCTAATTAGTCTGCTCTTTGGGCTTGGAGCTTATCACTTGGAGGTGATGGGAAGGACTCAGTTTACCCAGTGTGTTGTAGGCTGAGAATGGGCTGTGTGTGCAGCCAGGAGATTTCAAAGCCAAGGTTTTGGGAAGGGTATTTCCAGCAGGAAGAGATGTGATGATATAATTTCTGTTAAATGTCATTGATGGAAACTCCCCTGCAGCCCTAAAACAATTCTTGTGTCAATGAAGATGAAAAGAGAGACAAGCAGACTCATGGGATACAGAAAAATGTGGAAAAACCTGTTTTGTAGAAGAACCACAAATACCTTGGTTTAACTGTGCTTCACTGAGCAAAGGCAGGCTGGGGGGAGAGATAATTACCAGTGCAGGTACATGAGGAGTGCGGCCTGAAAGGGGAACTTTGGGTATGGGTGGACACCAGTGTTTACTAGAGAAGTTGTAAGTTGGTGTCACATAAACCTTGGCTGGGAACTGGAGACCCCCTTGAACTGTCAGAGCCTCCCTGACTCTGGACTGTGACAGGAGTTTGGTCTGTGCAGTGCCAGAGTCCTGGGTTAAGGATCCAGGAGATCTCTCCCACTCCCATGTCCTTAAAAGCACTTTGAAAAAAGGGCAGCCACAGACCTTGCCAGTGATGAGTTCTGAAGATTGTCTGGCTGAGTCTTTGACTTCCCTGAAGTTCCTTTTTTAAAAGGATGTATTTTGTCCTTATCATTCATTACAGACATTAGTACTAAATAATTGTATCCATTTTTTATAAGTCTATTAGAGGCTTCCACATATTGTGTAATAGTGATTAAAGTTTCAAATATCTTTCCAGTTCACAGTCTGCCTAGATTTAAAAAGCATTAAAAGCTGCAGTATTAAAATTAAATTTAGTTCTGGTATCTATTATGTGCAGTGTGTGTGCATGCAGATATAAATCGCTGTGAGCAATAAGCATTGCAAAGAACTTGTGGTTTTTCTGTGATCTCTGTTTTTTCCTTGTTTGCCATGAAATGTTCTCTGCCCTTATACGGTGGGGTGTGAATAATTGTGTGTAGGTTCTGGTGTTTTACTAAAGGAGAAGATACTTTGCAATTTCCACACTAAATGGGCACAGTAGGGACCAATTTCCTGCACTTCAGACCTGCTGATTTAGCCAATACAGTAAGTTAAGTGGCAGCTTTACATTTCTAGAAGGATCACAGGTAGTATAAAAACAGAGCATCTCTGGGGCCACTTTACTGTGCCAAGTCTGAGGGCAGCCAGTGGTGAGCATGGGGAATACAAATTCAAAAAGCAGTGGCAGGAGCAATGCGATCCCAGCTCATCCCGAGCTCTCTTTTTGTGGTTCCTTTTCAAGAAAATGGAATGAGAATGTTTTTCTGGACAACGAGCTCTTGACATCCAAGATCCTGTCGGTGCTGCGGCCGCAGTCGGAGCGAGGGCTGAGGGCAGGCGAGCTGCAGTGCCCGCCTCACTTTCTGAGCACCAATTCCATTTTTGCCTCCTTAGCCTCTTCCCTGAAGGAGCAGCCCCGGAGTCTCCTCCTGGGAGCGGATGGCACCCCAGCACTGTCCCGGAACCTCGGGATGACTATCGCCCAGAGAGGGAACTCTCAGCCTTCACTGAACGCTGCTGGAGCTGTCAGTAAATTTGGGTGAGTAAACTGCTTCTCCTCTGTTTCCCTGCCTTCTGCTGCTCCCCCTTCCCCCTGTGTGAAAACAAAATTACAGAATGTTGGTTTTCAAGCTCATTGAGCTTTAATGCTGAAAAGTTCTTGCCCTGAACAAAATGCTTTTTTGTTTGTTTGTTTAAATCACCTTGTCCCTCTGTCCTGTGTCACAAAAGGTGTCCTGTAAAGAGGGCAGTATTTGAGTATCTCTGCCTAGATCATGGTTTTCATGGATATATTTGATTTGAGAAGTGTTGTGA
The DNA here is from genome assembly GCA_035583235.1 of Hafferia zeledoni. Classification (NCBI taxonomy): domain Eukaryota; kingdom Metazoa; phylum Chordata; class Aves; order Passeriformes; family Thamnophilidae; genus Hafferia; species Hafferia zeledoni. The sequence continues at coordinate 2,805,812 of JAWWEV010000084.1, forward strand.
AATTCAGTAATCTCTGAGTTCAGCTATTCTGGGTGGTGCTGCTGCTGACTGGTGCAGGACACAGCAGTGTTTTAAACTGCAGAATACCTTGATTAAAATACTAGACAAACTCAAAGCTGACAGCTGTTTTGAGCTGCTATTTGCTTTTGCTGTGCCCCAGTCATGCTCCCTTCCCAGTGAAAGTGCCCTTTGTCCTCTGAACTGTGGATTATCACCTTTTAAACTGTCCTACCACAAGTTACAAACTTTGCTGATGCTGCTCTGATTAAACTGTAGCATTGCAGTGGCCAAATTGATGTAACTGTCTAAAGAGTGCAGTGATACCTTTTATTTATTCACTGTTAGATAATTGCACCCTAATTTAGGAAAGGGGCTTGTTAAAGTAGTTGGACTGATTTTAGTGGGGTGTTTTTTGTCAAGTAACTTTAAAAATGTGAATGTTCTGTGTTGGTCCCTTGGTCTAATTTCTTTGGCCATTTAGACTGATTTCAGGAGACATGGATGAAGGGGATTCAGGCTTTATAAAATTCAAGCAGACTTCAGATGACGTTGTCTCGCTTGCACCTTCAACAGCAGACTCCATTTTTCTGGAAGGTATGGAATTTTGGTGCTTTTCAGGATTCTTATGCAACTCTTTACATGTTTTTAAAGCAACACTGAGATGCTGTTACTCTTCTTGATGTTGTTAATGATGGTAATGAAGGATGTGGTGAGAAACAGTTTAATAATAATTGCAATTAAATGTGCTTTTGGTCTAGATGCATATTCTGTGTCCCTCCGGAGTGAAATAGAAACAGATGCTCATGAGTTTGAGGCGGAGTCTTGGAGTGTTGCAGTGGAACAGGCTTATGCAAATAGACACAAAAACGTTAAAAAAAGGCAAGATGTCATTTATGGTAAGAGCATTTGTTATTCTTAAAGCTTTTTCGTAGTGCCACTGTTTTGAAACAAAGCAGCAATCATTTTTATGGGCCCCAGTTTTGACTTGTGCTTGAAAACTGAAATCAAGTGAAGGTTTTCAGGTCTGTTACCTGTTTTAGTGTGCATAATTCCTTCTGTGAATGCTTTTAAGCAACCCCTGGGTTTCAGTGTGCTTCTGTAACAGCCAAGCCCAGCTGTACAATTAGGGAACAGCTCAGCTGCCACTGGGAGATGTCCTTAAATAAGTAGGGTCAGTCACTGCTGGGGTGGGACATTAACAAAGCAAATTTAAGAGCTTTGCATGAGTGATGCAAAGACTGTGGTGAAGAAGATGATGGTGGGTTTCAGAGCCTGCTCTTGTGTCTCACAAGTCACTGCACGGCATATAAATGACTTTTTGGTTTTATTTTTGTGTCTCCCCTTGCCCAGAACTAATGCAGACTGAAATGCACCATGTTAGGACGCTGAAAATAATGCTGAAGGTGTACTCCAAAGCCATGAGAGAGGAGCTGCAGTTCCCACATGCAGTGATCAACAAGCTCTTCCCCTGTGTGGATGAGCTGCTGGAGATGCATGGGCAGTTCCTGCTCCAGTTGAAGGAGCGACGGAAGGAATCCTTGGAGGAACGCAGTGACCGGAATTACATAATCCAGAACATTGGAGACCTCCTGGTAAAACAGGTGGGAATGAAATTCTCTCAGTGATGTTGACACCATTAAACTTCTGAAAAGCTCACTGTAAGGGTGATGTTATGTAAAGATTGATTTCATCCTGGGTTTGTGGTTATCTTCCCTGTGCAATGTGGAAGTGTGACTCCCAGGAATGGAATTAGTCACAAATGACATGAAATGTTCATTCAGTGTTCTTTGGGCTTGTATTTATACATGTTGTGGGGTATGGTGCTGCAGATTGCTTGGTTCTATTCTTCATCTATTCCAGAAGCAAAGTAACATATTCCTGCTGTCCATCCCAAACATGTCTCTCCTGCAGTTAATGCCAAACTTCCTGTTCTGACCTTATGAAAGTGCAGTCAAGCTCCTTGGAACTCAGGAGAGCTTTAGCACCATCCTGGCATGGAGTGGATGCAACAGTTTGTACCCTATACCATGACCATTTTTGTGCCCTGTAGCTTTTACAGGCCTCAGACTTTTTAAATGCAGAGGCCCAGAATCCTTTTAAAAAATGGTCATAATGACAACCATAATTTCATATTTGGTTTTCTTGTGATATTCCAAGCTCTCAAATGTCACACTGCATAAGTCTCATTTCTCAGAAGAAATTGAAATATTGAAGAAATGTCTCAGCCACCATAAAAGCATGTTGAACCTGATGTTTGTAGTGGAGGTAAGTTTATTCTGAAGGATTAATGTCTTTCATTTTTATATTTCCAATTAGTTTTCAGGTGAGAATGGGGAGAGAATGAAAGAAAAATACAGTGTGTTCTGTTGTGGACACAATGAAGCTGTAAGTCACTATAAAGACCTGCTCCAAAGCAATAAGAAGTTCCAAAACTTAATAAAGGTAAACAACAACCAGAAGTCTCCCATTCTGACTATGCAAAATGTACTTCATTGCTTTAGGCTTTGTTTTGTGTTTGAAGATCTCTTGGATGTGAATGAGCAGGGTTAGAGGCACATTCTCATTGTTTGAGGGGTTGTTGGCTTCTTGTATTTTAGATCTTTTGAGCTATTTGGACACAAAGCCACGATTAGCAGGTGTTCCATTTGAGGCAGACTCTTGAGGGCACCTGGGATTGGGGAGCAGAGTATCTGTTCTATTCATGGCTCTGTCTCTGGCTGCCCTGCTGTGTGGCCATCATGGCAAATTGGCTTGATAATAAATGTAATCAATGAGAAATGCCGTTGATGAGCTACTATAGACAAAGCAGGGGCTCTTAGTCAGGTTTTGCTCTCAACATCATCTTTCCAAGCCCAGCAGATTGGCTCCAGGGGGGCTTGTATTTCTGCTGCACACTGTAATGTGGCTGAAGAGACATGGCCAAAGTGGAGGCTGTAACCTGAATCTCAGATGGCTTTGCAGAGGCCTAAATATTCTCATTTTCCAGTCACCAGTAAGTGATACTGTGTGAACTTTCCAGCATAGCTCTACACTTACAGCTTGTCCTAACCAGGCATCTTTAAAGTGAGAGCCCTTTACTTTCAAGGAACTGAGTAAGTGGCTGGAGTTTGAAAATATGTAACCTCAGTCCTTGTAAAGACAGATCTTGGCACTGTTTTCTCTGCCAGGTGTGTGCTGTACCTGCAGCCACACTAACTGATGCTTTCAGTCCTCCCTTTCTAAACAGGAAAGCTTTTCTGCAGATCACCCAACAGTGTTAAAATAAATACTTAATTTCTCTGTTATTGACCTAATTTGGCTGTTAGGTGTCTGGGTCTGGTTTTAAAAAATTATGTATTTAAGGACTGATCCTATTAAAAAACCCAATGACTGAGCAAAAGGTGGTCAAACAGTTCAAATTTGGAACTTTCCCTGCTTGACTCCACATTTAGGTAACAGTATAACATCACAGATAACATCACTGAGTGTTCTGAGTTGGAAGGGACCCACAAGGATCATCAAGTCCAACTCTTAAGTCAATAGCTCACACAGGGGGTTGAACCCATGACCTTGGCATTATTACAACCAAGTGTTAACCAACTGAGCTCATCTCAGGGTCTAGTTGAAAGCAATACCTGAAATATTTTTCAGTAGTAAAAGCAGTTTTTGTGTGTTGTACCGAAGTGTTTTAAGCAAACATGTGAATGGAGAGGGAGCTGGACGAGCAACACTTGCAGTGGGTGTGATGAGTGTGTCTTGTTTTCTAGAAAATTGGGAACTGTCCCATTGTGAGGAGACTCGGAGTGCAGGAGTGCATCCTCCTGGTCACCCAGCGCATCACCAAGTACCCGGTGCTGGTGGAACGCATCATCCAGAACACAGAAGGTGGGTGAGCTGCTCAGCCTTTCCGAGGTGCCTCACAGTTGTGTTGGTCCTTTTTCTGCCATGGTTTGCCTGTTGTTTCCTCAGATAGGGAGGGACAGGCTGGTAACTGGTTTCTCACTTCTTAAGCTGAAGGTGCCATTTTGGATGCAGATCCAGATCAGTCTCACCTTGTCACAGGGTGAGGGGATTCATAGAAACAGAATGGTTTGATTTGGACCTGAAAGATCATCTTGTTCCACCCCCTGCCACGGACAGGGACACCTCCCACCAGCCCAGGTGGCTCCAAGCCCTGTGCAACCTGGCCTTGGACATTCCCAGGGATGGGGCAGTCACAGCTGCTCTGACCAACCTGTGCCAGGGTCTGCCCACCTTCAAAGCCAAGAATTCCTTCCCAATATCCCATCTAGCCCTGCCCTCCTTCAGCGTAAGACCATTCCCCCTTGTACTGTCACTCCAGGCCCTTGTAAGTAGTCTCTCTCCATATTTCTTGTTGGCTCCTTCAGGTACTGGGAGGCCACAATTAGGTCACCCTGAAGCCTTTTATTCTCCAGGCTGAAGAATCTTAGTTCTCTCAGCCTTTTCTCTTAGCAGAGGAGCAATGTTCAACGTCTGCAACCACAAACCCATAGTAGTTGGTTCATCAGAGACTCAGAGCTTTAGGTTATTATATTATATTTTTAAACTTAAGCTCCTAGGAAATACAGTTAGTTGTTCAGTATGGAGCCTCCTGTGCTTGGATGGCTCATATCTTGTATTCCAGAGCTGAAAATGTGACTCACTGCTGCTCTTTCCCCTTAGCTGGAACCAGAGATTACGAAGAGCTGACCCAGGCCCTCAGTTTGATTAAGGACACCATCACTCATGTCGATGCCATGGTAAATGAGTGTGAGAAGGGGCAGCGACTTAAGGAGATTATGCACAAAATGGAGCTCAAATCCTCTGGGAAATTGAAGAATGGGCTTTTGTTCCGGAAGGATGACATGGGGCAGAGGAGGCTCCTCCTGGATGGGATGCTGTACTGGAAAGCTGCCTCAGGGCGACTCAAAGGTAAAGGAGCAGGAAGGGGAGAAATACAACAAGGAAACAAGATCTATGTTGGTTTGGGTTTTTTTTTTTAGTAACTGTTTATTACTGATCGATAGGGTATAAAATAAGATTAAAATAACCTGCTTGTTTAATAGGATATTGGAGGAAATAGCACTTGTTCTATTCTTGGCTTGTCCAATAAGCATCTCTGTAATGGTGCATGTTAAGTTTCTTATGCCGTTTGCTTATTATCTGACTGATCTGCTTCCCAATTGAAGAGGGAGGTCAGAGGGACATCAGGTGGATGTCAAAGCTTTGAGTCATTCTGACTTAGCCTCCTGTGGAAGGACATTGTCTTCTGTGAGCTCTGCTTCACACTTTGCAAAGCCTGTGTTTTGTGAGCCCCATGACAGCTCCTCTCTGCACACTGCCTGTTTAGCCAGAACATCAAACCAGTGGCCATCAGGGAATATTTGGACAGCTTTGCTGCTCAGAGGTTCAAGGAGAAGCTTCAGAAAATGCAGCCAGGAGTAGGTGATACTATGAAGAGCTGCAGTTCCAGAAGAATCTGCTGCTGAGGGAGATGAGTCCCCTCTGGAGTGTTGGAGTCTTTGTGTAGGATGCCTGTGTAGGTGTTTTCAGGCTGCAAACCAGCTCTGTCTGTCTGTGCTGGTTGTGCTGGCTGTGCTCAGCCCCAGGGAAAGGCAGCAGCAGACCCAGTATTGAAATGCTGATATGCTATTCCCTGACCCACAGGACGTGTAAGACAAGTGAATTCTGAGTCTGGACCAGCCTTGCTGCTTTAAAATGTGACTTTTTCTTATTTTCTTGTCTCTGTTGTTGCTGTAGATATTCTGGCAGTTTTGCTGACTGATGTACTGTTGCTCTTACAAGAGAAGGACCAAAAATACACATTTGCATCAGTGGTAGGTATTGTTCTCCTTTCTATATATCCACTTAAAGTATTTATGAAAATTACAATAACTACAGAAGAAACACAATTAGAGATGTTAGATACTTGTTAGAGGTTCAGAAAGAAAATTAGGTTAATAAATCAGCCAGCTATTATAGAATCACTTCTTCTGAAGCAGTTCTGGTACTTTTTGAATCCCTTCCACTGTCTCCCAGTGCAAACCAGTTGTTCCCTGGCATCAGCCAGTTGTAGCTGCCACTTCTGCAGTGTTTTTCTGATGCCCTGAGCATGGTTTGAGGTTCTCCTGGTGCTGTGGCTTTCACTGAACTTTGTTAGGCTGAGATTTTATACCAGTCACGGACGTTACACACGCTGGAACTGTGCTCTGAAAGGCGCTTGTAAATCAAGTCCTGCCTCTGTTTAATGTGCAGGGAAAGGATCTGCCATTCCCACTGGGGTCATGGTAACCGTGGTCACAGTGCCCTGAGGTTTACTGAGGGCAGGGAACTTTCCTGAAATATGTGGAAGAAGCACTAAATGCAGATGGTATTTCTGCAGCACTCTAGAACATTCAGTGGATTCACTTGCTTTCCCAGGGCATTTCCACAGGTATCCTCAGAGCAGTTAATTGTGTACATTTTGTCCTGATCTAGTTCAGTTATGGCTGTAAGAGAACCAGGAACAGAGAAAATCTTCTGTAATTGTTTTCTTGGACGTATTTTTTTTTAAGACATTAACGTTAAAGCTGAATTCTAATGGCAAAAGCTATTTTGGTGACCTCAGTAAAAGCAACTGCTTTTCAAATTGCCCTTCTCCTAATGCACAGAATGGGGTGCTATGTGGGGTTTTTTTTCTCCCTCTGGAAATGTGCTCTACACAAGACTGACCAATTTTCTGCATCTTTGCATGTATACAGTTCATTTGAAATTTAATATCACTTCTCCATAAATAAATCAAGCAAGTGAGAGGAGCAAATGGATCTGCTCAGTGATTCTGTTTTTCCAGTGACCTCTGCTCATGGCTGGAAGTGCAGTGCAGCTGCTCAGAGAAGTTGGAAAAACCTGGTGTTCCTGATGTTTGTTTCATAGTTCCAGATTATTCTGTGAAGGTTCAGCAGTTACAAAGAGCTCCTTTTTTCCTGGGAAGGAACTTTCTAGGCTGCATGTGTTGGACCTGTGCTGTGTGAAGCCTCGATAGGTTTTTAGTCACTAATACCCCTCTGTGGCTGTGTTTTCACTGCAAAGACTGACAGCTAATCCAGTTAATCCCCAGTTATACAATACACTGTCACCTTGTTTCATTATTCTCAGGGCCTGACACGCTGTAACCTCTCTGTGTTATGGTTTTACTTCTTTCATAGCTAACTTGTGAACTTAACACTTCCTCTTGTTCTCTTCTTTCTCTTCATGTGTCATTAAGGTTTTGGTTTTCTTTTTCAAATTTCAGTTTTGTCTCCTTTTGAGCAAAATTTTTGAGCCTGTTTTTGACTTGTGGGACCCAGTGGGAATCCTCAGGTGTTTAAATTGACACATAGTTTAATATTCAATCAAGAGGTACCAAGACCTCTTGTGTTTGACATGCACATTCTTCACTCCATGAATGGAAAAAAAATGACAATGTCAGAAGTGTCACATTCAAAGGTCAGAGTTGTGTGATGATATTGCAGCTCCTGGGGGCTCTGCAGAATTAGGAAGAGGGGGGAGCTGGGAAGCACAAATCCTAAAGAACATAAATAATGTGGTGCAATAAATGATATTTTACTTTACAGGACTCTAAACCACCAGTTATCTCATTGCAAAAGCTGATTGTGAGGGAGGTGGCTAATGAGGAAAAGGCGATGTTCTTAATTAGTGCTTCCCTACAAGGACCAGAGATGTATGAAATTCACACCAGCTCCAAGGAGGAGAGGAATTCCTGGATGGCTCACATCCGCAGGGCCGTGGAGAGGTGAGCTGGGAGGCCTTCACTTTGTGCAGGACTCAGATGTAAATTTATCTTAAAAATCTATTTGACTTTCTCTGTTTAGACTTTAATGCTCAGTTCTGTTCCTGTTCATTGGGGCCAAAGACTTTATTCTGCTTTTAGCTTTTTAAAAAAAAATAAAAATTTGTTCACTGATGTCAAATGCAAGAAGGCTTCGGATAAGGGAAGAGGAATGACACCCAGGATAAACCACATCTGAGGTGAAAGCTTTGGGTTGAATCCTGAGATGGTTTTAAATTATCTGACGGGCAAATCAAGCATAGATGTGTCTTTCCCTTTGCACAGCTGTCCTGATGAAGAAGGAGGAACATTTAATGAACCTGAAGCAGAGAGGAGGCTGGCAGAAGCAAGAGCTGCCAAGTTAAAAGATTTTCAAGGTAATTACTTAGTTACATATTCCATGAGCTGCTTTTCAGCATCATCTGTGATTTATGACTAATTCTTTATCACATGGTGTGATCAGGTTTCTCCTACATGAGTCTTCCAAGGTGGCATAAGATCATATAGAAGTATTTGCTAAAGAGTCTCATAAGCTTTGTCTGCTCCGTGGGTTTTCCCCTTAACTGTTAATTATATCTCTGCTCTGACCATAAAATGAGTGATAATGTTCCAAATTGAACACTGTACTGTGACAGGGGTAGGGAAGGCAGGACTGAATTTGTTTCTTCCTTTAGAGCGTTTGAACATGAAAGATGACCTGATTCTGCAAAGTCTGAGTGAGAAGCAACAGATTTATGCAGAAATGTCTGAGATGAATGGCTTTGAAGACACTTCCCAAGGATCCCGGGCCAGGCTGCTTCTTCGGGGGGATATCTCGGAAAACCTGCAAGGAGAGGCCATTCTGAAGTCTGCAGTGACTGAAGGTAAATGGAATGTGGGCATGTGTAGGAATCCACTCAGGGTGGGGATAAGCACCTGGGCCCTAAGTACAGGTCCTGAAAATCATCCTGTAATAGCATAATACGTTTATGTAACATGGGTCAGACTTCCTTGTTCCCAGAACCAATCTGCAGGAAAGGTGAGGTGCACTTGTGGATTTAGGTACAAGACCTGCACAGCTTGGAATGTTTTATTTTTAAGGATCAACCAGTGGAGTCTTAAGATGAGTCTGTTCAGAAAGAATAACTGAGTGCTCTAATAATACACCAATGCTGAAATGTAATATTATAGGAGGGTTATATATTAAAAATAACCTATCTAAAGATAGTATATTTAAAATGAAAATAAGCACAGATATAATTTCTATTAAAAAAACAAAACAACCCAAACATTCAAGGCTTGGTAATCTAATTTGCAGTTAGGTAAGAGATCATCTGTATATATGAAGAGCCTGTCCTACAATCTGTACTAAAGAACAGATCTCTGCCTGCCTGATCTGCCTGACTTGATGGTTGAAATGTTTTTTTTGAACTTGTTAATATGATAACTGGTATGGCTGCACAGCCATGGCTGTTTACATGGGATGTTCTCCTCTCTCCTAGCTGAAAACCTGCAGGAGCTCATCTTCACTCACTTTGGCAGTGTGTCCTGTCAGCCCGAGGATGGCTCTGGGCCGGGGCTGCCCCGGCGGGCAGAGACCTTTGGAGGATATGACAGCAGTCCCTCAGGCTCAACTAAAAGTAAGAAAGGGACCATTCAGCATTTTTCTGAGCTCCTCAGCTCTTAACTGTGTTTACTGTGGAGGATGAGAACAAGAAATTGAGGCTCTCATATAAGAAGCTTCACCTGACTTTAGAAGGAGGATCAGAGCAGATCCTCCAGTGTGTGGGAGTAGCATGTTGAGTCTTTTACTCCTCATACTAACACTAGAGAGCAGAGATGGGCTCTCAGTGTTATGCAAGGACATTGCCTTAAACCATACTTTATAATTACAACAAAATCTTAATTTTGTTGAAAAAAATGAGCATGACCTGAAAAGCTAGAAAATTTGCATTCAGCTGTCTGCTTTTATTATTGACTCATGAACACTTTTTTCTGCTTTGTAGCTGCACAGTCACTGCTGAATCCTTAGATAATATAAATTGTCCTTTTGGCACAGAAGATTTATCAGTTAATTAATGAAATGTGATGAAAGACTAGATACTATTTATCTTCGTTTTTGCTTCATGCATTTGTTGAAAAATCAAATAGTCTTTATTTCACTGGTTGTTGATCTCTAGAAACTTCTGTTGTCTCTGAAATATGTGTCATACTATAGGTATTTGTTACAACATGGTTTCCATCTCCCCTAACCTCCTTCCACACTCACAGTGGTGCTGCTTTGAATAGAATATTCCTACTAACCTTATTCACTGTTATGAGCTTGCAGTTCTGGGAGCCACAGCCGATTATTTTCATGCAGACATTGTGGCTGCCTGACTTAAAATAGTATAACATAATTTGGACTTAGTCTCCCTATTTATTTTAACTCACTCTCCTCAAGTTTTTTGAACTTTTTTGAGCAGCCCTAGGGGTCACTGTTGTCTGATCTCCCACTTGGAATCAGCATGGAGAAGCCACGCAGGTCATATTGGTTCTGGCTTCACACTCACCGTGTTTTCCTGCTCGCCCTGTTACTCACTGAGTTTTCCCAGTGCTGGTGTGAGCTCCTCAAACTCCACTCTTCTTTCAGGTGTTAGGAAGAACAGTAGTGGTGACCAGAGACAGTGGGACTGGAGAGGCCCTGCAGCAAGTTCAGATGTGCAAGTTCATGACCTCCCTTCTGATGCAGAAGAAGGATCTCAAACTGTATGTTGATTTTATGCGTGGTTTAAAAGCATTTCCTTGTGTTCCTCATCACAGTATAGTGGTTCCTCATCACAGTAGTAGTCAAAGTCCTAATAGCTGACAGGGCTGGACTGGAACACTTTTGTCTGTCAAATTACTCATCTCTGTTAAGGATATTTTGTGGGGTGAATTGGTAGCTTAGCACTTGAGAGACAACATAGTTGGTGTTCCATGTGCTCATATCATTAGCACCAGCTTTAATCACCACGCTCCTGTTTCAGCCTGGCCCCTGATTTCAGTATTTCTGATGTATGTCCTTCAGTGCATGGGAGCAATCTCTGCTGCAGCAGTACCTGTTCCCTCCTGAGGTGAACCCTTCCAGTTTATCCTGGCAGCACTGCCAGTGCCCAACAAAAGTCTTTGTGTCTTTTTTTACAGAGTGATGGCATGAGGCTGGATGAGAGCAGTGGTTTTCAGCCCACCATAGAGTCTCAGGTATGTTACTTCTGCTGTTAAGAAATCTAATGGCAAAATAACCACATTGTAATAATGGCATGCAAAACCAAAACAAACCAACCCACCAAAAGCTCAGTGTTTGTAGTGTCTGTGGAACCCAGCAGATGAACAGCCTCTACCTTGTATCTTTAACACATGCAGAGATGAAAGTCCTGGCAGAAAGCAGAGGTGTGCTCTGGGTGTGTGGGCAGGCAGTTCAAGGAGCTGGCTGAAGGCTTTTCCTGCATCTGTGGAGGGATTGCCTGTTCCCAGCTCACTGACCAAACTGAGACTCCTGTGGGGGCTGCACCTGTGCAGTGATTCAGTGCTGGAGCAAGGACGGAAGTGATTCCTGAATAGTTCAGGTGAACAGAAGTTGATGAGGAGTGATCCATGGAATCCCAGGGAGGTTTGCTGAGCACTGACCCACATCTGCACAGGAATAATACACTGAATTTCCTTGTGCCTGCACATTGGCTGCTGCTGTGTTAGAGCCCTTTGGCAGCCATGCTTCCACTGAGTGTGTTTTTGTAAAGATACCATGGACTATTTTCACTGCTTAAAAATTTTGAGAAAGTCTAATACATCCAAACAGCTCTGCTCAAGTGCCTAATTTTTTTTCCTCCTCTTCAGCTTGTCCAAAGGATACAAACACTGTTACAGTTGCTCTTCAGCCTTCAGGTAAACCACTATTTACTATCCAAGAGATTTGTTAGCCAGTAAATGTAATAAAATTTATGCAGGTGTGGAGAAGAGCTACCTTGAAAATATCCCTTAGAATGAAGTGCAGAATTTAGACCTGAGGCTCAAGGAAACCAGCACTGTGGTATTTTGAAGGAAACGTTAGGGCTGTTGTCTTAAGTAACTGTTTCCTCTGCTCCATGTGCTCATTTCCTCTTGAAGTTGTTGATAAATAAATGATAAATGTGGAGGATCAAAGGACATCACACAATGAACCACTGTGGTTTTAGGTAAATGCCGTTTATTGATACACTGCAATGGTTTATATAAGGTCAAAGCTACGTGCTAATTGGCTGTAGTAATTTTCACACCATAAAGCAACATTTCTTATTGATTATATTCCATATCTCACAAGTCCAGTGTTTTGATAAAACATCCTAACAGTTCCCAGGTGCATCTCAAGAGTTCTGTGAGAAACTTTCAAGAGTTCTTGTGTGAAAGTCTGGGGAGTTGCTGTGTGAACTCCTGGGGAGTGATTTCTTCCTTACTACTCAGCAGCAGCTGTGCCTTTGTTTATTCTTTGCTGGGAGCTGCTTCAATCTCACAGAGTCCATACAGTCTGGGTCGCTCACATGGCCATTTTCTGTAAGAAATCCCTCTACACCCATATGTGTATGTATCAGTTGTTTTTGCTGTAGCCTTTTAACCAGCAATATTTTGCCTGATTTGATTCAGGATAACATTTCTAGATGTTCACTTGGACACACACAAGCATAATTTATTTGCTTGGCCATCTTCAATATCGTGTCAGTCATCATGGGCTGTACAAGCTGGAGTTTAGGTCTGCTCAGGAAGACAAAAGACTCTGTGATCTACCCTGGTGGGTGCTGTTGTCTCGTGCTTAGCTGTGCCTGTGTTTTGAACCCCTCCAGGCTGTGATATCCCAGCAGGACAGTTACATCGAGGTGCAGAGAGCCACCATGGCAGACCGGGAGAAGCAGTACCGGCTGCAGTCCACCCGTGGGAACCTCCTGCTGGAGCAGGAGAAGCAGAGGAACTTCGAGAAACAGAGGGAAGAACTGATGAACGTGCAGAAGCTCCAGAGCCAGCTGAAGCTGGAGCAGCAGCGCCTGGAACGGGAGAAGAGTCGGCAGCAGAGGGAATTTGAAAGCAGGGAAGCTCGGCTGCAGGAGCGGGAGGAGGAGACTCGGCAGCGCTGGGAGAAGGTGAACCAGGAAAAGGAAGAGCTGGACAGGCAGAGAGAGGCCTATCAGCACGACCTGGAGAGGCTGAGGGAAGCCCAGAGAGCTGTGGAGAAGGAGAGGGAGCGTCTGGATCAGCTGAGGAAGCTGAAGAAGCAGAACACAGTGTCAGGCACGTTCTCCCCAGAAATGGGCCAGGTGAGGAGCTGGTTTCCCGTTACCCTGTTTGATTCTGAATGAAGGGTTCACGTGTCACAGCACTAACACCTTTTTGCGTTGCACTGGGCTCCTGGAACCACCACCTGAAATAGCTGGTCAGAGGCCTCAGAGCCTGGCAGTTCCCCAGTGTCTGTGAAATTCCACAACTACCAGAAAAATCTCTGGTAGTGAGAATATTTTTTAAACAGATGGAAATGGAGAATAAGTTATTTTTGATTATGTCTGGCTGAGGATTGTTTTAAACTCAGGAACTGCCCTATTGCAGGCAAGTGATTGCAGAAGCTGTGCAACATCTATAGCATTTTGCACAGTTGATTTCTAAAAGCTTTTCCAGTGTTTCAAAATGGGATTTTTTGAGGTCTGATTAAATTGGTTCATTGAAACTGCTGAAAGTTCTGCTTTCCCTCCATCTTATCATCACCCAGTGCAGTCTGCTCTTGCATTCCTTTCCCAGGTGTAGTATTAAGCAGTTTGAAGCTGCTTTTCAGGGTCCAAGGACTTAAGCTCTTGCCCTTCCTTCTGTTTCCCAGCAAATTCATCTTACCTGTTCTCCTTTTCATGGGAGGTGCTTGGTGTTCTCAGGGCTAAGGGTGGTCTCTCCCCATTTACCTTACAGTGCCTTTTTTCCTCCCCTAGAGCCAGATGCTGAGTCATTCCATGAGTTTCAATGGGGAGGGGATGGAACCATCTCCCCCTGTGCTGAAATCCTCTGTGAGGGTGAGCATGGCTGGGCTGGATTACCTGGAGAGGCCGGACTTGGTCCGCAGGGACAGCACCACCCTGGAGAACAGGCCGGTGCTGGCCCTGAAGAATGAAGTGCCAATACATCTCCTGAGTGCAACCAACCAGATCCAGAAACCAGCTGCAGTGCAGCAGCAGATTCCTACCAAGCTGGCCACCTTTACCAAAGGAAGCAAGGAGAAAGGTGGGAAGAACAAGGCATCTCATAGGACAGACAGTTCAGGTATGTTTGTATTCAAGTCCTTTTAAATGCATTTTTGATCTCCACCAGCATCACCAGGAGACAAAACACTGCATTTAAACCTCTGGCTACCCATGTGGAACTTAGAAATAAATATGCTGCAAGTTATTAGTTAAAATCTCTTAAAATTCCTCATTTAGGAGCTACATGTCTATACTATTTAAATTGGAAATACAACCCAAAGGGATAATGTTAAAAATGGAGTTGTGTGTTTCCAACATGACAGAACAGTGGTGAAAGGTTGTAAATGTGGATGTAAAATCTCCTTGTCTAAATGTAGTGTTAAAGGAAAACAGCAAAACCAAAAAAAAAGTCATGCATGAGTGGCTGTTTTGGAGCTGGCTTAGCCTTTCCTTACTATCTGTCCAGAGCTGTAGTGGCACTGAATGCAGTGCCTTTCTTAGCACCAGGCAGTCATTAAGTACAGATCTCCAGGCCAGAACTGAGGTGCTGTGTGTGTTGTAGAGCTGAAAGGGGCCAATTTTGTCACGAATAGAAGCAAGTAAAAATACAGTCACCCTGTCCTGGTGTAATTTTTGCTGCAGACTGCTGGATACTGGGGTAGTGATCTTTGCCAATGATAGACACAGTAAAACCACTCTACCTCTTAAAATAGCCTCATTGCCAGCTTAGGGGAATGACCTGTAATTTTAAGTTATAAAATTATCTTCTTAGTATTGTGTAGGATTCAGACTTGGCAAGTTTGACCACCAGTTGGGCCTGCAGTGCCAGAGCAGACTCAGGGCCAAACCTGCCAGGGAGGGGAGGGGGAACAGCTTTGGCACAGTGTAGAAACATCTATTTCTGTCATGCCTGAAGTTTAGTGCAGTTGCTAACTTGATTATGGTTCTGCACATAAATGAAGCCTAATATCCTCTTACCCTGCATACTAAATGCTGATAAATAAAGCTCTAATAGCACATCTCCCCATGCTCAGTTTTAATAGCTGTTGCATAACAGTCTCTGCAGTGGAAATGTACTTAATGGTGTTTTTCTGTAATTTATATGAAAGGTATAAACCACAAATATATTGGGCTCTATTCTCTTGTGAGCATTAGTGGGCTGCATGCTTGTTGTGCCCATGTGTAGATCTCAGAATAAAATGGAACAAAACTTTCTGTACCAGAGGCATAGTGCTGTGTATTGAATTTGGGGTTTGTGACGTGTAAGGAATGTGTACTGAGAGAGAGAAGTTCTTTGGATCCAGAATAACCATTTCATGAATTGCTTTTATTGTTGAAATTAAGACACTGGGAGGCTGTAACACACCAGAATGAATGTGCTGTGCTGCTGAGCAGCTGTGAGACAGATGGGGAGCAGACACCAAAGTTCATCACAGCTCTGCGTGTCAGAAGTAGCACAAATGGCCATTTGCTGTTTGAATGCTACAAAGGTTTTTCCTCTCTGCTGTGCTTGATAATACTGGGTTTTAAATCTGAGGTTGTCGGTGGGTGCTGGGAACTGAATTGGAGGTGTCAAAGAGCAGGAGAAATAAAGTATTCATGGTTTAAACAGCTGAGGAGAAAATTTAAGTAACTTGCAGCAGCGGGACCAGCTCTCTGTGGTATCACAGCTTCTGGGATATGTAAAGGGTCAGTGGACCCCAGTGTGCAGCATGAGGTTTGTGAGGTACTGCTCACCTCAAATACTGATTTGTGAAATATTTTCCTCAGCATCTGTTGATCAGAAGCAGCTGCTCCCCCCCAGGCTTGTTGCACGAGAGGAGGGTGTCCTGAGGGGCAGACAGTCAGCAAGCCCTGTCCTCCCGAGCAGCCAGACCTCTGCATTCCAGCCAGGTATGTCTTGGCCAACCTGCCTGGCTGTGGAAATGCCTCAGGCTTTCTGTGCAGTGTGATGAATGTGTCTTCTTCCCTTTTTTCCTCTAGAATTGTATGGCCCCACAGATGCTCAGCCAGAAGCACTTTCTCCTGCCTCAGCGAACCTATTCAAGCCCAACAACGTTCAGGTTCAGACCCTGGTGACCTCCCAGCCCAGTCTGTTGAATGTGCAAGATGATACCAGCAAAGAAGATGTCATTTTCTTCTAATTGTTTCCATTTGAAGATGAATCTCCTGGCACACTGTTTCAAGAACTCAGGCCCCAGTGTGCAACGTGATGGAGACCCCACCTGGATGTCTTCTCATCCCTGCCCAGTTACTCCTGACAAGGACAGACCAGGATTAACTGTCCTACTTTGTTGGCTTTTCTGCCAGCAGCTCAGAATGAGGGCACAGTAGTAACAATTTGCTTTCAAATTCTCCAAACATGGAAATGTATTGACACATGGCATGGGTATATCTATTCAGAGCGTGGTAAAATGCTGCCATTTATTGCAATTTGCTCTTTTTG
Source organism: Hafferia zeledoni (assembly GCA_035583235.1). Lineage (NCBI taxonomy): Eukaryota > Metazoa > Chordata > Aves > Passeriformes > Thamnophilidae > Hafferia > Hafferia zeledoni. The sequence continues at coordinate 2,822,232 of JAWWEV010000084.1, forward strand.
GAGAATGTACACACTTTATGGGCATCATCTTGTCAATTGTTACCGGTGATGTTGAACCGCCCAGATTTTTATGTAAAAAGTTTTAGTAGTAGGCCCCAAAATGGCTGCAAATTTTTAAATCTCTTTTCCCAGGTCCAGTGAGGTCAGTACTGGGGTGTTGGTGGCCGTGAGCCAGTGTCCTTGCAGCCAGGTGTGCTGGGCACTGTGAGCCCAGTGGCACCAGCTCAGTGGCCAGGTAGAGTGCAGAAGGTAAGGTGAGCTGCTCACAGCGTGCTCAGGGCAGGAGCTCCACCTGCCTGTGAGGAAAGGGTTGGACCCGGGAGGATTCCCAGCAGGAATGAAGAGCTGGGCTGAATGCACATTTCAGTGGCCACCAGCGTGGGCTGGGATCTGTCTCTGTGGGTGAGAGCAGGGCAGGCTCCCAGGCAACGCTCATGAGTTGGTTCAGAAGAAACTTTGAGACTTGGATTTTGTCCTTTGCTGAAGACATGTCTAAGAAGCATTTGAATGCAGTAATTTATTGTCTTGTTTAATTCTGTTTTCTGCATCTTTTGTTTGTCTGTTAATTTGTTGGGACTTTACTCCCAGTACCAGAAGATATCAAAGCTGCTGTTACTGCAGAGACTTCTCTGCAGCTTTGTGGTAGGGATGAAGGGAATAAGAACTGTTTGGGTTTAAAATTAAAAACAACTCTCAGCTAAACCTGTGTTTAGCTGCTTTCAGCTAAACCAGCTTTGATACCTCTTGTTAAATGGGTCAGTTCTTGATCATGGGATGTTGATGACAGTAAGTGTTCTGCTGAAAAGGCATTATTTCCCTTTGTAGTAATTTGCACAGTTGTTTTGTGTTCTGTTTTTCACTCTGTGTCTCAGTTCCTTTTTACACACCTCACCAGGGATGTGTATTCCAGTATGTGTTGAATGTGACTGGTCAGATTTAAGATGCACAGGAGAGATTGTTTAGGGGTATTGTTACAGAATTAAAGAAATCAGTATCTCAGAGCTTAAAAACTTGGATTAATACCTTTCTCAACATGATTGATTATAGTTTTTTATATCTTTAACTCTGATTTAAAGTGATTTTAGCAGCAGTGGGTGGAAGGCCTGTTGAGTTCTCCATCCATGGCCGTGGATCCAATGGCAATTTGGCAGTCTCCTCAAATCACTGAGCTGTCTGGTTAGGGCCTGGGAGAGGTTGGTAATGTCTTTAAGGCCGTAACTTCACTTTGCTTGAGAGTTTTAAACTTACTGCAGTAGTTACAGTGCAAGAAACATAAATTTTCAGCAGAAAATGCAGAGTTTGTTTTCAAGTGGTGATAATTTGTTATTGTCTTCAAACAAGAAATCGAAAACCCCAAGTTTGTCAGGGGGAAAGATAAGCCACGAAACAGTGAATTGGTCTTAGGGACAAGGGCTGCTGCTGGAACACTTGTTGAGTTTAAGGGTCTGTTCCTTTGCTGAGTGATCCTGGTACAAACCTGAGGGAAAGGCGCTGAGTTCAGTGAGAGGAAACTCGGAACCATCTGGCTCATTACCAGCCTGGTGCTGCTCCCCCAGCCCCCAGATCAGTGCTGTGACACTGGACACAGTTTGCTGGGAAGGGCTGCTTGGAGAATCAGCAGCACTGCAGAGTTCACAGGGCTTGTCAGCAGAGAACAACATGGGACTGTCCCACGTGGTGATTTTGGCTTGTTGTGATACAGTGTCAGGGATGCTTAGAACACAATTCTACCCCATATTCAGTTTTTGTGTTCCTAAAAGCTGGGTTGGAATGGAGGGGAAATCCTAAAATCAGTGTAACTTCTGATCAAGCCAGCAGTGTGAGATCCAGCAGTCCAGTCACCTCAGCTCCCCTGTGATTTCTTCTGGAAGCACACAGGGAAAGCAGCAGGAAGGCACAGTAGGTTCTCCCCTCTGTGCTGTGGTTTGTGTTTTACTGAAAACTCAGTGTCCCCCTTGCCTTAAATTACCAGGTTTTTAGGAGTTTTGGCCTAAAGCTAAGTTGGAATAAAGCACCTCAGCCAAAGAGGGATGTCAATTCGGGTGTTTGGAAACAATTTTTGGAAGCATTTATTTAGTTTGATTTTGTGCCTGTCCTAAAGCGTGGCTGAAGCAGCTCATTGGCTGCTTTCTACTTCTGTGTCATGAATGAATTGGAGTATAGAACAGTGACATCTGGAAAATAAACTCTACAGTGAGGTGTCGTTTCTTCTGGTGTTTTAACTTAAACATAACTGTTAACATTTGTGCTTTGAATAACTTTTGGCTGTTAATAACTGGACCCAGGCCAGTGACAGGCCAGGCTGTTGTTCTGTACCCCAAAAAGATGGGTCTTCAGGATATAGTGGAGAAATTACCTTAAAAGTCATTTCCTGACCTCAGTACACATGTCTGGCTGCAGTTGGCTTTGTGAAACCTCTTTTAACCCAGAACTGAGACAGCATCTTCTCCCACGTGGGTCTGGATCATGTAAGTGCCATACTGGGTTTGGTGTGGCTTCTTGCTCGGGACTAGACCCAGCTTGAAGAAGGTTCTGGAATGAGCAGGTGCTGTGATACCTCATTGTTAGTGCAGGGTTGCCCTACCAGAGTATGGTCAGGTGGTTTGTGGATGGCTGAGGGAAACAAGGGAATTATTTTCTTTAAATGAGTAACGAGTCTCTTCACTTGTGCAAAACTGAATCTGTGAAATCCGTATCAAATCACTCCAGCTGAGTGAACTAGTTTTGGACTCTGCTCAAATCTTGTTTGTAGAAAAATAACTTCTAGGCAAATTAGTTTGCAAAATACTGCTGTGTCCTGGGCTAAGTAACCTGCGATTGATTCTGAGTCACATCCTTTCCATTGGACTTTTCAATCACTTCAGATAAAAGTTTCCTTTTAAGTGATTTCTGAGGATTAGACAGTTCAAATTTCTGTGCCTCCCAGGTGCCTTCTGGCTTCTCTCTGAGCTGGGGTGTGGAGGAAATGCCAGCACGAGCTTTGAACTGCTGCTGTGTTTGCTTGGTGTCACAGCCTTAAAATTATCAGCATGTTTGTCCTTTAATATTGTGCTGTTGCACCATAGAGGCTGTTCCTGTGGTTCTGATTTCAGTTGGAATGCTGGTGCAAAGGAGGCTTCCTCTTCCTCTTCCCCCCTGGAATGTGGGGGTTCTGTGTTCCAGGGTGAGGATCCCCCCGAGGTCACTAGTGCTGAGCACAGCTGCCCTGTGTGTGTTGTGGATGCTTCCCTAGTTTCTAACTCTGCTGTCTGTGGATTGTAGCTGTGGCCCGTCCCACGAGTCGAGATCGCTCACCATTCCCCAGCGTGAGGCAGAAGAATTGCTGTTCTAGAGACGCTTGCTCATCCAGGTACTCGCATTCCTGCACAGCTAGGACTCCTTCTAGGACTCATTCTCAATAATTTGCAGACAGTTTTGTCCTTCTGAGTAATAGTCAGGCGATCCTGCGTACACAGAGCTTGGTGTTTGTCATTTGCATTTACAATGGAAGCTGAAACTTAAACTAGGAAAAGGTTAAGCTGCATCTTTCGTTTCCCTTTAACTCTGCGGAACGGGAGCTGCCGCTCCCTGGTGCTGCTCAGTGTGTTGTGCCCCCGTGCAAGGGAGTTTGGAGATTTTGTTGTCTTCCCCAGCAGTTCTCACATCCACAAGGAAACAGATCTCAGTGCCAAGTTACGTGTTCTGTAGGCAAAGCCTTTCCCTGCTCTCTGCCGAGACCAGACCCCACATCTCCGTAACCACTGGCGACTGCTCCGTTCACCATCAGCACGTTCTTCTTCAGACAGCATTTGTGTGAGCTCTGGTTCATAACATTTGTGCCATGTTTATAAATCAGTTTTTTATATTTTTGTACTGAAAGGAATTGGAGCACTTTAGAAAAGTTTTATTTCAAATTCCATTTCTGTTTGTACCCGGAAGGAAATCTCTCATGGATGTAGATCCTGTTGGCATAACTGCGTGCATCTCACTCAGAGCTGTGAACTCTTGATGCTCTTTAGTCTTAGGTCTGGTTTCTAGGCCCACCTTGCACTGTAAAGATTTAATAAATAATCATGGTCCATGGTTAAATTGACCATTTTGTTGGGGAAGAGTTTGGTTTTGTTTTTTGTTAGGGTGTAAACATTGTAAATACTTCCTTTACTGTTGATATTGCAGTAGCAACATCTTTGTAGTCTTTATTTTATTTGTAAAGTTGATGGTTAAATGTTAATATTCTGTTGAATTGTGCACTCTTGATTAATTGTAAACTTGATCTTAGCACACCAAATGATGATTTTTACAATAATTGCAATGTTTCTCCACTGAAGGATTTCAGAGCTGCAATAGGACTGAAACCAACTTCTAGCAATAAAAAAAGAACATTTAAAAACTGCCTGCCTTTATATAATTATTTATTATTTTCTATTTGAACTGAAGATCAAAGCAGTTGCCACTTCTCACGTGCTCCTCATTTTCTACCCTGGATAGAAATAATGTGCCACATGAACAAAAGGACAGTTTTCCAAAGGAGAGGACAGAGCATGGGAGGTGTTTAGAGGAGGATAACGGCAGCTGCAGCCCTTGGCAGTGAGAGGAACACCTGAGGGGAAGATCAGCTGCTCCCAAACGCCCGAACTCGCCGGTGAGAGTGAACTGGGTTGAGTTTCTTACATTAGCATGGAGGTGCTTTGCATGGTGCCAGGCTGAGACATGCCTGGCTCTGTCCCAGGCAGTATCAGTTCCCACTTGGAACAAGTATAACAAAAATAGAAACTTTCTCCCGGGAGCCTGTGCCAATTTGGCAGCCCTTGCTCCTCCCAGCACCATCCCAAAGCCTCTGGCTGTGCTTCCTGGTGAAACACCCCTCGTGGCACAGGGGCTGTAACCTGGAGTCATTTCCAGAGGTGAGAACAGATGCAAAACTGGGGAGAGAGGGGGAGAACTGGGACATGGGTGGGTGCTCTCAAGGAAGAGGGAGGATTTTATCATCCGAATCCTGCGCTGCAGCCAGTGGTGAGGAGAACCTGAGCCAGGGTTAGTGCCAGTGCCAGCTGTGCTGTCTGCCCATCACTGCCTTTGGGGCTTATCGAAGCAGCTGTGGGGGACCTGGGGTCTCTGTGAGCAGAAGTCAGTAGAGTAAGTCAGAATTTGTCAGTCTCTGAAGTGCATGTGACATCTGGGTTGTGGTACAAACTGGAACTCAACTGGAAAAACAGGTTTTCTATTTTTCCAACGTATGTAAATAATCAAACACTTCTAGGCAGATCAGTGTTTAAAATTTGGCCTTTATGGGAACTAACAGGCTGATGTGTGAAAGAATGACGTCTTACAGTCTGTGTGTGTGCGTAGAAGCTTTGGCATGTGCTTCCTTCAAGAGAATATTCCTTCCATCTGCCCCTCTGAGCTCCCAGAGGCCGAGCTGGAGCCAAGCCACGATGCCTGCTGAAGGTCAGACACTGCCTCTGTTCTTCCAGACCTCGTGTCTGTGTCACCAGAGCAAGGCCAGTAACCCCCTCTCCATTTCTAAATATTTTTCAGCAGCAAGAAATGGAATCTGAGTTCATGGCAGGCAGCAGAGTGGGACAGTCTAGGAGAGAAGTTACAGGGAGCTGCCGTGTTCTGCAGTTTCCAGGTGTCAGACCTGTAGGAATTGTTTCTGGAAAGAGAGGAGCCTGGATCAGGGAGTTCCAGGGTTAACGTAGCCTGGAGGGATCCCTGCGGCACAGGTTGGCGCTGGGAACTGCCCGGCTACAGCAGCTCAGAGCTCAGCAGAGGCAAGTTGAAATCCTGGGCAGAATTTGCATCTGTTAGAAGTTGGGTGCTGCTGCATCCATCGGTGTTCACAGGGGCGTGGGTGTTGCTGTGCTCAGCTTTTGCCACAGCAGCAGGGCAGGCATTCCTTGGGGATTGCAGACACCTTCCCTGGCAGTGGGGCAGATAAAGCTGTCGCTCCTCTGTGAGGCAGCAGGGTGTGAGCTCAGGACTGGTGGTGGCGGTGCCTTCAGAGCTGTGCTCATACCAATATTCCAGCAGCTCCGCCCTGCCTTGTCTCCCTCTGTAATCTGCAGCTAATTAACCCGAAACCCAAACCACATTCTTTCTCTGCATGAATCACTCCGAGGCCATCGGCAATGACCAGCTTTATGCTAAACCTCCCTCTTTCATGTGGGTGAGACGGGGCTGATGGTTCCCATCCTGCATCTGAGACTCATCAGCAAACCAGATGGTTGAGGACAAACACGCACAAAGGGGATTGGCTCCTCGGTGCGCTCCGACAGTGGGAATGTGCTGGTTGCTGCCTTTCCCTTTCCTCACCCCTGTGATTCAAATCCGGTTTAGTTTCTCAGCCCAGCGATGGGGCCAGCCCAAGGCTCAACAGATGAGGGATGTGGGGCCTGCCCTACATTATTTACTGCTTTATGGGCCCGTGGGATCTGGCAGAGGATAAAAGCCAAACCCTCTCAGAGCTGGCAGAGCTGGAGCGTGTGACACACGGGCCCTGGCTCTGGGACTGTCCCATGCACTGGGGGCTCAAACAGGGCAGGGACCAGTTTGTTATGGGGCTTCTTCACTTTGGACAAGGGATGGAGGGACAGGACAAGGGGGAATGGTTTCCCACTGCCAGAGGGCAGGTTAGATGGGATATGGGAAAGAAATACTTGGCTGTGAGGGTGGGCAGGCCCTGGCACAGGTTTCCCAGAGCAACTGTGGCTGCCCCATCCCTGGAAGTGTCCAAGGCCAGGTTGAACAGGGCTTGGAGCAACCTGGGCTCATGGAAGTTGTCCCTGTCCATGGCAGAGGGTGGGACTGGATGGTCTCTGTGGTCCTTCCTGACACAACCCATTCCATAATTCCGTGTACACAGGAGCACAGAAACTCCTCACTGACAGCACAATGTGCCTCTCCTGTGTCAGAGCAGCAGTTGATGCCATTCCACTGTGTGGGGCACAGTGTGTTGCTGGACTTGAAGCCATCCCTGACGACTGCATGTGATGGCAGATCTGGGACATTCCAGACAGGTTGGAGTGCAGGGTCCAGTTTCCCTCTTATAACATCGGAAGTCGTGGACAAAAATCACACTGTGTGTAGTTAGAGCTTCGTTTTCCTTGGGCTGCCATGAGTTATCACTGTAACAGTTCCTTGATAGATGATGTGTGGTGGGTGTGCTGCAGAACATTGGAAAGATCCAATATCCCATCTTAGCCAGAAAGGGGAATTTGTCAGTTGCTGCTGAGCTGGGAAGGGAGAAGAGCCGTGTGCTGCCTCAGTGCTCTGACAGCAGGAGCTGCTGAGCAGAATGGCCTGAAGCAGCAGTAAAATCCACCCTGATTCTCTGCCTTGTGGCCAGGAGTGAGATGGGTCAGTCTGATCCCATGTTTTTCTGTCTGGGGTGGCTTGTAGGCTTTGTCCTTGGGACAGCCATGTCACACTTGGATGGCTTTGGCTTTGAGCCCAGTGAAGCCCATCTGTGTTGCCTCTTCCAGATGTGACTGTGGGCTGGGGTTCAGCTCCTGCAGCTGGAGAGGTGCAACCACAAATGGAGGAGCTGGGCTAGGAGGAGAGGCCTGCATTGGAGATATGTTGAGATTCTAAATTAGTAATTCAGGAGGATTTCTGCCCTAGCAACCAAGTTCACCTACAGCTCAGTTGGCCTGACTCTCCCAGCCAGCACTGAAGCAGCGAGTGGATCAATGCATGGAAACAGCAAACTGGGAGAACAGGTCTGTTGGGATGATTGTGCTCCAGCAGACCCAAGCACTAGTAAAGCTGTCTGGTTTTCCCTAGGGTGCTCCAGGAGCTGGTTCCTGCCAGGAGGAGGTGGAGCTGGAGGGACAGCACAGGGCTCTCTGCCAGGTGAGGGGATGAAAGGCAGCCCAGGCTGGCTCTGCTGCCAGCAGCAATGGAGCCACGGGAGCAGCCCAGCCCAGGTGTGCTCCCAGTGCTGGTTTTCCCTGAGAGGTGCAACAGTTGAGTGGGGGTCTCTAGGGCTTAGCCCATTACCTAGAGGGGTGAGCTCCCCCCACTGCCCCGACCACGTAGTCCCCCCCAGGGAGCCCACAAGGACCACAGTTGAGGGACGAGAGAGAGCCAGAGCCGTTCATTGATAACAGAAGGGGGTATTTATGGGTTCAAGGAGGATCAGAAAATCACCAATAAGAATCCCGAGGGACTTTGGACTTTTCAGCAATAGAATTCAAGGGTTAAGAACCAATAGAAAGTGTTAGATATAGGCCTGTGAGAAAACTTTCTGAGCCTTCATTAAGGATACTGCAGACATTCCAAAGTGGGAGATAAGGGTAACTCAGGGGATTTTGGGAAGAAGAGTGAGTTAGCAAAAAGAACAATAGACTCCATCTTGTATATTTAAACAACATTAAAAACCTCAGTTTTTAAGACATTAGACTTAGTTTCTTCACAAGTCCACTTCTGACAGGACTTTTTCCATTCTAGATACTGTAAGTCGATTGCCACAGAGAGGTACTTGGATTGAAAGGAGGAAACAATGCCCAGCCCCTGCAAAGCCTCCAGCAGCAGTGGGGGCTGCCTGTTCCCCCAGCTGGATCCCCATCCTGGCTGGGATGACGCCCAGCGCCGGGCACAGACGGACCTGAGCCAGGGGAAGCTGCTCCGTCCTGGGGCGGGAGGAGGACGTGGCTGGGAGCCAACACTCATTGCTTGGCAGCGTAAATAAAACAGCTGCTGCTCAAACAGCCATGAATGAAACCTCCACTCCTTCAGTTTGCTGAGCAAAGTCACACCGTGCAGCCCTCAGGAGGAGCTGTGGATGTGACAAAGGTGAAGCAGCTCCTGGCTGGGTGACAGGGTTGGAGAGGCTTCCCAAGGGATGTCAGTCCCAGCCGTGTCCTGTGCTGTGACTTTCCCCTGTGTGTGTGAGGGATGGCCAAGCTGGGAGCTGCTGGATGGTTGGACTCCATGATCTTACCCTTTTCCCACTGAGTCTTTTTCCCTGTGTGCTCCAGGCTGGGTGTGGGCTCCTCTCCCTGCAGCCAGCCATGGAGAGGTGGCACAGGAGCTGAACATGCCAAAGGCATCAGAAACCAGGGTGGAAATGAAGCCTGTGTATCTGCTCCAGCCTCCAGCAGCAGGGCAGCTCCTTTCCTTCCTGTCATGCCAGCTCTTGCCTGTACGAGCAGCTCGGAAGGGCTGTGACATTGATTTATTTAACTCTGGAATAATGCATCACACCCAAACCATGCTCCTGTGGTTGTACCTTTGGTGCCTGTTTCCTCTGGCTGTGCTGATTCCTGTCTCAGGAAGAGCCTTTCCTTCCCAGCCACTGCCTCCCCTCACCTGGAGCAGGGCCTGGAGCTCACAGCCCCTGGGACAGAAGAGGGCAGTGCTTTCCCCTATTGTTTTGGACAGTGAGGAAACCCAACTCCGTGGAGGATGACCAGGTAAGGGCACAGAATAGCTTAACCTTTGGAGTTTTAAACTTGTTCAAAGCTAGAAGGCAGTGTCAGACCTGAGCTTTCCTCAGTCCTGTGTTACAAAGACATAGGAAGAGCTGAGCCCTCCATTTGGACTCGAGCAGGGAATGCTCCTCACTAGTCCACTAAAGTGAGGGATGGGAAAACCTGCAGAGTTTAAGCATAGAGAACAGGCAGTGAACACCATGGATTTGATTCAGATTTATTTAAGCAGCTCCAGGCTGAGTAACAAGCACACAACTGCTGTATATTAAAAAAAAAGTAAAGAACCAGCCCATGGGCAAAGTACTGTCACATGTTCAGGCATTCCAGGAAACTGCCTCTGGTGCTGCCTGTGCTCTGAGTCCCAGCAGAGTGGCCAGTCAGGAGTGTCCTTTGTCCTTTCTAGTAAATATCACTAAAAAACCAAAATATCCCTCTGGTTCCTGCTCTGAGATCACACAAGTTAGGAGAAAACTTGGAAGCCTTTTGCTGTCTCAAGGGACAGCACAAGCTGCCAGCCCGAGGAGACCCCTCTGTGCCTGTCCCCTCCCTGGGCTGACCAAGGGGATGGATTTGCAGGAGCAGTTCAAAGCCAGAGCTGTGCTGGTGCTGATGGGATCCACCAGCTCACAGGCTTGTTGGGTGGCAGGAGGTGCTCCTGCTGCCTGTGTCTTCCATCTGGATCCTCAGTCAGGTGAGACACTGGCATAGCAAGGTGTGAACTGTGGTGCAGAGCATTGTGAGACCAGGGCACAGCAAACCCAGCACCACTCAGACCTTGGATCCCACAGAGCTCTGCTGCTTTCCCTCCATGTCCAGGAATTTTCTACAGGTGTCACAGGATATTTTATTACATTAATAAGTTCATTTGGGTAGTACAGCTCTTGCACGAAGAAAATAAAAACCCTGCAGGGCCTGTGATTCACTGGCATCGTTTCTGCCAAAAGCCTTTAGAAAGGTTTAACTCCAGTTGCAAATGTTGAAAGTCAATCTGTGTGTTGCAGGAAAGCAATGGCATGAAAGGGACACCAGGGAATAATTAGAAGCAGAGAAACCCTGTGTTTATACATAGACAGGGCTTGTCTTATAAATGCAATTACCCACCATTCTGGGACTAAATCCCAGCTATAATCTTGTGCTGGCACCAGCTCCCAGCCCTGGCGTCCCACAAGACATTTGGGTGCCACTGGCAGATTAACCGTGGCACCAGGAGTAGGAGGCTGCGCTAAAAGCAGCCCCGTGGCCCCGCACAGTCTGTCCCGGCTCCTCAGACAGACTGCCTGCAAAAAACACCCACTGCAGCAGCTCCCTGAGCCAGGGACGACACCCAATCCTCACACAGAGCATTCCCCAAAATCTTTGCATAGGCCCAGACTCGGTGGCAGGGCTAAGATGCCAGGTTAAGAGTCCTGTTATTTATACCAATCTTCTCCCCGCAGCACTTTGGCACCTTAAAGAGACTTTGTCTCTCCTGCAGGGTTTTCGATCCCAAACCACCAGCCTGGAAACATGTTTCTGGAGCTGATGCTCACACAAGGACAACTCCAGTCCAGATCCAGGTACATCTGCCCCTTTGAGGCTGGACAACTCCAGTCCAGATCCACGTGCATCTGCCTATCAGGGCTGGACAATTCCAGTCCAGATCAACATGCATCTTCCCCTCAAGGCTGGACAACTCCAGTCCAGATCCACGTGCATCTGCCCCTCAAGGTTTACCCTTTGTGCAGCACAAAGTTATACAGAGGAGCTCTGGATCAATCCACAACTATGTCCCTTCCAGTCCTGGCCACGCTCAGGCAGAGAGGTACTTCCAGGTGCTGACGAAGGCGGTGGGGATGAGGGAATAAGGCACAGTCGTGACGCTGCTCCAGGTGTCGGACGAGGGGTCGTAGCAGTCCAGGGTTTTGCAGCGCTGGGCCCCGCAGTAGCCCCCCACCACGTACAGCCTGTTCCCCGAGGTGACAGCCCGGCAGCTGATGCGCTTGGCGGTGACATCCCCGAACTTGGCCCACTGGAAGGTGTCAGTGTGGAATCGGTAGGCGGAGCTGGCCGAGAACTCCGTGTCGCCGCCGATGACCATGATGTGGCTGCCCACCACGGCGGCCGCCGTGTACCGCCAGGGCTGGGGGCAGCTGGTGGGCACCGTCCAGCGGTTCTGGCAGGGGTCGAAGCACTGCACCTTGGGCAGCTTGCTCTGGTTGGCGCTGGTGCCCCCGAAAACAAACAGCTTCATCTTGGCCCCCACCACGGCGGCGTTGCTCACGCCCTCCCGCAGAGGGGCCACTAGGGACCACTTGTCCAGCTGGGGGTCGTAGTGCTCCACCTGCTTCAGGGAGACGGAGGGAGAGGCCGGGAAGGCCCCGCTCATGGCTGTGTGACCCCCCACCACGTACAGGCAGTGGTCCAGCTCGGCGGAGCCGTGGCCAAACCGCGCCACCAGCATGGGAGCAGCTTTGGCCCACTCGTCGTGGAGGGTGTCGTAGACCCAGACGTCTCTGGAGGCGCCATTCTCGGAGCCTTTGCCCCCCGTGATGTACACCTTGCAGCCGATGGCGCAGGCGCTGCACTCCTTCCGGGGGCTGGGGATGTCGGCACGGGGGATGATCTCGCTGGTTTTCGGGTCCAGCATGTAAATCTTGTCGCACATGAAGGTCTGGCCGCCGAGCAGCAGCAGGGCCTGGCTGACCTTGCGGGGCCGGGCACAGCACCCCGTCACCAGCCCGTCGTTCTGCAGGATCTTCATTTTGCACCGCACGGCGTCGGCCACAATCTCCTCCCCCAGCTTGTGGCTGGTCACCAGCTTCTCACAGGCCACCTGTTTGCGCAGGTAGGACTCGGGCAGCAGCGCCAGGCGCACGGAGCGCAGCAGCTCCGGCAGAACCTCGTGGCGCCGGGGCAGATCGTAGCGGATCCAACCCATGACGGCTTCATAGACCAGCGTCTCATCCTCCACCTCCAGCTCCTCACTCTCCACCAGCTCCAGCAGCTTGTCCTTGGGCAGCCGCAGGAAATCCTCGGTCTTGCACAGCGAGGTGAAGTTGGCCAACGCCATCCTCCAGGACAGCTCCAGCAGCCGCTCGCAGCAGTGAGCATCGGACAGGAGGAGCATGTTCAGGCAGTTCCCAGGGTAGAGATTCTTCTCCAGGAAGTCGGCCGAGGCATCCCGAATATCCTGGAACTGCAGCATGTCCCCGGCCTCCAGCAAAGACTCGGCGTTCTCCTCGTTGATCAGCACCCGGGCCGAGTAGGCGTAGTCCAGCAGCAGCTCCAGCACCTCGGGGTGCAGGGAGTCGTGGAAGTTCACCTCGGCATCTCTGCTCTCCTTGAGGCCCCCGCTGAACATGGCGTTGAAGTAGCGGCTGCAGGCGGCGAGCACGGCGCGGTGGCAGGGGAAGCTGCGGTTCCCCGCCCGCAGCACCACGTCGGTGAAGAGGTTCTGCTGGCGGAGCAGGTTGAGCTGGGTGAGGAGGCTGTCGGCGTGGCCCGGTTTGTGGAAGAGGTAGATGTTCATGGAGCCGGAGCTCGAGCGGGATTTCCGGTTCTCGTGGCTGCTGACGGACATAGTGCTGAGGCTGCTCTGCGAAGGGAAAACCGGCGAGTCAGCACGGCCCGCCCGGCACCGGCACCGGCACCGGCACCGGCACCGGCACCGGCACCGGCGGGGCTGCAGCGCCCGCGGGCTACGACGGGGCGGGGGCACCGACTGGCGCGGGGAGCTCAGAGGGGCCGTCCCGCACCAGCAGGACTCGCCCAGCGCTGACCGGACCGGGGCACCGGGCACTGCCCGACCAAACGCCGGGGCATTCAGGGCTCCGCCGCGCCCGCGGAGTAACCGCGGAGAGGGCGATGTGCGCTCCCGGTGCTGCCCGCGCCCAGCCCGCCTCGCGGGGCCGCACCCGGCTCCGCACCTGGCCCCGCTGCTCCGCACCTGGCCCTGAGGTCCCGCTCGTGGCCCCGCGCCCAGCTCTGAGGTCCCGATCCTGGCTCAGAGGTCCCGCACAGGCCCCGCAGTCCCACACCTGGCTCAGAGGTCCCTCACCTGGCTCAGAGATCCCGCACGCGGTCAGAGGTCCTGTACCCGGCCAGAGATCCCGTACCCGGCTTATAGATCCCGCACCCGGTCAGAGGTCCCGCACCCGGTCAGAGGTCCCGTACCCGGCCAGAGGTCCTGCACCCGGCTCACAGATCCCGCACCCGGTCAGAGGTGCGCAGTTGGCTCAGAGGTCCCGCACTGGTCCCGCAGTCCCACACCTGGCTCACAGGTCCCTCACGGGTCCCTCACAGGTCCCGCACCGGCCCCGCTCTCCTCTCGCTCTGTCTCCGCCGCCGCCGCCGCGTGGCCGCCCCGTGCCGGCCCCGCCCCCGCCCGCCCAGCAGCCAATCAGCGACCGCGGCGCCCTCAGCTCGCTCTTTGTGAATGGAAGGTGCGGCCGGGAGCGCATGCGCCGCCCATTAACCCCTCCCTGCCCACTGACCGCTGCCCATTGATCCCATTGATCCCTCCCATTCATCCCCCCCACTGATACCTCCCACTGATCCCTCCATTCATCCCCCTATTCATGCCCCCACTGATCCCTCCCATTCATCCCCCCCATCCTTCCATTCATCCCTCCCATTGATCCCTCCATTGGTTCCCCCATTCATCCCCCCACTCATTTATCCCCCCACTGATCCCCTCATTCATCCCTCCCCCGATCCCTCCATTTATCCCTCCCATTGATCCCCCTTTTCACTCCCCACCCGTGTCCCTGTCCCCCCGCTCCGAGCGTCGCCCCCTGGGCCCGAGCCCCGCATCGCAGCCTCGCACCGCGGCCGCGGGGCCGGCACGGCGGGTCCGACGCTCCCGAGCCCCGCGTGGCTCTGCGCGGAGCCACCGCGCCAGTGCAGGGCCATAAACGGGGCAGCAGCGCTGGGATCAGCAGCGCTCGCCCGCGGCCTTTGGATCCCGCCCTGCTGACAAAGGCAGGTCGCGGCCGCACAAACCAGCCCTGCTCAGCAGGTTTTCCTGCGTGGAGCCCACCTTGGAAATGTGGAGCTCAGCCTCGGGCTGGAAAACATCCAGCGATTGTTCCCATACAGAAGGTGCTGTGGCCTTTGCCTCCCCATCCCCATCAGCTCCAGGGCTGGTGCTTTCCCTGCCAAGGAAAGGCACAAT
>JAWWEV010000084.1:2836806-2857245 GCA_035583235.1 Hafferia zeledoni
ACACACCCCCCCCCCCCCCCCGCCCCCGTCAGGAGCAGGAGCTCAGTTGGGCTGATGGCCACAGCAGAAAAGAGGGGAAAAAAACCCAAAAAGCAAGTTTTGGGAGGATCAGGTCTGCCCACACAAGGTCTTGTGCTAAAAAGGTGCAAGTGCTGCTCTGGACAGGCAGCAGGTGGTGTGTCAGCAGGGATCAAAGCCACCCAAAGCCAAAAACACAAACTCCAGAAATTCTGAATTACCCTGTGTGGCTTTATCTTCGCATGTTCCAGTGTCACCAACTCTGATTTAAAAATGCTTGATGAGGAAGGGGGTGAAGCAAAGGCACTTAGAGCAGTTTTCAGTCCTTTCCCTACGTCCAAACAAAGTTTAGAGTTTTGCTAATTTGGCATCAGAGGTTTTGTGTATTTGGTTGGGTTTTTTGAAAAGTCTTATAGCTACAACGTGTCCTGTGCTGAACAGGAGAATAAGTTCTGAACAAATGGTTTAACAAGGTTAAGAATGCAAAAGGAACCTTATTTATTATTGAAAAATAACTAAATTGCAGCAGAAGCCACCACTGTGGGTGACAGGACCAGACATAGCTGTCCCTAAACTGAAGGACTTGGTTCCTCCCTGTTTGGACACAGAACTGAGGAAAGTACAGAAAACCCAAGAGTCTCCTCCAGGTAACCTCTGCCTACACTCTGAGTTGTACCAAACCCTGTAAATCTGGCACCAAATTCGCAGCAGAGCCAGGAAGGCACCCTCAGGGACACTCTGCAGGGTGAAGGTCCAGATAAACATCAAGGACAGGGCAAAGGATAAAGAGTATCCAGACCTCGCTCTGCTCTTTGAACTCAGGGCCAAACACAACAACAAAACCAAGCACAGACACACGAGCCCCAGGCAGCCCAAGCAGAACTGTTTTCAAAACTGTTTTCAAAGGGTGCATTTCCATGGCAGTCAGTCAGGGGCTTGGATTTACTGATTTCTTTCTTTATTTTCGGGAGGAGCAAGGCTGGTAACACACAGGGAGCTGCAGCTCACACAGCACTCATGTCTTCTGTCACCTGGGCACTGCCTGGAGCTTTCCAGAACCCGTTAAAGAACTTTCCCCTGCTCTCAGAAGGAATGATCACTCAAGGCCACCTTTGAAGTATTCGTGTCGTTTATTATTGGCAACGCCCAGAACTGTAACTGCAAACCCCATCTCGGCACTGGTTTGATTGCTCTTCTGAAAGTGATTAAAACATTTCCTGCTTTTTTTTTAGGTCCGTTGGCAGCTGCCGAGGCTGGTGGGAGAGCTCCACCCGGTGGCACTGCACGAAGGCACAGCTGGAGCCTCAGCGCTGCGGGAAGCCTCAACTTCCACCGTTTTGCCTTAAACCAGCAACGCAGACTGGAAGGAAGTTCCTTCCAGTGGCTTTTTCCTTCCCCTCTTGCCTCTAAGGAAACGCAGCTGGCACAAACAGCATCACTGCCCACTCCTCTTCGAGCTATGGGGATCCACTTTGGGCTCAAACCCCCAAATATCCGACAGAGAAACTCCCAGGATAAGGGTTGTGTCCTTGGCCTGGAGGATGAACTTGCAGGATTTGTCCCTTGGAAGTTTTGTGTGACAGAACCATGGCAGTTTTTCCACCTAACACTGATTTTGTGCTCTTTTAAGTGACAGAAAACACTGGAAGGCAGCATTTATGTTTTGGGACAGAGGAAGGAAGGATGGAAGGCACTTTTTTCCCCTCAATTTTACCAACTGTAGATTGATTTTCAGCTGATTCACCAGAAAGATTTCTCTGATGAAGAGTGATAAAAATTGTCAGCTGCAAACAATCCTCTCTTGCAACAGACATCTTGATTCCAGACCCAATCACAGGATGTGTGGAATTACAAAGTTAAAAAAGACCCTGCCCCACTAAAGGCACTTCTACCACGGGGAAATTGGGCTCCTGAAGCTCAATTATTTAAACAGCTTCAGAATTTCCTCCTCTGGATGCCTGGTAGATTCCAATCAGCGAGGAGATGGTCCCCAGGAGCCCTACTAACCATGGGGGGAACCTTCCAGCCCACAGGAATCCTGAAGGCAGCCAGTGGATGGCGTTGGAAAGATCTGCTGCATCTGTGAGGATGCTCAGAACCTCAGCCTTCACCTGGGCTCTCAACTGCTGCTCACTCTGAGGGGAACAGGTGCTGCTGGAAGCAAAGAAACATTAATGATAGCCCAGAATGTCATAATAATGTGATGGCTACAAATGGGAACTGGGGTATGGGGTTAAATTACAAATGAGAATTGGGGTATGGGGTTAAATTACAAATGAGAACTGGGGTATGGGGTTAAATTACAAGAGAGCTGGAGAGGGACTTGGGAAAAGGGCTTGGAGGGATAGGACAAAAGGGAATGGCTTTGAGCTGAAGGAGGGCAGGTTTAGGTGGGATATTTGGAATAAATTCTTCCCTGTGAGGATGGTGAGGCCCTGGCACAGGTTGGCCAGTGATTCCATGATTAGCTGTATAACCAAGAAGGTGAAATCCTACCTCAGTTTTCTTCTTAGCTGGCACAAGACCCTCAGGGACCTGAAAACAACAGAGTTATTCCTCCTGCAGCACCAACAGGAGGATTTTTGACTCTTCCATGAGGAAGAGCACCTCCCGCAGGCAGAGGGGCCCTGTGTTTCATCCCGCCCCTTCCAGCGGCCGTACCGCAGCATCGCCAGCAGCAGGGCCGAGCCCCAGAGCGCCGTGCTCAGCGTCCACCACGGGTGGGAGCGGGCGCACACGATGCCGACATCAGCCGCCCACGCCAGGTGCTCGCAGGGGTAGTAGAGCTGGTTGGCCACGTTGCAGAGCACGCTGAGCCCCCGCACCAGCAAATCCTCGTCCTGCGGGGCAGGAGCAGCACAGGGGACACGCCTGGGGGGGCTGGGGTGACCCCCGCGTACCGGGTTTCTGTGGCCAGGTTTGGTAGCAGGGGAAATACAGGGGTGGCTTCTGTTGGAAGCTGCCAGAAGGTTCCCCTGTGTCTGGTGGAGCCCTGGTGGGATTTGTGGCTCTGTGGGGGACCCCCCCTGGAGCAGCTCGTTCCTGAAGGACCGACCCCATGGAGAGGTGACAGCAGTTGTGAAGAACTGTGGCCATGGGATGGACACACACTGGGGAAGTTGGTGAAGGACTCTGTGCCCCCCACGGGGAGCAGGGGACTGACTGTGACCCCCAATCCCATCCCCCTGCACTGCTGGGGGGAGGAGGAAGAACTTGGAAGGAGGGAGGGGTGAGAGGAAAATGCCTTTAAGATCATTTTACTTCTCACTCTTTTGCTCCAATCCCACCAGTAGCAAACTTAATTAATCCCAACTTGGAGTCTGTTTTGCCCCTGATGATGACCAGTAAGTGACCTCTCCCAGCTGTCATCTCAGCTCATGAATCCTAAGTTGCTTTTCTTCTCCCTTCTGTGCAGTTGCAGAGGGGAGGGAGAGCAGCTTTAGTGTGTCCCAGGTGTGCAGCCAGGGGCAACCCACCACCCCCAGTCCTGCTCAGCTGGGGGCCCAGTCTGTGCTCACCTGGGGGCCCAGCCCCTGCTCACCTAAGGGCCCAGTCCTGGCTCACCTGGGGGCCCAGCCCCTGCTCACCTGGGGGTTCAGTCTGTGCTCACCTGGGGGTTCAGTCTGTGCTCACCTGGGGGCCCCAGCCCCTGCTCACCTGGGGGCCCAGCCCGTAGCCGCAGCTGTGTCGCAGCATGGCCAGGTCGTCGAAGAGGCGCAGGACGGTGCGGCAGGAGCTGAGCTGGGCAGAGGCGGCCAGGAGCCCCGCGGGCAGCGCCCCGGGCCCGGGCAGAGCTCCCCCCGCCAGCTGGCACCCGTAGGACAGGGCTCGGACCTGCGGGGGCACGGCCCGGTGAGACCCCGAGACCGCAGGGACCGGTGGGGCAGATCCCCCTCCCTGCCCTCACTCACCGCCCGGTCCCGGTGGGTCAGATCCCGATCCCTGCCCTCATTCCGGGCGCGGGCCCGGTGGGTCAGACCCCCCTCCCTGCCCTCACTCCGGGCGCGGGCCCGGTGGGTCAGACCCCCCTCCCTGCCCTCACTCACCGCCCGGTCCCGTCCCCGGTGTGTTTCCAGAGCGGCCCCGAGGCCGCGGAGCGCGGCGGCCGCCATGGCAACGCTTCCGGGTCGTGACGTCACGGGCGCGCGGGGCTCGCCGGGAAGGAGGCGGTGCAGCCGTCGCCATGGCAACGCGGCCTGGCCTGGCCCGGCCTCGTGGCCCATCGGGGGCCCACCCGCCCTGGGGTCTCTCCCTTCGCAGGGCCTCCCCCACCTCGGGACCTCCCTCACTTCGGGGCCTCCCCCATCACAGGGTGTCTCCCACCTCGGGGTCTCTCCCATCGCAGGGTCTCCCCCTCCTCGGGGTCTCCCCTTCCCCACGGTGACTGACAAACCCTTCTCTCCCGTCAGCCCTTTGCTGACCCCCCCAGTTCCAGGCTGCCCAAACAGCGTGTGGCGTCTCCTTCCCTGGAATCACAGTCACAATCCCTAAGGTTGGAAAAGGCCCTTAAGATCATCGAGTTCAACCTGTGGCCCAACACCACCTTGTTCCCCAGGCCACGTCCAGTCTGTCCTGAAACCCCTCCAGTGACAGTGACTCCAACACCTCCCTGGGCAGCCCTTCCGAAGTCTGATCACTCTCTCTCTGAAGAATTTCTTCCTGGTGTCCAACCTAAACCTCCCCTGGCACAGCTTAAGATGCCCTCTTGTCCTCCAGTTGGTTCCCTGGGAGCAGAACCCAACCCCCAGATATTCCAGACCCTCTGGACTCACCCAGTGCTGTAGGATGGCACTGCCTGAGCAGGAGGTGGGACCAGAGGAGCCACCGTGTCCCTGCCAGCCTGACCCATTCCTTTTGCTCCAAGGAGTGTTTTTAGGAGTACCCCCTTCCCTCTCCCACCTGGCACTGGGCAGGATGTGTTCCCACTGCCACAGGGAGGGACAGTCCTGGTCCCACAGCTCTCTAAGGGTGGGTGGGAGTCCACCTGCAAAGCCAAGTGAAGAGGAAACAACGTGATTTTAGGGAGGACCAAGACACAGGTAAAGGGCAGCAGTTCCCATGTGGAATTCTGTGCCCAAAGGGGTGGGATCTGTGCAAGTGAAAACCGGGAGGATGGAAAGACAGAGAGGGGAAACAAAGGGATTGTGCTCTGAGTGGCTGTTCTGTAGTATCAGCATGTCCTGTGTTAAATATGGGGATCCCAGGAGCAGAAACTGCCCTGGAGAAGAGGACACACAGGTGTCCACAGGAGAACCTGATCCCAGAAGTTCCCTGGACAGGAGGACACACAGTAGAACCTGATCCCAGGAAATCACACGAGGACACACAGGTGTCCACAGGGCAACCTGATCCCAGGAACTGCCCTGGACAAGAGGACACACAGGTATCCACAGGACAACTTGATCCCAGGAAATCACATGAGGACACAAAGGTATCCACAGGAGAACCTGATCCCAGAAGTTCCCTGGACAGAAGGACACACAGGTATCCACAGGAGAACCTGATCCCAGGAAATGCCCTGGACAGGAGGACACACAGGTGTCTGCAGGAGAACCTGATCCCAGAACTGCCCTTTCCAATGAACAATGTGATTTATTGAACAAAACTCACAGTTGACACCTTGCAGAGCCCACAGCAAGGAATGTGCTGCCTCCCAGATCCACCACACAAACAGCTGCAGGTGGGCCATGGGGGCACCACTTACCCACCTCGACATCCAGAGTTCCTCCCAGTGCCCAGGTAGGAACAGTGAGACTGTGGCACAGAGTGGCACTCCCACCCCCCAAATAACATCTCCCCAGCTTTGCCTGAGCCAGCCCCAGGCATTCCTGGCCACCAGCAGCAACATTTGGCATGTCCGGGTGACGTGAGTGATTTCTGGGATGTGAACCAGTGGCTTGATCTTTCTGCCTCGCTACGTTTGTTTTTAGAAGTTGTTTTGCATTTATTTTTGGGAGGAAGGAGAGGATTCTGATCAAAAGCTGTGCTTATGCAACCTCAGGAAGGGATGTGGTTAGAGCTGGGCTTGGAAGGCATTAAGAAAATCCTCCTCTGACGCTGCCTCCTGTTTCTCATGGCCAGCAAGAGGAAGGTCCCCTCATCCCATGGATATGTTCTTAAGCCATTTGATTTACAAAACGTGGGACAGATCACAGTTGAACTGATCCTTTCCTTGGCCCCAGAATTCTGGAGCAGCTCCACAGCTGCCACATGGAGTGACATTCCCATAACTGCCACGTGAGTTTCTTCATTTGCCTCCTCACCCCGAGAGTTGTTTTCTGTCTGGGCGAAGGTTTTGAGCAAACTGCTGATGGCAGAGCTGGCCTTTTCCTCTCCTCACTGGAAATGCACATGGATCTGTGCCTGCAAAGCCTTCCTGGTGCTGCCTCCCTTTTTTACTGCCTTAGTTTTGATTTTTATTTCAATTCCATCTTGTCAGCAGATGAAAGTTCTGTCACAACCACGCAAGCCGTGCTGGTCCCACACAGGCAGCAGAAACAGCAACTCCCCAGGATGTGCTACAGCAGGTCCAGCCTTAATAGGCTTGGATTAAACACAGGCTGGCTTGGGAAAGCAGGTTTATACCCAGCAAAGCTGCAACCTCCACTTGACATCATCAGTTCTGAGGTGGGACAGTGTGCAGCAAATCCTGTTTGCTCCAGCCTCAGGTGAATGTTCTGTGGGAGCAGAGTTGTGGATGAGAAATACCTTGGAGGAGAGGAAGGACAGGCAAGCAAATCCCTGAGCCAAGGAATGCTGGAGGGAGGTAGAAGGTGATTGTGGTCCCCCACAGAGGGTCAGAGGGGGAAGAATGGCCTGGCTGGAGGTGTCCACCCATGGTAAACATCTCTGCACACTGAGCAGGGACAGAGGGTGCTGCAGCTTCCCTGGTGGGGTGGCCCTCCAGGTGGCACCACAGGGCTCAGGTGTTGGGGCTGCCAGGTTCCATGGTGCCACCTGCCCCTTTCCCAGCCCCATCCCAATGTGCTGGAAGCTGTTTCCTCTCCTCAGATGAAATGTTCCCACCTGGGGCTGCCCAGGAGGACACAGGACCTCTGCAGGACTGAGTTCACACCCAAGTCCAGAGGCCCAAAATCCAAAAGGCAAACTCCCAAGTGAGTTGTGTGCCCGTGGTGACACTGGAAAGGGCCTGTCTCCAGAGGAAGGTGATGTTCCACCTTCTCCATCAACCAGGCCCTGTGAGCTGCCTACAGGGCGTGGGATCTCCGAGCCTTCCTTGTGCTCTGCTCTTGGTCTCTGTGTTGTTACAGGGAACATCTATTTCTCAGATTGAATGAGGACACAAGGAGGTATTGTGACAGCAAGAATAAACACTGGGAGATTAGCCGAAAGCCGTGGGTGACACATCCTTCTGGATTGCAGGACCCAGTGGGTGACACATCCCTGGGGATTGCAGGACTCACAGAGGCCTCCAGGCAGGTGCTGGGGTGGGAGGAAGCAGATGGGGAAGGGGAGAGCACAGAGGGAGGGCAAGGGGCCAGAAACAGAGTGAGCAACACTGTCAGGGCCGTGTGGGGGCTGGAATCTGTTTGGATTTTGGTGTCAAGGCCTGGAACCAAAGGTCAGTGAACAGTAGAGCAGCTCTGCCCAGCTTGTGATGAGTGGGCTGTTTTCCTAGAGGTGAGCTGTGTGTTTTTGTCGAGTTGGTCACTCATGTGGGCCTTCCTGAGTGCTGAGTTTGCACTAACCCTGCTTGGGATTGAGGTGTGGTCCAGGGGGGTCAGTGGGGAGCTGGTCAGGCCTCTACCTTGAGGGGGTTAAGTGAGCAGGGCCAGCTGCTGCCTTGGCACAGATGTCACTTCACAAGCTCTTGTCAGATGGGTTTGATTCCCTGCGAGCCAGCCCTGAAGCCTTTGAGTCCAGGCTGTTACCCATCCCCAGCTGCTGCAGAGCGTGTGTGTGAGCAGTGCCTGGGCCCAGCAGCCCTCGTGCTTTCCTCGGGGGATTTGACTCTGTCTCTTGGGAACAGCAGAGTGGAGTCTTTGCTCCACAAGGACTTCAGAGAAGTCACATACTTGCAAATGTACACAGGCACCTCTCATCAGTCCCTCACACCTGTGAACACCTGGATTCAAACACCTCAACTGCATCATTTGCTAGAGTAACAGGGACTTGCATCTGCTGCAGGTCTGCCCCATTACTCTGATGTGACCTCGAGGTGCTCCTGCCCACAGGAACAGTGGCATTCACTGGGGATCAATGCTGGAATGGCCCCTGGGTGGCACCAGCTGGGAGAGCTGTTGCTGGGAATCACTGTGGGTGCTCACATTCGAATTTTTCATGTGGATTTTGATGCAACTTCAGACACAGAAAGTAAACTGGCTTTTGGGGCTGAGGGTCTTTGCTTTCTAAGCTCCTCTCGCAATCCCCAGCAACGCCTGAGCCGGGAAGGCCGAGCAGGCTCTCTCTGCTTGCCCAGCCATGTGAGATCTGCCAGCAGGGCTGGTGGTACAACAACTCCCCTCCCTGCCGATGGAGCCACCGGCGCGTCCCGGTGTCACGTCGGCAGCGCCTGTGACTCAGAGATAAGGTGAAGTCACGTTATTTCTCGATCGCTTTAAAAACACGTCCCTGGTCCCCGCGGCCCCGTCCCGGGCACGGCACCAGCCCCACGCACATGAGGTCAACTCCAAAGCAGCACCGCTGCTGCAAAGCAGGGGCTCGGTGGCCTGCAGGGTGGGGCCACTTAGGATAAATCCGTGGATTTTGGTGTAGCCCCTTCGCTGTAGCTCCTCGGGACACTGCAAGGCTCCCGGAGCCCCCCGGGGCAGCAGCGATGCAGCTCGGGGGGCGCATCCAGAGCCTGGCGGTGGAGCTGGAGGGCGGCAGAGCCCACGGGGGCGGGGGGCTCCTGCACGGCCGGGTGCGGCTGCAGCTGCGGGCAGCGCTGCGGCTGCGGGCGCTGGAGGTGAGCGCGCACGGCCGCGCCGCCGTGCACTGGCTCGAGAGCCGCAGCATCGGCCTCAAGGTCGTCTACAGGGACTACTCAGCCTTCGAGACCTTCCTGTGCCGCCGCTGCCAGCTCATCCCGGGTAAGGCTGGGCCGTGGGTTGGGACCCCCGCGCTCCGCAGCGGCCGCTCAGGGTGAGCCTCTGCCCCCCGATGGGTGTTGCCAACCCACGCGGGGTTGTTTGTCGCTCTTGGACACCCTCTTGGTACCTTGGCCGAGGGTTTCTCTGCTGCTGGTTTCCAGGAGGCTGCCGGGGTAAACTCAGCGTGAAGGGGTTGTGGCTTTTGTCGTGTTTGTGCAGGGAAGTGCAAACACAAGTGCCTGTTGGCAAGTGTGGAAAGAGCACTTAGGAGTTCAATCGATGTTTGTTTTCACTTTTCCGATGCTAGGGCCGCGTGCCCAGCTGGCACGTTGCTTGGATCTGCTGCAAGGGGACAAGCCACTTGAATTCTTTGTATGGTTGGGATGAAATGATCCAGAGCCGAGGGATATGGGACATCTCAGCTGTCCATCCGCTCATTAACTCTGGCTTTTCTTAGGAACGTGCATGTCTTTTATCCTCCCCTCCAATGGCAGTGTCACAGCCATGGCTCTGCAGCTTCTCCTCCCCCCTTCTTTCCCTGTTTCTGATGGCCTTGTTGTTGCCTGTGACCCAGTTGCCTGGCCCTGGGGATGGCTGTAGGACTTATGCTGAGGGCATTTAATTGTGCCAGTGGTCAAGAGCAACCCGGAAAGTGGTGCCAGCCCAATCTGACAAATATACAGGTTGCAGGAGTAAACTGGAGGGATGGAAAGAGGTTGTAAGCTGCCTTGCTGGAGATGATTTTGTCTCTAGACTGTACTGGGGGTCATGTTCTTTATTTCTGGATGACTGTGCCGTGCCATCTGCTCCAAACACCTGCATTACTCTGGAACTTCTGTCTTTTGGTAGAGACTCTTCCATGCTCTGCCCAAGGATGGCCCTTGGCAGCAGCAACTCCACAAATGGTCCTGCTTATAATTAAGGCCATGGGAGAAGCCCTTGCCCTGGGCTCCAGCAGCAAAGGGCCTGAGCACTGGATCATGCAGTGCTTGGCCAGTGTCCCATTAGCTGTGAGGTGACAGAGTGAGTTTTATTCCCCGTTATCAGTGAGTGTAGGGAAGGCAGGAGCTGATGTGAGTGTGCTTGGATTCTGCTGCTGGGGTTGTGTGTGATGGGAGCCCCTGGAGCCATCTGGCGAAGGGCCCTTGGCCAAGGGCTGCAGGAATTGCATGAGCTGCTCAGCCTTACCAGCACCCTGGATTCCTGTAGCTCAGACCTGATGGTTCCTGGCCCTCACCTACTGCACTGGGAGTGTTGAGCTGGGCTACCTGGGGTGTAGAGAGCCTTGACAGAACTTGAGGGATGGGATTTTATTGTCTCTGTGTATACCTGGATTCCTTTTGTGCTTTGTGAGAGGGACACAGGGCATGTGATCACAGGACCATTTTAAGGGAGTGAAGGCTGTGGGCTGTGGAGAGGGGCTGTCCTGCAGCCAAACCTGCCTCCTTCAGATCCTGCTGGGTCCTGCTCTGTCCTCAACATTTCTGGTGTCAGCTGGTGAGAAACGTGCCATCATCCAACAGCCCGTGACTGCTCCCTTCTTGGTGCTTCTCGATGAGATCAACTGTGTCTGCGTGGTGTTCCAAAAAGGCAGGTTTTGTCATGGTAACAAGGCACTGCAGAGGAGGGAAGCCGGGCACAGATAAGCGCCCTCCCTTCTGCTCTCCCCTCAGCTGAGTTTATCTGCAGTTTCCTGGCAGGGTGGTGAGTGCTGGCACTGGGGTGCTGCGCTGAGAGACAAGAAAAAAGGTGCAAGAAGGATGTTCAGGCAGGGCCTTTAAATGTGTATTGTGTAACCATCTGAGACAGGGAGCAGGAAGAGAGCAAAAGACAGGAGGTAGTGGGTAAAGGAAGCCCAAGAAGAGCCCTGGACTCTTATGCATGAGGTGATGTGAGGGCAGCCAAGGAAACATAAACATGCAGTGATCTTTCCTGTCCAAGGATCCTGCAGCACTTCCCAAAGGTGTAGTTCCTGCCCCAAGGAGGGACAAACATCCAGAAGCCATTTTATTTTCATGGAGACACCCAGGAGAGTTATGGCATCAAGCCCTTGTTCTACTGTGGGGTGGCCCTTGATCAGCACCTTAATCCTCACCCATTTGCAACACTCCCAGATCTGCCAGGGACAGACTGTATTCCTCAATCTGGGAGTGTGTGCTTGTGCAAGGCTCTCTGTTGTCCCATCTCATCCTCATATTGGGTCAGAGTAGAGACTTGCCTGTTTACCTGCTGCGTTCCACTCCCTCTGATTCTCCAGGGTCCCTCATGTGGCTCCGGGGTCAATGAGGAAAAGCCACCAGGTCCAAGCAGCTGGTTAGGGAAGGAGAGGCCCTCTCTGAGCCAGGCAGGGTGTCAGCTCCTGCTGGGACCAGCTGCAGCCTGGTCAGACTCTAGATGGGGCTGAAGAGTTGGAGATCACCCCGGCGCCCAGCCTGGCCTGGGGTTTCCTTGGGTTTGGGCACCCAGGAGCAATGGTGGTCCCACAGCCCCTGCACCTGCACGTGCTGGGAGAGAGGAGAGACCGTCTCCTGGCATGGGGGTCCCAGAGAGGTCAGAGAGGGGCCGCCCACCCCACGTGGAGGCAGCCGGGGCAGCCTGGGCATCGCGTGCGGCTGACACGGGAGGGAGCTGTGCAGGGATCCACATCCCGTGGGCGAAGGCTGAGTCACGGGCCGAGGGGTGTGTGCTGACAGGCAGGAGGGGGAAGGAGGATGCCAAGGAAGGAGAGGGGCCCAGCCAAGGCTCCAGCCCCTCTCAAGAGCCCCCCCACCCCTAATGTCACTGTGGGGACACCAGGCTCCTTCCCAGAGCCAGTGTCACCAAGTGTCAGCAGTTAACTTGTGCTGTGACGTGCCTTCCTTCCTCCTTTCCCTCCTCCTTTCCCTCGCCCTTTACAGGGTTTGCTATGATTCATGTTTGCTTGTGGCAGCAAATGGTCGTGCACATAAAACAAACCATGGTCCACTTCCCCTGGGGAGGGAGACAGACAATTCCAGCTTGGCTTTGGAGACAGCTAAAGCTGTGCCAGGCATCAGCCCAGCTCATTTTTAGTGGCTGAGATCAGCCCAGTTGAGCACAGCAGGTCCTGCCCGGCATGGCTGGGAGCAGCTCAAAAATCCCCAAAACTTCAGCGGCCAAATGCTGAGTAACATTTTTAAGGCCTGTTTTGTCTTATCCCCTGCCTGTGCCTGGGGTGCAGAGCTCTGGTGCTCTGCAAATATGACAATCATCATTAAAGTGCAAGTTTCTGTAGCCGCATTAACCCTTTTGGGGGGCAGAGACTCTCTTCTTCCTTTTACATCATCTCAGTGTGCTGACAATGCTGATGCCCACCCTGAGAATCACTAGATCTATTTCCAAGCTTTCACCCCAGCTGAGCATGGGCAACAGCAGATGCCACTGACAGAGCGAGTCCTTGTGCCATTCCTGCCCATGCAGGTGGGATTTGTCGCTGGGTTTTGGAGCAGCACCACCCCAATCCCAGTAGGAGCTGGTGGGAAACCAGCGCTCGCCTGGTTAACAGGCGCAGGGAAGCAGATTGCTCACCCTGTCCTTGCACAAGCTGAACCCGGGCCAGTTCTTGATTTCTCAGAACTAAGTGAAGTGATGTCCCAGACATCACCGCGTCGCCAGTTGGCCCGGCCGTGCCGTGCCGTGCCGTGCCGTGCCGTGCCGTGCCGTGTGAGGAGCCCAGATCCAGTTGTAGCCTGTTCCGAGCCCTGGGAATGGCTCTTGGGAAAGGAAGGATGAGGCCCCTGCAACCAGAGGGGCTGCTGCTCCCAGGGAGGAATCCCCCGGCACAGCCCCCGACTGTGACCCTGGCAGTGGGAGTTTGGGATGAAGATGGGGTGGAATGTCAGGATTGGAGCTGGAGGGGGAGTTCGGAAGTCAGGAATAGGAGCTGAACGGGAGTTTGGCAGGGCAAGGCTGGAGCTGGAAGGGAAGTTTGGGCGGCAGGGGTGGAAGGTAGAGCAGGGTCTGCGGGTCAAGTTTAAGAACTGCAGGGAGTTTTGGGGGGCACTGAGCAGCACCGCAACAAACAGGGAGTCACCCAGTGGGCACTGGCACTGCTCAGCCCCGTGTCTGTGTCCCTGCTCCCGAGCACATTCCCGCGTGGGGATGTCTCAGTGCGGTACCGGGAGGGCTTGGAGAGCCCCGCTGGGATTGGACACGCACCCCAGAACCAGAACCTCTCCAGAAACCCCCGGGCTGGCGAGGGGGGGCCGGTCCGCACATGCTCCCTGCCTTGTTTTGCAGGACCCGGCGGGGCCGCCCCGTCCCGTCCCGTCCCGTCCCGCCCCGCCGGGGCCGCCCCCGGCCGCGCCGGGCGCTTAAAGCCGGGCTGAGCCGCACCGTGCCGGGTTGAGCCGCATCGCGCCGGTTCTGGGCAGAGCTGAGCTGCGCTGGGCTCGCCTCGCCATGATTTTCGATCGGCTCAAACGCTTCTCCATCGTGCTGGAGGGCGCGGAGCGGGACGGCCCGGCCGCCTTCAGCCCCGGGCAGGCGGTGTCGGGCCGCGTGGTGCTGGAGCTGGCGGCGGCCGCGCGGCTCGGAGCGCTCCGGCTGCGGGCGATGGGCGCTGCCCGCGTCCACTGGACCGAGTCCCGCAGCGCCGGCTCCAGCACCGCCTACACGCAGAGCTACAGCGACCAGGTGGAGTTTCTGAGCCACCGCGACACGCTGCTGGCACCCCCAGGTACGGCACCCCCTGCCCCGGGTACGGCACCCGAAGGTGCGCACCCCGCGCTCGGCGGGGACACCGGGGACCCCAGGGGACACTGGGGGGGGGGCGTGGGGCAGCCTGGGGCACCCCTGGTGTTGGGTGGTCCAGGCACCCCAGCCAGCTGAAATCTGGGTGCCAGGAACAGCCCAGCTTCTGGGTGCATGACACCCCAAAATTGCAGAAATCTGGGTGCCAGGGACGGCCTAGCTGCTGGGTGCATGACACCTCAAAACTGCAGAAATCTGGGTGCATGGGGTGCCTTAGGGTCTGAGCGCTCTGCAGAATGGGTGTGTAGGTCTCTGCAGGCATCTCAAATTCTGAGTCCATCCTGGGGTTTGTGGCTGGACCCTGTTGCTGTGCAGGGCACCCTGGTTAGGGACTGCCCCCCACAAGACTCCCCCTTTTCTCTGAGCTCTTCCTGGCAGGGAAGCAGCACTGGGAAACTCCAGTGAAGGTCCAGGAGCTTGTTTTGAGTGGGTGATTGGACTAGGTGATCCCCAGAGATCCCCTCCAACCTCAGGGTGCAAACCCTTGGATGGCATGGGGGGCTTGGCTGGCCACTCTTCCTCCTGGAACTCCTCCTGGATTGGCTGGGCATCTCTGGAGCAGAGCCCACCTGGGGAAGCTGCCCGGCTCTCCAGGGAGATGCTCCTGGATCGTGCGTGTCTAGAGACACGTGGAAAGCAGACAGTGCCCAACCCTTGTGTCACAGCTGCTGCAGTTTAACCCTGGCAGAGATCCTGCTGTGCCCTCGTGCTGCTCCTTTGCCAGGCACTGCCCATCTCTGCCGCCGATTCACCCAGTTCTGCAGGAGGGAGTTTAATCCTCTTCAATCTGTTTTGCCCACAGACAATGGTGAAGCCACTGTCCTGCAGGCAGGGAGGCATGAGTTCCCCTTCACCTTCCAGCTCCCAGAGTAAGTGGGTTTTTTTGGGTCACAGGGCATCTTGAGAGTGAGGTTCTTTGAGCGAAACCATTCTGAAGTTTGTGGTTGCTCATCTGCAGGACTCTGGTCACCTCCTTCGAGGGCAAGCACGGCAGTGTGCGCTATTGGGTGAAGGCCAAGCTGCACAGGCCCTGGGCAACAGTGAAGAAAGCCAAGAAGGAGTTCACTGTGATTGAACCCATCGACATCAACACGCCCACACTGCTGGTGAGTGCCCCCTGCTCCACCATCCAAACCTTACCTGGGAAGCCCATGGCTGCCTAGGCCTGATTTCCAGAGGGAATATTTGCCCCCGTGTAAGTTATGCCCTCCAGCATTACCTGGGCTGGGCAGAGGTCAGCTGTGCCTCTTTGTTTTTTGGAAACTTGAATGCGTTGCAACAGCATCTTGCATCAGATACCTGAGAAGTTGCTGATGCTCCC
Organism: Hafferia zeledoni; assembly: GCA_035583235.1. Lineage (NCBI taxonomy): Eukaryota > Metazoa > Chordata > Aves > Passeriformes > Thamnophilidae > Hafferia > Hafferia zeledoni. Next base: position 2,851,969 of record JAWWEV010000084.1, read on the forward strand.
TGGCAGGTTCTTGGTGCCAGGGAGGTGATTGCTTTGAGTTTCATCCTTACTTACTAAACAGCTTAAATATTTCCCCTTCTCCAGGCTCCCCAGGCAGGTGCTAAGGAGAAACTTGCTCGTGCCTGGTACTGCAATCGTGGCCAGGTGTCTGTGACTGCCAAGATTGACCGAAAAGGCTACACTCCAGGTGAGATGAGGGGCTGGTGCCCTCAGACCTTGGTGGGCCCTGGAATAGACCCCAGGCAAGGGGATTTGGGGTCACTGTGAGCAGGGTTCTTCTGTGGCACAAAATCAGTCAAAGCTTTAGTGTGTGGACCTGGTGTATGCAGCCTCCTTGGGATGCTCCTCCTGGATTAATCCATATGCCTGCAGTGCTGGATAGCATGGCCAAGCCTTGGTGATCCTGTGCAGGAATTCCTTGAGGCAGGACTGGGCTGTGTCTCCCCTCCTCCAACATGTGTGTGTCTGTTTTGGCAGGTGAGGTCATCCCTATCTTTGCTGAGATCGACAACTGCACGAACCGAGCCGTGGTGCCCAAGGCAGCCATAATCCAGACTCAGACCTTCGTGGCTCGGGGCACCAGGAAGCAGAAGAGGTCGGTGGTGACCAGCATCACGGGGGATTCCATTCCAGCAGGGAAGCGGGAAGTGTGGCACGGGCGGGCGCTCAAGATCCCGCCAGTGGGGCCATCCATCCTCCAGTGCCGCATCCTCCAGGTGGAATATTCCCTGAAGGTGAGGGAGCTCACCAGGAGCTTTGCAGGCACCTGCAAGAATTCCCTCCTGGCCAGCTCAGGCCTGGGGAGACACCTGCCCTTGGTGGGAAAACACCACAGCTGAGCTTCCCTGCTGCCTCCTGTCTCTGCAGGTTTGTGTGGATATTCCTGGCACATCCAAGCTGCTCCTTGAGCTGCCGCTCGTCATCGGAACCATCCCACTGCATCCGTTTGGGAGCCGCACATCCAGTGTCAGCAGCCAGTACAGCGTCAACCTGGACTGGCTGAGCAGCATCCCAGAGCAGCCAGAGGGTGAGCATCTCCCTCTCCCCTGGATAAACCCCTTGGTCAGTCCAGTAAGGGTCAGACAAAGTTCTCAACTGGACCAGCATTTGCCTTTTGGTTTTGTTTTTTTCATTTAGTTTTTTGGTTGTGGTGCTGAATGTCCCGGGTTCCTTTGCCAGGGGACCGGGAAGGTTTGGGAGATGGTGGATCAGTTTTACCTGCATGTCTCCCATTAATGGGGAGTGTTTCCTCTTCCCTGATGGTTGTCCTTTCCCTTCAGCCCCCCCTGAGTACTCAGCAGTGGTGTCCAGCCCCGAGGCCGAGCCCAGCCTGGCCCCGCCGTGCCGCAGCGAGCTCGGCGACATCCTCGAGGGTCCCTTCTTCGCCTACATCCAGGAATTCCGCTTCCGACCTCCTCCTCTGTACTCAGAGGTAACACATCCCCCTGGGCTGGGAGGCTGCTGGAGACAGATGGCTGGAAAGCACCCACTGCTGAGGTTTCTGACTCTAACCTTGGCTTTGCAGGTTGATCCTAACCCCCAGTCCGACGGCATCCGCCCGCGCTGCATGACCTGTTGAGAGAAGTGCGTTGAATGAGGCTGACAGTGTGGTGATCCCTTGGGATGGAAACTTGCCCACCCTCACAGTGCTTTGGGCTGGAAATGAGCCTGTGGTGTCCATGAGACCAGAGCTTCTGCAGCACCAAGACCCTGGCTCTGCTCGTGGCCCTCGGCTACTCCTGTCGTGACTGTCCCCAGACCCACACCCAGCGCCGCGTCGTGGCCTCGGGCGTGGGAGGAGAACACGACAGACCTGGTGGTGTGGAGCGGCTGGACAGGATGTGGAGGGTTAGTAACTGCCCCAGGATTTTGGGGTTAGAACAGGGAATACCCAGCACAAGCCGAGATTGCTCTCCCCTGGCCTGCAGTGCCGAGCTCTGACAGCTCCTGTTGCAGAAAACGGGAGCTTGGAGGCGTTTCTCAGGATTACAGAGAATGTTTGGATGGTGCTCAGGGCTGAGCCTCGGGGCAGTGCAGGCACAGCCCTTCGCCTGCAGCTCACCAGGACTGCAGGGCCCTGAGGAAGTGAAAGGCCTTTTCCTGGCCAGATGAAGCAGAGGCTTTGGCTGCTGCTGATAATCCTTGCCAAAGGCTGTGGGTGCCTGCGGGGGCAATGGTTTGAGCTGCTTACCCAAACTGTGAAGGCTTCCCAGGGCTGTTACCAGGACTTGGGGGATGAATTTATGATCTGTGGCAGCGTTTTGGTGCCATTTACCAAGAACAGGAAAGCTGGTTCCTGTGTGTCAGCACCAAACCTGTGCAATGTGCTGGTGCCTCCCCCGTGACAGGGCTGAAACCAGCCCCCAAACTGGGACCACCATGGGAGCTTGAAGCTGTGGCTGGTGGCCAAGGAAAAGCGAACCCTAATCCAAGGCTGGTGGCAGCCACAGGTGCTGATGGGAGATGTGGAGTTGGAATGAATCTTTCAGGGCCAGGAGTCCTGTTCAGAATGGGCCTGATCCTGTGCTCATAGAGGGGTCAGAGGCCCTGGTAGAATGAGGACACAGCAGCAACCTGTGCTCACTGGTGTGGAGCTGGTGAGCTGTGGGTGTTGCAGCAACAAGTGTGTGCCAGGGGCTGCCCCTGCTTGCTCCAGGGTGACCTGAGCAGAGTTTGAGGTCCGAGGACCTTTGCATTCCCTCTCTGAGACAATCCTTGGCCATGCACATCCAAAGCCAGCGTGCCTTGGGCTCCATGCTGGGGCCGCCTCTGCTCGCTGGGATTGCTCAGATGAGTCTTTTCTATCTGTGAACACTTTTGTAATGACCACTCTTGTCTCTACTTATTTTTTACGACTTTTTTGTGGGGAATTTTTGGCTGAAATAAATTCTCTTAACTGTTGCCTGGATAGTTTTCTGTTCCTCTTTCTGCTTCCCATTGTCCAGAGCTGTGTGGCTGGTGGGAGTGGGAGTGCTCCCTCTCCTCACTTCATCACCCCACAGCCACCCAGTTCCACCCTGTGCCCAGTCCCACTGTGCACTGGGATTTACTGGGTCACTCAGCCAACACTGCTCCCCATCAGGATTGGTCCCTCATGCCTCTGGCTCCTCCACAGCTGTGCAAGTTTGGCCCTTTTCCCATTACCTGGGATGCAGGGCTGCGAGCAAACCTGTTGTGTTTTTCCACACTTGCTTCCTGTTTGTGTTCAGGCTTTTGGAGGACAGACACCCTTTCCTCCCTCCTGAGCCTGGCAGGGACCCAGCAGGTCCAGCTGGGAGCTGGGACCTTCCTGCATTGGCTCAGCCAGCCCCAAGGAGGGTTGGAATCAGCCTGTGCTGGCCTGGCTGGAACTGCTGCCATGTGGGAAGGGCAGGGAGGCTCCTTCACCTGCTTCCTCCGGCTGGGATTTGGTTTTTAACAGCATTTCTGTGCTCCAGCACAGCAACTCCTGGTGCATGCAAGGCAAGGCTCAAGTCAGGGCTTTAGTTTTGTCTTCCACAGACTGCTGCTCAAAAATATTGCCACTGGAATGTGATTTCCCCCCCCATCCCTTTATTTATTTTTCTGTTTGTTGAGCTGCTCAGCACCACATCTGCATCCAAGCACGTGCTCCTGCCCTGGGCCATGGGAGAGAGCTCATCCCTGTGTTTGCCTGAGAGAACCTGGTGCTCCTGTAACCTTTATTCAAATCTGCTTTTTATTTGGCATCCCTGGTGCTCCGAGTAATTTCCCCCAGAGGAGGATTAACCAGCCTTTCAGCGAATTTGTTTGCATCCTCCTTCGGGGAGATCATGCCTGGATCTGCCACTGGCAGCCGGTGCAGCGAGGCCTCTTGGGGGCTTTTGGTGTTATCAAAGGGGACACGAAGCACAGCACTGCACCCCCCTGGGTAAAGATGCCTCCAAAGCAAGCCCTGTGACCAGGTCGATTGCAGCCTGGCACAAGGAGACCATTCTGTGCTGGCAAACACCGGGCAGCAGAGATGGCCGGGGGCTGCTGGTCAGCCCCGGATCATCTGCCCCAGCTGCACAAGGGGGTGTTTATTCCCGGGGCCGGAGGGGGAGGCGAGTGCTCCTCACCCCGCCGGTCCCGCTGCTTCTTTCTGGGAAAGGACGTCACACGGTGACAGGGACAGGCCATGCCGGGCTGGGGAACCCAATGCCGGCGGGCACCGCTCCCGGCCCTGCTGTGGGAGAGATCTTTCCAGCAGGGATTCTTGGAGATGCCTCCAGGTTTTCCCCGTACAGTCGGGCAGCAGTGCAGCGAGGCGGGGGCCGTGGCCGGGCTGGGGCTCCTGCCCTGAAAGGGCTGAATCCTGGAAGGGCTAAAAATACCTCATCTGGACCTTGGGAGCCGGGGCACGGTGCAGACCCCCCCAGGCGGTGCTTTCACAACCGCTGGCAGGGCTGCCGGTGCTCTCTCCAACCTTCTGTTGTTTATCTCCTCCGGCTCCAAAGTCCTGATTGAACAGGCCGGGCTGTTCTCTGGTTTATTGGCACAGGGGGCTGGGGCACACGGAGCTCCCTGGGGGTCTGCCCAGCCGGCGTGGCCCCGAGCCACGGAGACCCGATCCCAGGCGGGAGGCGCGTGATGCAATTACAGTGCCGGGATTATTTATAGCTCTTGGCCCCGTGCGCTGGAAAATACTGCCCAGACCACCCGGCAGAATCTGCTCCTTGCGAGGGGCACACCTCCACCCCCCACTCTGCTCCTCGCTTTTCCTTTTTTGCCCTTCAGTCCCAAAAATGTGGGACCCCGGTGAGCTGGCTACAGGTTTGCTGGGACACCTCTTCCCTCCATCGCAGCTCAGGGCTCTGCAGGGTGCTGGAAGTTCTCCTGCTCCAGCTCATGGACCTGCAGGGTGCTGGGACTCTCCCCATGGCAGCTCCTGGACCCTCAGGGTGCTGGGACACCTCCCACCACACCTCCACGGCTCTGCAGGTTGCTGGCACCCCTCCAGCTGTAACTCACAGCCCAGATGTTGTGACCCTGTCCCTGCAGCTCATGGATACACAGGGTGCTGGGACCCCCCGGCTGCAGCTCCTAAAGCCCCTTTCTGCAGCACGTTGAGGGGCTGCTCCTTCCCCACAGCCCTCCCAGTCCCCAAAGGATGCTCGGGCACATCCTGGGGGCCGCAGCCTTCGCTCGAGGTTGTTGTGCTCCAGCTGAGGGTCAGTGGCGTGGGGTCAGTGTTGGGGGGTCAGTGGTGTGAGGTCAGTGCTGGGGAGTCAGTGGTGTGAGGTCAGTGCCGGGGGGGGTCAGTGTTGGGGGGTCACT
>JAWWEV010000084.1:2861396-2878757 GCA_035583235.1 Hafferia zeledoni
TTCTTTCGTTCCTGCTTTCCTTCTTTCTTTCTTTCCTGCTTTCCTTCTTTCTTTCCTTCCTTCTTTCCTTCTTTCCTTCTTTCCTTCTTTCCTTCCTTCTTTCCTTCTTTCCTTCCTTCTTTCTTTCTTTCCTTCCTTCTTTCCTTCCTTCTTTCCTTCTTTCTTTCTTTCCTTCCTTCTTTCCTTCCTTCTTTCCTTCCTTCCTTCCCTCTCTCTTTCTCTCTCTCTTTCTTTTCTTTCTCTCTCTCTTTTCTTTCTTTCTTTTCTTTTTTTTTTTTTTTTCTTTTTTCCCCCCAGGAGAAGAATCCCACAAGCTTTTTTTTTAGAGAAGAAAAGCCCAAATTCCCCAGCTGCAGAGATTTTTCTACCCCAGGGATCTGCTGGGCATCTTGCCCACAAAGGTTTTGCGGTGCTGGGGTGGGGATGGGGGGCAAGAGATGAGCTGTTCACCCTGGGGCGAGACACAGCCCTGGAGTTCTGCTCAAAAAATAAAAAGAAGCCCTAAAAAAATCCAAGGGATCAGTTTGTTTGCTTAGGGATTAAGTCACCTAATCTGCCTGGCAGCGGGTGGCATTGTGGAGGTGGTGGCAGCGATGGCTTTTTGCCCGGCAAATAATCTTGTTCATGGTCACGGCTGGTGGTCAGACATGTAACTGGCATTGTCTCTTCTCCTGGATGGAGCTCAGGGAGGAGGAAAGGGTGCTGGGTGTGGGAAAGGGCCAGGAGAGGGAGACATGGATGGATGAAGGAGGGAAGGGGCTGGGAAAGTGATGGATGAACGAGGGAGGGGGTTGAAGGTTTGCAGCGTTCTTCTTTACTGCCCATGCTGAAACCAGGCTGTGGCTCTGTGGGGCTGTTTCCCTGAGGCTGGGAAACAGGTTAAACTCCTCAATCTGGGAGCAAAACACCATAATTTGGGAGAAAAATACCAGTCTGGACCCGTAGGGATGGACCTCGCCTTTCCTGGGGGCTCAGACCTCCCAAGAGCTGATGTTGATGGAGCCCCAGCAAACCCCCCTGGCTATTTTATGTTTTCCCTCTGATGCCATCTGAGGTTGCATCCCCTCAAATCAAGAGGAAATGGCTTCAAGTTGCTGCAGGGGAGGTTCAGGTTTGATATCAGGAAAAATTCCTTCACTCAAAGGCTGGTCAGGCTGAGGAACAGGCAGGGGTGGAGTCCCTGTCCCTGTCGGGATTTAAAAGCCATGTGGATGTGGCACTTGGGGACATGGGTTAAAGGTTGGACTCGATGATCTCAGAGGGCTTTTCCAATCTGAATCATCCTGTGGCTCTATAAAATCAGGGAGCCCAAAGCAAACCCTCAGGCTCCCATCACCTTCCTGCAGCTCTGGCTGCCCCACCTGCTTTCTTGGGAAGTGGTGCTGAATTTTCCACTTCCAGGTAAATCCACCCACACGTGTGCCCAGTGCCATTTGCTTTTGGGGATGCATCACTGGGCCCCTGTGGGAGTCGGGAAGGAGTAGGAGGAGGTTTTTAAGGCATGGATGTTTCATGTTTGCCTGGGGAAACAGCGCTGTCACTGGTGGAGTGTGAGTGGCAATGGCACCAGTGGGTGTGAATAGGGCACCCCATGGTTTGGGGTGACTTTGGAGTGGATGCTGAACCCCCTGTGCCCCCATCATTGCCTGCCCCATCTGGGCTGACCTTTATTTTCCCCTCTGTGAGGGCTTTTGGTGCTTATCCCAGAGCTGTCCTGGAAGGAGTCCCCTGCTGGGTGTGAGGAGTTGCCCATCCTCAGGCTGTGGGTGGTGGTGGTTCTCACCAGGGGTAACTGGTGCCCTGTGGCACGTCTGTGTCCTCCACCCCTTTGCATCCAGATGGAGGAGCAGGAAAGGTCACGTCCTGGCTGCAAAATTTGGCCTGGTGGCTGCCCTTGGATCACCAGACTCAACACAGCCTCTGGGGACTCATTTGGAAAACAATCCTGTGAAATTTAAACTAATTAGCAAGTCCTAAGCCACTCTCTCACACTAATTGGCAAGTCTGGCTTGATTAGTTTTCCTGGGCACGTTGTCCACGGGCACCATGTTCCTGGCAGAGCACAGGCCACCTTGAGACATGTGTGGGGAAAACACGCCCGGGGCCGTCCCTGAAGGCTTCAGAGGGGCTGTGAGTGGCAGCACGGGTGGGATGGATCCCTGGAGGGTGACCCTATGGAGGGAGGGTCTCCTGTCCCCCCTCCCCAGGGTGTTTTCAATGCAGCCACCGGGACTTTGTGTCCTGCTGTGAACTCATTCCATGAACTGGAATGATTAACTGGCGTCGGCGCTGGCCCCGAGCCGGGCCATGTGTTCGCTGCTGCCTCCCAGCCGTGACCCCAGCGCTGTTTCCCGCAGGCTCTGACCCCCAAACCGCGCTGCAAACAGGGCCTGGGGCTGAAACCCGAGTGTGCACCCGCTCCTGTAACCCAATACTTCCTCCACGAGTGCTTGGTGCGCTCCGACAGTGAGCCTGGCATCGCCCAAATCCCAACGAAATCCCGAAATCTCCGCGCCCGGCTTTCTGCGTGGCACGGTGCCAGATCTCCATCCTCCAGCCGATCCCCGGGGATTCGGGGTGCGGAAGAGCAAGCCTGCCGGACTCAGGGGCCTGCGAGGTGATCCGTGGCGGGGAGGGAAGGACGGATTTGCTCTGCCAAGGCTCTGGGAAGCGCCGTGGGGACGTGGGACTGCTGCCACCTGGTGGCTTCACCAGCGGCTGAGACATCCTGGGCGGGCGGTACTGGGCGCTGCTGGGCACGGTGGCACACGGAGGGGGGTCAGGGACCCCCAGCCATGCGAGCAGCACCATCGCAGCCCCTCCATCCCCAGAGCGCCGGAACAGCCGTAGATCCCGGCGAGGTGGATGTTTCGCCCCGCAGCCCCCGATCCGTGCGGTGTCTCTGCTGCCAGAGCGATTTTGGTGAAATCCTTCGCAAAGCAGGAGCGGAGTCAAAAAAGCAGCAGCGGGGAGGACGAGCCGACGGCTGAGACACCGCGACGGTGCCTTACCTGGACTTCCCCGTGCTGCCAGCCCCGCGGGGTTTGTCGTGTTTTGACATTTTTTTTGCTTTTTCAGTGAGGAAGCGCCGCCGCCGCCAGGCAGAGAAAACCACAAATCGCTTCTCATCTCCAGTTCTGCCCCAGATAAAGCCCGAGGCGGCAACGTGGCCCCACGCGAAGGGGCTGGGGGGGCCCCCGAGGATCACCCCCAGCTCGGCTGCCTGGCTGGGATTGCCCTCGGCTCTAAATCCTTGCTGCAATTTGCCCAGGTCAGGCGAGGAAAAACCATCTCAGCCTTGCTGCTTTGTGCAGGTTTTTTTTTTTTTTTAATGTTTGCCTTTTTTTTCTTTATTTTTTACCATTTTTTTCTGTTTTGCAGGTAGATGGTGTTTGGTGCTGGGACTCTTTGTGTCCCCATCCCATGGGAATGCTGGTCCCAGTGGTGGCAGCCGACTGGGATGAAATTCTGCCCCTCCTCCTGATTCAGCCAAGGAAATCCCCTCAGTCCTGGACAGAACCTGCTGCCACCTTCCCTTGGGTTTTATTGCTGGTGAAAGGCTGAGGCTGGAAGAGCATGGCCAAAACCCGACGTGGTGCAACACTGAATCCTGAGGCATCACCTTCCTTGTCCTGAAACCACAAACACCCCCTGAAAGTGCTGGTGTGACTGTGATCCCACAGGGTGGGCTCCCAACATGCCACACAGACCCTCAGCATTCCACGGGATGCCCCCACCCTGTTCCTGCCATCCATCCCTGCTGCTCCAGCCTGGTGATGGCTACGGCACCGACTTCTCTGGAGATGGATCCCATCCTTCCTCGTCCCTGATGATGATGGGTTTGTTGGAGATGAGCAGGGCAATGGGGATCAGTGGCTGGTGCAGCCCCTGCCTTCCCTCCTCTTCCTCCTCTTCCTCCTCGCCAGGTGGGTGCCCGGTGCAGCTGGGGCTGCCAGGCAGTGGAGATCCCACCGGGCTCAGCACCTCCTGCCTGCGGTAAGTGAAGGACATCTCCTCCCCACAGCCTGGTAGACCCACCACCACTGCTGGCACCAGCTTTTCTGCCTCAGGACTGGGCTGTGGCACACTGGGATGTGTCACATCAGTCTGTGTGTTGGCGTCAGGCATCTCCTTGCTGGAATTCGTCTCTGGCAGCAGCAGCTCGGCTGGGCTGAACCTCTCCGAGGGCTCCAGGAGGCCTATCCGGGGCTGGCCCTGAGGGTTGGGTGGGTTTGGGGTGGAGTGTCCCATGCCAGGACCTTGCATGGGCATTTATGAGCTGTGGGATCTGGTGCCTCCTACACTTTGCATCTCACCTGGCTCTCCTCTCCAGTGGAGAACTGGATGGCTTTGGTGCCCACGGGCTTGGGAAGGGGCGGGAAGAGGAGGCGGCGAGCCCTGGAGAGGGAGTGGTTGGTGAGGGAGTGGGTAGTGGAGGATGGTGTGGGCAGTGTGGGGGGCAAGGGTGCTGCTGTCACCTCTTTTTGGTCAGGTGGTAGATGGTAGCCATGGCAGGGACACCGAGTGAGATGCCCAGGTACTGCAGGTTGACTCTCCATGGTGCTACCTGGGAACCTGGGGATGGGCATGGAGGGGTGGTGGCATTCCTGTGCCCACGTGGGACACAGGGGATGTTTTGAGGTGAGGGTGATCATCTCATGGAGAGCACCCCTGGGGAGTGGGGAGAGGAGGGGGTCTCAGCCATTACCTGGTGCATTAGTCTGGAAGTGCCACCAAGCAATGCAGGTCCCCTCGCTGTCCTTTGTCGCCGCCCAAACTCCCACCCTGTAGGCTGTGCCAGGCTGGAGGTTTCGGAGGGTGTAGTTTGATGCCGTGGCATCCACTTCACCATCTGGGCAAACAGTAACAGTCTGGCAGCTGCCTGGGCAGCACCCTCCCCCTGCCCCACAGGGACTGAGGGGTCCCACTCACAGGTCATGTTGTCCCCCTCTGCCATGTGGCAGACGAGGTACTTGGCCAGTGCCCCAGGACAGGTGGCACGGGGGGACGGTTTCCAGTGGAGGACGACGGCGGCATCTCCGGTGCTGATGTTGATGGGCACAGCCAGCGAGTCTGCATGTGGTGGAGCCAAAAGTTGGGAGAGTGTTCCTGGAACCCCCTTTCTGGAGCCAAACCAGGCGTGGATGCTCCATGCCCCACACATACCGTTGCTGGCGTAGTGGTGCCACAGGGCGAAGGTGGCCCAGCCCCGCTCCGGGTCCCAGCCGTGCACGGCGAGGCGGTAACAAGCCAGCACTCCCAGTGTTCCTGGGGCAGCAACCAGGGGTGCTGGTTAGACCCCCACCAGGCTCTGACCCTGGGTGGGGGGCTTGGGGTGCTCTCTTGCCTTTCTCCACGTGGATGCTCTTGGCAGGGAATTCCTCTTGGATGCAGACCCCCTGCTTTGGAGCTTTGGTCAGGACCTGCTGCTCGAAGCAATAGGCTTCGCCAGGGATCGGTGCCTCCCACCGCACCGTCACGGCACTGCTGGCCACACTGATGTCCTTGAAGCTGAGATCTGGAATGAGATGGGGGGATGTGAGGACAGCTGGAAAAAATAATTCCAAATATCTGAAAAAATAACTGAGAGCTGCCAGGGGAGCTCAGCCCTTCCCTGGGGCAGGTACCTGCGTGATGCTCTGCCGGCACATGGAGCTGCCACGCCGGCCCCAGCCCCGCGGCGTTCACGGCTCTCAGCTGGACTTCATATTCGGCCCCAGAGAGGGTGAGGTTGTGCTCCCTCACCTCCCAGCCCAGCACCACAATGTCCTCCTCGTCCAGCCCAGCACAGCCACACGCCAGCATGGTGGCATTAAGTGTGTAGTTGACATCCTTGTGCTCCTTGAGGACTGGCTGGGGAGGGAGAGTGGGCAATTAATTTGGGGGATGAAATGGTGGGGGACACTCAGGAGGGTCCCCAGGGATGCCACTGCACCTGCCAGCTCAGCCTCAGCACTCGCTGCCCATCTCTCCCCAGTTTTCCCAGTTGGTGGTTCAGCACTGGGCTCTCCAGGATTTCTGCAGAAGGAACAAGCCTGACTGAGCTGTCAGCATTTTTGGGAGCTGTTGGGATCCCACCAGCTTCCTGTCCTCTTCCTCACCCTCAGGAACAGAGATGTTGCTGCTCCAGTCACTCCAGTAGCTGTTCAAATACTTTTGCCGCAGCTGGACCGAAAAGGTGCCGTTTACCCCCAGGACACAGGTCACTAGAGGGGGGTGGCAGGGTTAGGTGGGATGGTGACCCCTCTTTCCCTCAGCTTTAGGCCACCATGTGGTGCTGGGGGAAGAACACAGGGCAGAGCACCCTGCCAGGACCTGGGAACACCCCCAGGGGATGCTTGTCCTCAACATCCCCACTGGCTAAACCAACCTGAGTCATCTTCACCTGTACCCGTCATAGTCTCACATGTCACCTGTAGAGAGAACCAGGGATGGAAACACCCTCCCAATAAAACCAGTATGATACTGGGACATCAATACTGTCCTGTGATCCCCAAACATCCCAGGGGCTGGGAGAACAAAATGGAGGGGACATGGCAGCCTTGGGTGTCCCCTTGGTCAGGGTAGCCCCTCTTCAACCCTGGGACCCTCGTGGCAGCAACTGAGAGGAGTGGGGGGTCTCTGGCTGCGGGGGCTTCACTGGGGACAAGTGTCTAGATCTCATCTGTTGTCGTCATTAGTGTAATCTGGGGTTTTGCCTGTGTAATCCCTGGGAATTGTGGCCTGATCCTGTTATGGGCAGCAGGAGGATCCCACGGCCAGAAGACAAGGCAGAGCCGATAAAGCAGCAAAACAGATGGGACACAGCTGGGTTTGGGGGGGGGGCAGTGACATCACTGAGCCCCCACACTCCCCAGGCTGCCACGATGCTCCCGACTGTCCTGGCTTCAGCAAGCAGAGTTTTTACCTGTGTCCAGCTGCTGTCCCCAGCCCTCCAGAATCGAGCCTCATGCTGCAGTGGCTGGTCCATGCCACGGCATTGTGGCTGTGGCACCTGCAGGCTCAGCCGGCCTCCAGTCTTGGAGAAGGGCATCCCGGTGGGAGGTGGATCTGGCTTGTCTGCAAAGGTGTTGTTTGGGATGGTGTGGTTATTGGCGCTGGTGTTGTTGCCCTGTCTGGTCCCAGGGGCACTTACCAACCTCGTTGAAGACAAATGAGATGTTGGGGGTCCTGTGGATGTGGTGCCCCCAGCGTGCCTCCACCCAGGCCACGCTGTTGTAGAAGGTGTACACTCTGCGACGGGGCAGGTTGTAGTTTGTCATTGTGCCCGCCTTAAACTGGTGGCACTCATTTTTCTGCTTGTAGCTGGGGAAGGAGCGGGCACAAAGCAGAATCCAGATGAGGAAGGACACATCCCATGGGCTCCCCAGCCCACCCCGTGGTGCCCGGCTCACCAGAGATTCAGAGAGTAGGAAGCGTTGCCAGCAGGACCGAGGGGTGACCAGGAGCAGTAGAAACGCTCGGGGGGGCTGCATTTCTTCCAGCAGGAGAAGTCCCGGGCTACGACGGTGCCTGTGGTAGAGGGCAGTGTCTGGAGGCTCCCACACCCCAACCCCCCTCCATGCACTGAGGGAGCAGCGCTGTGGCTCTTGCCTGATCATCATGTTGCTCAGTTGGAGTATCAGAGCAGCCACATGAATGATTCTCACCCAAACCCCCCCATTCTTCCCCTCCCCAGCGATGTGGCGACGGCTGGTGCCGCTGACCCCGCTCCTGTCTCCTGCCAGCGGGGATTCGGCACCTTCCCTCCATCCCTGTGGTTTGGGGTGAGCGTCTCCATCGCAGCACAACCTCCCCGAGCCTTATCGGCCCCGAATCATTCATTGAAAGTCGTCTGAAGTTATCTCTCATCTCCCAGCACCGCAGCAGCACTTACCGCCCGCCGCCAGCGCCGCCAGCAGCCACCCCAGCATCGCCCACCCACCGGGGTGTCCCGTACCCGGTCCGGGGCTCCGCTGCCCTTCCTGGCTGCCCAGTCTCCCAACACCCAGTGGGTGCCCCTCCCGGCGCGGCGGCAGCCCCGGTGCTCAGCGCAGCTTCCCGCGCCTGGTGTTTCCTCTCCTGCCCAGACTCTGCCGAAGGGCGGCTGTTCCCAGGCAGGTCAGAGCATGAGACGTGAGTGCATGGCTCACTTTTACCAAAAACAAAAGAGAAAGCGACCAAAATATCCCCCTATTTTTGCCGACACTGCTGCCGGGATGAGGCCAGCCCTGCCCCGCGGCTCCACCGCATGTCCCGGCTGCGCCACGTGCCCCGACGCGGCGAGAAGCGCAAGGTAAGCGAAAAATGAGTCTTGGGGTTTTTTGTTGGGTTTTTTTTTTTCTTTTTCAGACTTCACAACATGGTTTTGATCCTCTGCCCGTAACCGGGCGAATCTCCAAGGCTGGGGTTGTCCGGGTGTTTTTGGGGGGTGTGTTTCCAAACCTGGCTGCTGTGCTCGCCCCCGGGCACGGCTCATTCGCTCCCTGTGGCACGAACAAAGCCGCAGTGAGGCAGGAGAGAGCGGTGGCACCGGGGCAGCAGAGCCGTGTGACGGGCGGGTGACCCCGGGATGGTGGAGCCGGGTGGCACCGAGGGCCGTGCACAGAGTCCCCTTGTTCCCGCAGAAAGCGGCTCCTTGTGTGGCGCTCGCTCGGGGCAGGAGGGCGGCGGTGGCGGGAGTGTCCCTGTGCTGGGACAGCGTGGGCACGGCCGGGATGGGGGCACAGAGGGTCCCCTGGCACCTCCTGTCTGCCTGTGTGCCCTCCCTGTGAGGCCTCGCCCTCCTGCCCAGCGGGGTGGGGGTACACGCCAAGCTGTGCTGGGCCAAGCTGAACTGTGCTGGGCTTTGCTGTGCTACAATAGGCAGCTGGACTGGGCTGGGCTGTGCCACTTTGAACCAGGCCAGGTCATGGTGTGCCGTGCCATGCCAAGCTGTGCCATGCTGGACCCTGCCATGCCAGACTGGACTGTACTGGCCAGTGCTGCCCCAGGCCATAAGTACTGGGTTATGCTGTGCTGTGCTGTGCCAGCCAGGACAGATCTGTGCTGGACCACATGAGCTCCCACCTCATGCTCTGCTGTGCCAGCCCCAGGCCGTGCGATGCTGGGCTGTACCAAGCCAGGAACAGGAAGTCTGTGCTAGCCCCAGGCCATGCTGTGTGTGCCAGAGGTTGCTGTGCTGGGTTGTGCTGTGCAGGAAGACTCCGCCATGTTGGCATGTGCTGAGCCAGGCAGAGGGTGCCAGCCCCGTGCCAGCCCCATGATGTGCTATAAAGTGCCATGCCATGCCAGACTGTGCCATGCCAAGTTGTACTGAGCTGTACCAAGCCAGGCAGACTGTGCCAGTCCTGGGCTGTACTGAGCCGCGCCAGTCCTGGGCTGTGCCAGCTGCATGATGTGCCATGCCAGCCCCATCTTATGCCATACTGCACCAGTCCCGTGCTGTGACAACTGCATGCCATGCTGTGACAGCCCCATGCCATGCTGTGCTGGGTTGTGCCAGCTCCAGACCAGCCCCATGCCATGCCATACTGAGCCAGCCCTGTGCCATGCTGGGATGTGCTGAGCCAGGCAGATGGTACCAGCCCTGTGCCAGCCCCATGATGTGCTATACTGTGCCATGCTATGCCAGACTGCCATGCCAGGCTGTACTGAACTGTACCAAACTGTACTGAGCTAGGCACACCATGCCAGTCCCAGACTGTGCCATGCCATGCCAGCCCCATACTGTGCCAATCCTGTGTCACGGCAGCTGCACATCATGCTATGCCATGCTGTGCCAGCCCCATGCCATGCTATGCCATGCCAGTTCTGCGCTCTGACAGCTCCAATGCCGTGGTAGCCCAGCTCTGTGCCAGCCCTATGCCATGCCTACCCCATGCCATCCTGTGCTGTGCCAGCCCTATGCCGTGCCAGCCCTATGCCATGACAGCCCTGTGCCATGCCAGCCCCCTGCCGTGCCGTGCCGTGCTGTGCCGTGCCGTGCCATGGCAGCCCCATGCCATGCCATTCCCGTGCCAGCCCTATGCCATGGCACCCCCATGCCGTGCCGTGCCAGCCCTATGCCATGCCAGCCCCATGCCGTGCCGTGCCATGCCGTGCCAGCCCGAGCCCGGTGCTGATGCGCGTCCGGTGACGCGGCGGGGCCGCTGGGCGGCGCTCCGGGCGCACCGGCGGGGCGGACCGGGCGCACCGGGCGGAGCGGGCGCAGCGGGAGGAGGAGGCGGCGGCGGCGGCGGCGGCGCGGCGGGATGGACGAGCCCAGCATCCTGCGGCGCCGGGGTCTGCAGGTGGGCACCGGGCACGGGGAGCGGGCACCGGGCACTGGCAGAGGGCACCGGCACCGGCGCGGCGGGGGCGGGAGGGAGCGCGGGGAGCCCGGTCCCGGTGAGCCGGCGGTGGGGGGTGCTCGGGGTGCGGGTCTGAGCGGGGTGGGCGCTGCGGGGGCGCGGGGGGCGGGACCTGTGGGTGAGAGGTGGGTGTTGGGGGTGCGGATGTGCAAGAAGTGGGTGCTGTGAGAGGTGGGTGCTGTAAGTGAGAGGTGGGTGCTGTAAGTGAGAGGTGGGTGCTCCGGGTGGGAGGTGGGTGTTCGGAGTGAGAGGCGGCTGTTCCGGGTGTGGGTGTGCAAGAGGTGGGTGCTCTGGTTATGAGGTGGGTGTTCTGGGTACGGGTGTGCAAGAGGTGGGTGCTGTAAGTGAGCAGTGGGTGCTCTGGGTGCGTGTAAAGTGGGTACTGCGTGTGCAAGAAGTGGGTGCTGCGGGTGAGAGGTGGGTGCTCTACGTGTGCCAGAAGTGGGTGCTGCGGGTGGGAGGGGGATGCTCTGGGCGTGTGTGTGTGAGAGGTGGGTGCTGCAGGGGCAGGAGGTGGGTGCTGTGTGTGAGCAGCGTGGGACAGGTGGGACAGGAGCCGGGCACCCAGCGCCGGGAGCAGGGCAGGGTGTGAGCCCTGGCCACGCCATGGGGTGTTGTTGGGGGGCACCCAGCAGTGTGGGGGCTTCTGTGGGAGTACTGTGGTCCCTCCAGCCCAGCAATAGATGCCAGTCCATGCCAAACTGCTGTGCCAGCACCTCTCTGAACAGCTGCCCCCTCCATCACCCTGTGCTCCTGCTTCCACAGGCTGAGTGCCACCCACCCTCCCTGCCCATCCCGCATCCCCCTCCCTGCCCAGCCCGCATCTCGCAGGACCCCCCAGGCTCACAGAGGTCATGGCCATGTGCCCCCCCACTCACAGGGCTGAGTGCTGAGCCTGATTTTCCGGGTGATCTCACACCTCCATCCCCATCTGCAGTTCCTGGGGGGCCCGGGCAGAGCTGTCGGGGCGGTTGGAGGATGGCACAGCACTGCCTTCATCCGAGCTGGCAGCTCCGCGGGCAGCCACTCTCTGCTGCATGCTGAGCCCAGAGAGAGCCCTGGCGGGAGCTGCCCACCCATGGATGGGCATGGACAGAGGCATGGCCGTGGGCTGTGGTGTTCTTGGCCATGGGGGTCATTCCTGGCAGTCCTGGAAAGAGCAGAGCTGTAAGGCCTGGCTGTGTGCCCACATTCCCATGGCAGGAGAGGTGGGAAGGGGCTCCCACCAGGCACCTAATCCTGAAGTGCTGAGCAGAAATGCTGTCCCTGATGCCATCCATCCCTGATGCCATCCCTCATGCCATCCCTGATGCCATCCTCATTGCTGTCCCTGATGCTGTTCTCACAGGGATCAGCTGACAGTTAATCCTGGCTCCCACTGGGACCTGCTGGTGGGGGACACACTGTGCTGGATGTGCGTCCACATCCACCAGCTGTGGGTGCTGGCCCTGTGACACTGCCCCACAAGGGTCCTCAGAGCCACCAGGGGATGCTCTGGGTGTCCCTGGGGGCACAGCATGGGCAGAGAGCCCCTGGCAGTGATGGGTGTTGGGTGCCACAGATGGTTGTGCGTTCTTGCACCCATAGATGGGTGGGGAGGGAGGCCGTGCTGTGGGGTGGGGGTGAGTGTGGGGGACAAGGGTGTCTGTCCTCTGTCCCACTGTCCCATCTGCACATGGCTGAGCAGTAAAACCCTCAGCATGACCCTTTCCTGACACTTCCTTCTTGTGGGGGCTGGTGGCTGGTCAGCACAGCTCCGGGTATGGGTGAGGACCCGGCCTGGGTGCTGGCAGGGCTGGCTGAGGGTGCTGGGGGGCTCCTGCTCCCTGCAAAGACCCCATATCCCCTTGCCCAACCCAGGCCTGGGGTCACCCCGTGCTGCTGGGTACCCTGGGGCCCTCACCCCCACCCTGTGTACCCTCTCCCTGTGCCCACGCCACCCCGGGGCAGACACGCACCCGTGGGCCCCGGGGCTGCCGAGTCCCTGTGCACCCAGGCATGATGTCACCCGTTGCCATGGCAATGCTGCTGCATCACTGCGTTGCAGAGCGCCCCAATCCCAGGATTTCCACAGGGGCTGCGTGGCGTGGGCAGCAGGATGGGGCACGGGTACCCCCAGGGATTGGGGGGGGTGTGGGTGCTGCTGGGTGTCCCCACATGGGTGGCAGTGGCCCCTGCCCTCAAGGACCTCCCTGCCCATGCCAGGAATGGGTCTGAGCTGCTCAGAGCTGTGGGGCTGGTGGGCACAGGATCAGGGCAGTGATGGGGCATTAACCAGCACCTGCAGCTGCCACATCTCTCAGCATCCCACAGTAAACCAGGTCACACACTGGCCCATCCACACCGTGCCCCTCACAGTGTGCCAGTGGGACCTGTGACACTGTGGTGGGCACAGGTGGTCACCATGGCAGTGCCAGAGCCGGGCAGTGCCCAGTGCACCAGGAGGATGGCATGAGCTGGGGTTCCTGCCCACAGCTGCCCTTTGGCCTGTTGCACCACCTGCGAGCAAACAGCTCTCACAAGAAATATTCCCAGTGGCTGGAAAAATAAACAGTGTGGGGGCTGCTGGCTGTTCCCCACACCCGGGATGGGGGGACAGGGTGGGGGACAGGTCACAGCTGCCACCCCAACGCCATCCTCAAGTTGGGTGTGTGGGTGCTGCTCCCACCCCACTGCCCTCAATGCCATCCCTCCTTGGCCTGGCCAAGGGGCCACCAGCCTTGGGGACATTGGGAGATGTTCCTCTGTGCTGGCACTGAGCGGGTGATTTGGCACCCTCACTCTGGGCACGGTGAGTGGGGATTGACCCTGCAGTGACAGCCTGGTGTGACAGCAGGGGTGCTGCCAGGTGGGTGGCTTTGGCTGGCAGGAGTGGGGGTCCTGCAGATGGGCACCCCCAGATTCCTGGGGCCACACTCTGACCCCACTTCTTGCTTTTCTCATTGCAGAAAGAGCTGAGTCTGCCACGCCGAGGAAGAGCGTAAGTCCCTGAGCTGGACCACCTGGGGCACAGGGTGGGGTGACATCAGGAGGGACACCCTTGGGGACACAGCACCAGCACCGTGGGTGGCAGCAGAGATGGGTGTTGAATGGCGCCAGGGCTTGTTGTGCCCAAATCCGGGGTGGCATCGTCATGTTCTCTGATACTGGAGGGACCTGACTGTGGGTCTGCTGGGATGTACTGGGGTGTACTGGGGTACACTGGGATGTGTTGGGGTGTTCTATTCAGTACTGGAGTGTACAGGGGTGTACTGGGGGCTGTTGGGGCATTCTAAGCAGTATTTGGATTTACTGGGGTACACTGGGGTGTGTTGGGGTGTTCTACCAAGTATTGGAGTGTACTGGGGTGTATTGGGGGCTGTTGGGGCATTCTAAGCAGTACTGGGGTGTACTGGGGTACACTGGGGTGTGTTGGGGTGTTCTATTCAGTATTGCAGTGTACAGGGGTGTACTGGAGGCTGTTGGGGCATTCTAAGCAGTACTGGGGTGTACTGGGGTGTGTAGGAGGCTGCTGCAAAGCTGCACTGGTTTTTGTGCTGGGCTGTGCTGGGGATGCACTGGAGAAGCGCTGGGGCTGCACTGGGACTGCGCGGGGGATGCATTGCAGCCATCCCGGCACTGTCAGAGATGCTCTGCCCAGGGCTGGACCGGAGCTGTGCTGAGGGTGCGGTGTCTCAGCAGCGCCAGCACATCCCGGGAGCGGTGCGGGGTCGGGGCCACTGCTGCTCCGGGGCGCGTTCGTGGCCGCCTGGGGGCTGCCGAGCCGTGCCGTGCCGAGTCGTGCCGAGCCGCGGGGGCGGGCCCGGGCCCGGCGGGCCGAGCAGGGAGCCCCGTCGGGGCCGCCGGTGCAGCCCGCCCGCCCACGGGAGCCGCCCAGTCGGGGACAGCCGGTGCGGCGGGAGCGGAGCGGGAGCAAAGCGGGGCGGCGGCGGCGGCATGAAGTCGCGGCGGGACAGGCTGAAGATCCCCTCGCTGACCTTGGAGTGAGTCGGAGCCGGGGCGGGACGCGCCGGTACCAGTACCGGTACTGGTCCCGGTCCCGGTCCCGGCCGCGGGGGCGGGGGGCGAGGCCCCGCGGCATCCCCGTCCCGCTGCCTCCTCGTTCCGTAGCATCCCCCATCCCGGTCCGTTCCCATCCCGCTGCATCCCCGCCCGCGGGCCGCAGCTCCCAGACAGCCCTTTTTCCTCCTGCAACCACAGCCCCGGCCCCCCGGTGACAGTCCCCGGTGACAGCACCGGGGCTAGACCGGGTGGTCTACCCGGTATCTTTCCCTGCCACAGCCTTGTACCCCGCAGTGTCCCTGCTGTCCCCTGCGCTCCCCTTCCAGCTCTGCCTCACTCCCCCTCCCTGCCCCCTCCAATCCGGGTCCCCTCCGCTCTGGGCCTCTCTTCCCCCCGGCCACCGGGGGACCCACCGGCCCCCTCCGGCAGCCACTGACGCCGCGCCGGCTCGTCTCGCCTTGCAGTTTGTCTCCGCGCAGCCAGAGCCCGACGCTGCTCAGCCCCTGCAGCCCCTGCAGCCCCTGCAGCCCCTTACTAACCCTGCACCCCTGGAGGTAAGACCACCTCCCCTCCCCCAAACCCTCTCTGGGCACCAGCTCCGGGGAATATAGGGGGAGGGGAGAGGTGGAGATGGGGGCAGCGAGGTGGGTCCCCCTCACCAGGGATGCCCTGAGGAGCCCCAAAAGGGTTCTGTCTTTTACAGGGCACATGTGGTGATGTGGGCTGGGGTCTGTCCTCAGCCCTGCACACCCCAAAACCAGCCAGGCTGTGCTGGTGGGCTCCATTCTGCTACAGGCTGGTCCATTTTGGGGACACTCAGTGGCAATGCTGTGGCAGCAGCTCTAGCACAGATTTCGAGCATCCTTGTGAGGGGCATCACCTCAGAAACGGCCCAGGGCAGGGCACTGTGATGGGAGCAGGGTGGGAGTGGGGATGGAACCTGGGAAACCTCCCTCATCACCTTTCCTGCCCTGCTGTGAGGAAAGATGAAGGGGAGGGGGCTGCTCTGGGGGTGGGTGTCCCCCACCAAAATGCCATAAGCACCTTATGGTGCCCCTCTGGGTGCTGCCAGTGGAGGGAGGTGGCCAGACCCTGTGGGGTGTGCCAGCTGTGCTCTGCCCTGGGGACAAGGTGCAGCAGGTGTGCTGGCACTGGCGGTCACACCCATCCTTGTGGCACCTGCGGCACAGAACTGCACCTGCCTGGCACCCATGGGCGACACTGGTGCCTCCATCCCTCTGCCCAGAGACAGGGAACCAGTGGGGAGCTCTCCTGCTGCTCAGCAACAGGCAGAGCCATTTGCTACAGGCAGGAAAGCAAGAGCTGGGTGCTGCCTGTGCTCTGCCTGCACATGGGCATCCCTGCCTGCTGCCCCCCTCCACCAGCCCAGCCTGGTCACTGCTTGCCCTGCAGTGACTGTGGCATGTGGGAAAAAAATTTGGTGTGTGGACTCTCTGCTGAGGCCTTGGGGAGACAGTTTTTGGGATGCCTGTGGTGGGGATGAGATGGGAACAAAGATGGGGATGAGGATGGGGACAAGGACAGGCAGCCTGATGGAAACCTTGTGTGCCTCTGTGTGCTGATGTCTTGTGGCTGCTGGGCAGGAGGTGAGGGCAAAGGTGCTGCCAGGCTCGGTGCTACCCTTTTGTCATGCTGAACCCCTGCCTAGCCCAGCAGCACTGGGATTTCTGGCTGTGGCACTGGCCTGGTGAGTGTGGCAATGCCATCCTGCACAGCTCAGGAGGTACCAGTGGCCCTGGTGTGCCACCCCCAGGGGTTTGTCACCGGCACTGAGGAGGATGGCTGTCACTGGGGCTGTGCTGGGGATGTCCCCGGCTGAACGTGCAAAGCTGCTGTGGGAGGGAGGTTTCAGGGCACTGCCAGGATGCTGCCAGGTGGGTGCCCCCTGAGGACATGTCCTGTGGGTGGCAGGGTGCCCCCAGGAAGCCCCAGCCTTTGGGGCTGCCCCTGCTGACTTGTGGGGGTGGTATTTGTGCCCCTGGAATGCATCAGTGGTGGATGCTGCATCTCCATGGTAACCCTGACCCCATTTTGGGGTGCTGCCCTGTGTTTACAATAACCCCAAGCCCATTTTGGGGTGCTGCCCCACCCCTACGCTAACCCTGACCCCATTTTGGGGCGCTGCCCCTTCTGTTCGGTACCCTCGATGCCATTTCGGGGGGCTGCCCCACCCTGCCCTTATTTTGGGGTGATGCCCCATCCCCACTGTAACCCCAACCCCGTTTTGGGGCGCTCCCTCCATTCAGCGATAACCCCCCTCCCATCCCTCTCCTTTTGAGGGTGCTCCCTCCATCTCCATGGAAACCCCGATCCCGTTTCGGGGCGCTGCCCGGTCTCCATGGTAACCCCGTCGCCGCCGGGCGGGAAGGGGCGGGCGGGAGGCGGCGGGAGCCCTGTCCGGCCCCGCTCCCGGCCCCGCTCCCGGCCCCGCTCCCGGCCCCGCTCCCGGCCCCGCTCCCGGCCCCGCGCGGTCCCGGGGCCGCCGCTCGGTGCCGGTGGAGCCTCTCGGTGTCGCGATGTCGGACCCGAGCTGCTGGGGAGCCGCCCCGCCCGGGTACCGGGGCCAGCGGGCGGCCGGAGCGCTCCTCCAGCGCTCCAAGAGGTACCGGCGGCCGCCCCGGCAGCGAGGCGGGGAGGGAGCGGCAGCGGGGAGCGGGGGTTGGGGGGGTCTGACCGGGAAGCGGCACCGGGGGGCGGGGGTTGGGGGGTCTGACACGGGAATGGCACCGGGGAGTGTGATTTGGGGGGGGGTCTCACCGTGGGGTACTCCGGGGTGTGTGGTTTGGGGGGGGTCTGACCGGGGACCAGCACCAGAGTGCGTGATTTGGGGGGATCTGTCTGTGGGGTACACCAGGGTATGTGGTTTGTGGGGTCTCACCGCGGGGTACACTGGGGTGTGTGGTTTGGGGGGTCTGACTGGGGAGTGGCACCGGGGTGAGTGGATTGGAGGGCATTCACCCAGAGGTGCATTGGGCTGTGTGGGTTGGGGGGGTTCACCAGCGAGCTT
>JAWWEV010000084.1:3036299-3059616 GCA_035583235.1 Hafferia zeledoni
CAGTGCAGAGCAGAGCAGGACAATCCCCTCCCTTGAGCAGGTGTGACCCCCTTGGTTCCTCACCTCTCCCTGGTCCCGACCAGCCCTTCCAGCAACCAGAGGAGTCTCCAGGTTACACGTGGCCATTGGAGACTGTCAGAGCTGGGGAGGAACAAGGACACTGGGGGTTGGGGAAGGGGAAGGGCCTGGGATAGAGCACCCCAGGGCCTGCCTGGGTCATCAGAGCCTCCTTTGGATTGTCATCCAGGAGGATTTCCCTTACAAACAGCTCTTCCTTGATCTAGAGAGCTTTGGCTGCCCTGTTCGAGGGAATGACTGGCAGACAATGGGATGTGGTGCAAAGGCAAGAAAGGGGCTCAGTGTAAGTCAGTGTCCACAGCTTTATTGTACAGCTCTCCTGAGCAAGACCACATACATCAATAAATAGAGGTATAATAATAATTAGAGCAGCCCCAACAAACCCAGCTGCCACCAGTTTGGCTTCAGTGTTACTTGCTCCGCCCTTGTCAGCAAGAAGTGCTGGTGCTTGACTAATGCAGAGGACACAGAAGAAGCACCATCTCCCTCCCCTCCTCAGTGTGAGGATCTGCTGGAGGAGACCTCTGACTCTCTGGACAGAGCCTTCCAAGGCACCTGTGGGCTCCCACTCTGCTTCATGCCCAGCATCACGAGGCCTCAGCTGCTCCCACATTGCCCTGGTGGGGCAGCACAGCCAGTTGTTTCCCATGTGTGCATCACACACACCCTGTGCCCGAGGGATGCCAGGGGACAGCTGGCTCTAGCACTGCTTGTGGGGTTCCTCCAGGGCAATGTAGGGCACCACAACAGGCCACGAGTCGCTGGGCCAGTATTCCAGCTTGGGCTTGAACGATGGCATCTCATAGGTGACATTGAAGTAGATGACCAGTGGGAAGCAGTACAGCAGGGACAGGGCTATCAGCACGTGCCTGGCAAAGAAACCAAAGAGATGTGTTGGACAGGGATAACTTCATCCACTGGCACGGTCACCTCGAGGCTGGAGCCAAGGAGTGCAGCAGTGGCAGGCGAAGGTGCCAGTCCCTTGGTGCACAAAGGCTGCAGGGACTGTGGGTCCTGCAGGGTTTGTGCCTGTGGGGAAACTCTATCAGAGCTCTGTGAGCTGGGGCAGGGGGAGTGCAGAGGACAAGGGGTGACACAGGGGACTGACACCCAAAATCACCCATTCCCCCTTGTCTGGCCCAGCACAGGTGTCTGTCCCAGCCCTGTCAGTGCTTTGTAAGGGTCAGTCTGAGTGTGCAGCACTCACAGCCACATTTGGGCAGGCTCTGAACCGTGTGCAGGCAAATTGCTGCCTTTCACTTTGGCTGTTCAAATAACTCCAAGGAAGCTGCACTTCAAGCAGTGCCCTGGGAAACGCTGCAGCCCTTTGAGAGCCGACTGCTCACCTGGAGGGACTTCTGGAATGATTTCACTTGCAAAAAAGTGTTTGCTGGTGGCAGTGGTTGGGGCTGAATCCCTGAACTGGGGCCAGAGTGAGGAGCAGCATCAATAGCGACAGGAAAGC
The DNA here is from genome assembly GCA_035583235.1 of Hafferia zeledoni. Classification (NCBI taxonomy): domain Eukaryota; kingdom Metazoa; phylum Chordata; class Aves; order Passeriformes; family Thamnophilidae; genus Hafferia; species Hafferia zeledoni. Next base: position 3,037,843 of record JAWWEV010000084.1, read on the forward strand.
AGGAGAGGCTCGGGCAGAAATGCAGAGCCTCTCATTCCTGCTGCCATTTCGGTGCAGCTGTGACCCTTCAGCCCCTGAAATGTTTGGGTTAGGGTTCCTGGAGCCCTTACCAGAAGCTGTGGAAGTAGGGGAAGTTGATGGCCTGCCAGAGCCAGCAGAGCCACCGGTCGCTTATCCAGCTGGTGATGGCCAATACCCACCACATCACCATGACCGCGGCCATCCGGTGAACCCGTTTGTCGTTGCACCTGGAAGACACAGGGAGGGAGAGGGAAAAGGGGAAAAGTGGCTTTTAAAGAGGGCTGGTTCCTGCCTGCACATGCAACAGTGCAAACTTCCTTCTGGAGGATATTCCTCAGACCACAAGGGCTGGAGAAGCTCTGCAGAGAGGGATTCTGATTCTGTGTGTGAGGATGATGCTGGGAGAGGCCAAGGCACTCCTGTCCTTCTCACCAGATCCTGGTGGGTTCTCCCAGCCCCACACAAGTTCCCAAATGCCCCAAGAAGGGGCAAGAGCTACAGAGATGGCAGTTGAGGAGAATCATAGAATCGGTACAGTTGGAAAAGACCTTTAAGGTCATCAAGTCCAACCATCAACTCAGCACCACCACCTTGTTCACCATTAAACCATGTCCTCAAGTGCCACATCCACATATTTTTTGAACACTTCCAGGAATGGTGAGTCCACCACTGCCTTGAACAGGTTGTCAATCAGAGGAGATTGTCCCATGGGTTGTCCCCATTCTGCAGGACACCTGGACCACATGTCCTTCTTGTACCCCACTGCCCACAGTCCTGTCTGTTCCTCCCCTTGGTCCTTCCCAGACTGCCCCAGTTCTTTGGAGAGCAGCCAGTACATGTGGCTGATGATGACCTGGGCTCAATGCACTGTTGTTGACAGAGTCACTGCCCACCAGGAGCACGAGTGGACCTGCAGAAAACCCCTCTCAGCCCCCTGCTTACTTTTTGAGCTCATGCCAGGTCAGGTACAGCATGTGGAAGGCGATGCAGTTGAGCGCGTAGGCATTGAGGGTCGGTTTGACAAAGGACATCAAGGTGCTGATCACGGTGGTGATACCAGTCAGCCAGAAGAATTGCTTCCTAAAGGGAGTTGGGAGTGAGTGTCAGTGCCCCCAGGGTTCACAGGACGGAAGGATAAGGATGGGAGAGGTCCTGCTCGTTGCCTGAGAGAGGAAAGGCTTCTCCAGCACCTCCTGTCTGTCTGCACATGGTGGATCTCAGTCTCTGTGGAGTCCTGGCAGGAAGGCTGAGGTATCAGACCCCAGTTAGTCCATGACAGAGCAGAGAGCACCGGCCAGAAAGCAGCTCGAGCACCTTCATGGTGATGCCTGGGAGGAGGCCAAGGCACCGGGAGCTCTGCACAGGGAAGGGCTGCAGGCAGGAGTCCACCAGAGCTGTGCAAACAGGCCGATTTGGGCTGACTGAACAATAGGCCTCAGAAGGGCCTTTCACATGCAAATCCCTTCCCAAGTCCCTTCCCCTCTCCCCCAGCCATGTCTCCACAGTGAACTCCTGGTGACCTCCTTCAGCACGGGAAGAGCAGACTTGGAGCAGCTCTTTGCAAGGCTTCTAACTGGGCTGGCTCAGAGGGCTCCAGCCAGGATGGGACCAGCCTTTGAGCAAAGTCCTGCTGGGTTCCCGTTTCTGCTGGTCCATGCTCACCCAGTACCCCCATCCTCTCTGCTGAGCTCCTCCAGCCCTGCCAACCCTCCTGCTAACAACCCTTGGAATGAGGGGTGTAACTTGGACCTGCTTGTCCTATGGGAACACCACCAGACCTCAGGGAAAGCTCTCTGTGAAGGACAGAGGATGCTGGAACAGTTTGATAGCAATGGGTAGTTGAATGTTAATGCTCAGGAGCATTTAATTTCCTAATTAATTTTGAAATTATCCATACAAAGTTTCCTCTGCAGCCTCACAAACACCAACAGCTCCAGCTGAGAGGAGCCCAGCACAGCCATTCCCTCAGGAGGGTTTTACCTCCTCCTGTGTCAGCACCAAGTGATGGAGGGTCTGGTCCCAAAGCCAACTACAGTGACCTGAGTGCCGACCCCCTGCAGGGGAGCTGGGGGGGTCTGTGGGTCACACACCTTAATGTCAAGGTCCCATCCCTCCCCTCACAGCCTGCACTGTGTCCCTCTGAGTCACACCTGGTCTTGATGAACTTGGGGAAGTAAACCTGGGGGTACCAGAAGGAATATGCCACAGCCAGTGACCAGAGGATGGAGAGCTCATCCAAGAGTTGTCCCACGTAGCTCAGGGTCATGTGAAAGTATATGGAGAAGATACCTGTAAGGGACAAGGACAGCTTGTGTCAGCAAAGCTCCAACCTCTCACAGGCCTGTCTGGCCTGGGAAGTTCCTGGAGGCCATTCCTAAAGGCACAATGTTCCTGAAGAGCAGGATGTCAAGGAGATGGTGCCAGACTGTTCAGTGGTGCCCAATGACAGGACAAGAAGACATGGCCATAAACTAAAACACAAGATGTCCCACCTCAACATGAGCAAGAACTTCTTTCCATTGAGGGTAGCAGAGCATTGGAATGGAGTCTCTCTCTTTGGACACATCCCAAACCCACCTGGACACATTCCTGTGTCACCTGCTCTGGGTGACACTTGTCTGGGCAGGGAGGTTGGACTGGGTGGTCTCCAGAGGTCCCTTCTGAGCCCAGCTATTCTGTGACTCTGTGGTTCTGTGACATGGGCCCTGCTGAGTCCACACACTCAGCACCATTGGGGTTTACTGGGCTGGGAGCTGCAGGAAGCAAAACCTGCAGGGCTCCAAAGACACGAGGCTGTTCAGTTCCCCACCTCAGCTTGCCCCTGTGCTTTGGCCACTGAGACCCTCCAAAGGTATCACGTTGGGCACTGTGGCAACCTGTCTGCCCTTCCCACAGCCTTGGCACCCACCTATGAGGATGATCAGCACCGAGATGGAATAGAGAGGCACGGCGCGGTGCTGGCAGTACTGCCGGTTCAGGTACAGCAGGGCAGGGGACAGCACAAAGAAGCTCACATTGCTGATCTGCAAAACAAGAGGCACATCCAGCTCATTGTACGACCTTGGGCTAGTCCTATCCCACCACGTGCCTCCGTATCCCCATGTGTGAAGAGGATACTGATCTCTAGAGGCAAGCATGGTGTGGAAGCAGGGATTGCCCTTGGCACAGGGAGAGGGCAGAGGTGTTTCTCCAGAAGCAAGACTGGAACTGGAAGGACAGCTATGGCTGTGACAGCAGTGGCTGCAGATACTTGTGCTCTCCCTGCAGGTACCTCTGCTGTCCCTACAGACACCTGTGCTCTCCCTGCAGATACCTGTGCTCTCCCTGAAGCCACCTGTGCTGTCCCTGCAGATACCTGTGCTGTCCCTGCGGATACCTGTGCTCTCCCTGCAGACACCTGTTCTGTCCCTGCAGATACCTGTGCTCTCCCTGCAGACACCTGTGCTCTCCCTGCAGATACCTGTGCTCTCCCTGCAGACACCTGTGCTCTCCCTGCAGATACCTGTGCTGTCCCTACAGGCACCTGTGCTCTCCCTGTGGATACCTGTTCTGTCCCTGCAGACAGCTGTGCTCTCCCTGCAGACACCTGTTCTGTCCCTGCAGACACCTGTGCTCTCCCTGCAGACACCTGTGCTGTCCCTGCAGACACCTGTGCTCTCCCTGCAGATACCTGTGCTGTCCCTGCAGGTACCTGTGCTGTCCCTGCAGATACCTGTGCTCTCCCTGCAGGCACCTGTGCTGTCCCTGCAGATACCTGTGCTGTCCCTGCAGGCACCTGTGCTGTCCCTGCAGGCACCTGTGCTCTCCCTGCAGGCACCTGTGCTGTCCCTGCAGGCACCTGTGCTCTCCCTGCAGGCACCTGTGGGCCCATCACCCTCTTGGGTGATGGTTTAGCTTCAGCTGCCCAGTCTCAAGTGAGCTGCCAGACTCCTCTGTTTGCAGCCACCTCCTGCCAACCCAGACTTGCCAGGAGCATCCTGGATGACTCCAGACCCTTTCAGCCAGCAGTGACTCCTCTGTGAGGGGCTGGGAGGGTGTGAGGAGCTCAGCCACCACAGCAAGCCAAGGTCAGCAAAACATCCTCAACTGGGAGTGGGTGTGGTGGAGAGCAGCAGGACAAGCAGGACATGGGTAGGTGGGAAGAGGCAGGACTGAGGTGACATCCTGTGGTGTCATGTGTGAAGCCACCTGGTCTGCAGCCGGGAGGTGTTCTGGACACCAATAATTATATGAGGTCAGAAACCTCCTTTAAACACACCTGGCAAATGAATGCAGTGAAATTATTCTGCCCTGATTTCCAGCTCTGCAAAATTCCTTCATTGGTAGACTTTGATTTGTCTGGGGAGGAGGGGACAGTGCTGGACTGGCTGAAGGTGCCAATGCTTTGAGGAGCAGAGATGCTGATGGGCAAAACGTGAGAGCAGGGGAGAGCCCAAAGCCTGGAGCTGTGTGCTGGGTCAGGCCCTCTCCACCCTGCAGCAACAGGGCAGGAAGGCTGAACTAATGGCCCTCTGTGGGTTCTTAGCCTGGATTTTTCACCTGACTCTGCAAACTCAGGAATGGGACATCACCACAAGCACACTCTGTCCAGGGAAAATCGGTCTGGCTTGTGAAATATTGGGACTGTGGTGCTCTGTTTACCTGCCAGGCAGCTCTTTGGGGCTTTGGAGCTGTTCTGAAGTGCCATTTGGCAAACCACCAGGGTGACTTTTATCTCTTTTCCTTTCATCTTCCAGCAAGTGGCTGGCCCAGACCCCACGCCTGGAATTTGACAGCCACAGGCAGAGCCTCCCCCCTCGGCAGCACCAGGTAAACTGCAAAACCGGTGCTTGGCTTGGGAGGCCCTCTGGGAGCTCAGTTTATGGTAACAGGGCTGCAAATCACAGGGATGTTGTCATCTATCTGAAACACACCCTCTGGTATTCCAGGGGGAAACATAATTCACGCTTAATGTAAGGTCTCAATTCCCTTAAACACCAGAGATTAATCTTGATTTTCACTAAGGCTTCCATGAAACAAGTTGATGCTCCCATTAACAGCAATTCTCAGGCCAAATGTATTGTTTTTCCATAGGTGCTTAGAGCCAAATCCAGGCCTATTCCCATTCCAGCTATGAAAAGAGAAGTGCTGCTCCCACTTGCACACTTGAGGTCAAACTGTTCCGAAAAGATGAAGAAACCAAGCCATGTGTTAAAGTAACGACCGCATTTCAAGCATTTCTTTTCCTGGGAAATGCTTAAAGAGGCTTTTGGAAGACAATCAGGGATGAGCAAGGAGAGGGAAAACGCTTGGAGAAAAGGCAGAGTGTGCAAGTGGCAGCACGCAGGACAGTGAGGAAACACGGGAGGGAGGCTGGGACTGCGTGGGGAGAGGTCTGGATCCCTGCTGCGGTGGGCATTGCAACAGTGCCGTTAATTACATGATAGCAGCATTATCACTTCATTAATTCAGGACAAGACGTGCAACATCAGATATGAGAGGAGAGGGATAATCAGGGGAGTGGTGCCAACAGGGTCAGGAAGATAAGAGTGATCCCTTGGAGAGCAGCCAAGCTCAGAGATTAGGGGAGAGCTCCCACCCCCGTGGGGGACACGGGATTTTCATCACTCGTGGGATCCAAGCCCTGATTTGTAAATGCTGACTTCTGTCTTCCCTCTAGGATGTGGCAAGCTCCAGCTCAAAGGTGCTTAGGAGGGTTTTGCTCCCAGTACTCCCTTCAGGGAGTTTTCCCAGAATTTCTGCTCCCTCTGAGACCCCCCAGCACAGCTTCTATTTATACCTGTCTGGGTCGTGCTGGCTGGGAGGCACCAGCTCCCTCTGCCCAGGATTGCTGGGAGGATAAGAGAGGTGATGGAGCTGAGGTGTGATTGGACATGTGAGAGTCATCACACCACTGTGTGAGCTCCTGGCTGTGTCCCACTCCCTGACAAGTGTGAGCTGCTGCTCCAGGTGCCCACCTATCCTGGCATTTATTTCTTTCTCTGGGAGAGAAGCGAGACTGGGATCAGCAGTGCATCTCTAATCCTGGTGCATTGGTAGGATCATCAGGAAGACCCCAGGCTTTTGCAACTCCAGCCTGAGATGGAGGGAGAGGCCTGCAGAGAATCTCCATCCATGGCAGGGTGAGACCAGCCTGGATGGGAGCAGGAGGTGCAGCTTTGAGCACAGCAACGCTGCAATGGCAGCCAAGACCTGGGCTGGTCCTCACTCCAGCCAGGCCTTTGCTGCAGAAGAAGGAGATTTCTGCAGGGCTCATTGCAGAGTTCCTCCACTCAAAGATGGACCAGCTTTAGCTGCCAGAGGAGCCCACAGGGCCCAAGACAGAAGTGAACACCTCCAAGGCTCTCCAGACCTGTGCAGCAAGTTCCCAACAGCCAGACCTGTGTAGCAGAGGAGGAGGCTGCATGTCCTGACACCACAGTGTCCTCCTGCCAGTGCTTTGGGGCAGGAAACAGCTGTTTGAGGAGTGTTTGCAGCATTCTGGGCAGTGCTCCTGCACAGGAATTTCTGGGCAGGCAAGTCAGAGATGTGGCTGTGCTGCCATGAGATCAGACTGACACACTGACAGTGAGTCTTCTCTGAGTGGGTCTGGGTAACCTCACCAATCGATGAAACATCCAGGAGCTCTGGATACACAGCAGTGTCAGAGCTCCTGCTGCTGCAGAGACACTGCTGAGGACGTGGATGTCACTACCAGCATCCTGGATCAGTCATTTCAGCAAAGAAATGAGGGTAAAAAGACAAGCCCCTGACTGATGACCCTCCTGGAGCACAATACTGTTCTCCTTTGAGCAGTCAGAAGACAATAAATTTCTGGGTCACTGAGTCACTATAAATAGAGCTTTGTTGCTGAACTGCATCCAGCCATGAGCCACCATGTATTATTAGGTACTTAAAGATACTGTTTACATTCTTTTCCTATACCCTTGGTGCTTATTTCTAATAAACAGCATCCAAGCCAAGCAGACCTGAGAGAGTGTGGCTGGCACAGAGTAATTCCCAGCAGCTGCTGGCACAGAACTGCCCTGCTGGGGCTCCAGGCAGGCTTGGGAAGAGGACATTGAAGAGGATGCTCTGTGAGGAACTCCTGCTGATTTAGTGGTCCAGCAGACTTGGGTAGGAGCTGGCTGGATTCCCAGCCTCTGGGCTGGAATTCCCTCTAAAACTCTGGAAAATTGACACTGAAGTCAATATTGATGTAAATACCTCAGGGCAGGCCTTTAATGCTGCAGAGAGGCAGCGACCTGAATATGGGGAACAAATGAATGGGGAGGGGAAAGAAGGAGATCCAGGGACACACCTGGGACAGTGCCCTGAGCCCCAGCTGGATGTGCAGGATGCTGCCAGCCAGCAGGGCCAGCTGTGGGACTCAGCCTGGACAGATTGCTCTTGTCCCCCCTTTAGGGCACAGCACAAGGGGCCTCATCCTGCAAGGCAGCCCAGAGTGTGGAGAGGGGTCCCTGTGTTGCTGCAGGGGTGAGAGCCAGGCTGTGCCAAATAGGCTGTGCCAAACAGGCTGTGCCAGCCAGGCTGTGCCAAACAGGCTGTGCTGGCTGAGAAAATGAGTCAAACTGTGCCAGTCAGGCTGTGCCAAACAGGCTGTGCCAGCTGAGGAAAGGAGCCAGGCTGTGCCAAACAGGCTGTGCCAAATAGGCTGTGCTGATTGAGGAAAGGAGCCAGGCTGTGCCAAACAGGCTGTGCTGGCTGAGAAAAGGAGCCAGGCAGTGCCAAACAGGCTGTGCCAAACAGGCTGTGCTGGCTGAGGAAAGGAGCCAGGCCATGCCAAACAGGCTGTGCTGGCTGAGAAATTGAACCAGGCTGTGCCAGCCAGGCTGTGCTGATTGAGGAAAGGAGCCAGGCTGTGCCAGCCAGGCTGTGCTGGCTGAGGAGAGGAGCCAGGCTGTGCCAGCCAGGCTGTGCTGGCTGAGGAAGAGGTGATGCCCATGTCAGTGATGCCCCTGCCTGTTTTTAGCTCCAAGCTCTGGCCCTGAGCATGGTGCAGCCTGGGGGTGTTGTCAGCTGCTCAGTTAACAGCAGTTTTTAGGAGGGTTTGCTCCTTTGCCACCCCTTGTCTGGACAGATCCCACCCACCCTGATGCAGGCAGCCATCACAGCAGGTTCAGATGCCTTTTGCTTTTAGCAATCACATCCTAAAGCAGAAGCTGCAGAATTGGTTCCCTCCACCTGCACCCTGCTGAACTCCATGAGCTTGGCAACAAGGACATCAGTGCAGGGACCAAAAGAAACCTCTTTCTCTGCTGGGCAAGAGGTGCCCAGTGTCATACAGAGAAGAACAAAGGCAAGTTCAACCACTGGAAAAATTCCTGCATGGTTTGCTCTGTTCCCATCTCTCTGTTCCTCAGTATCACAGTACTTTGCATCTGTGTGGAAACATGCAATGAAGAGGTTTTCCAGTCCTGGAGGAAAGCTGGGCCTGAGTCCCACCCAGTGAAAATTCATCCCAACAAGCCCAGTGCCTTGAAGGTGGAAACAGGGAATGGCTGTGGCTGGCTGGGACCTCAGCCCAGGACTAGGAAACCAGGTAAGATTTACAGGAATAGTCACATAATTTATAAACCTGTGCCACAAAAAGATCCAGGCAGCTGGGAGTTAACATTTTATGGGAATCTGAGGGCTTTGGGTCCTAAGTGACATAGTTATGAATCCAGCAGGGAAGTGAGACACAGAAGTGCTTTTGAAGAGCTGCTGAGTTACTTGTTGGTGTGATAAGGATCCATCCAGAGCCACTTTGCCAGTCTGGGTGTACATCAGGATCCTTGTGAAAATGGTATCTCAGCTCCAAAGACTAGTTTGAAAAGTGCTGCCTGTGTACTAAACTAGGACATGAAGCAAATTGATCTTCTGGAAGGAATTCTCACTAAAAACTTCATTTTCAGTCTTCCTGCTCTTTGTGAAAAGCAGCTCCTCTCCCGTGTTGCCAAAAGGCCTTTGGCACCTCAAGCTGCATTTGGAATCACAGAGTCATGGAATGGTTTGGGCTGGAAGGGACCTTAAAGATCATCTCATTCCACCCCCAAGCCACTAGACCAGGTTTCTCCAAGCCCCATCCAGCCTGGTCTGAGATTTGAGACTGATGTGAGTACTGAGTGACTTCTGTACCTCATTCCTGGTTATGCCTCACTCTGCACCTCTGAGTGTCGTTAAACAGACAACAGCACATCCAGTTGGATGCCAGAGGGGAGCAGGATTTGCTCTGGACTGGCAGCTCTTGCTTTGTTGCCCATCTCAAAGAGCAGCGATTACAGACAATCTGAGCCCCCTCCTCTGAGACCCTGTGAGGGCAATCAGAGCTGGGGAACTGCAGGGCTGGGGTGAGGGAATCACTGTGATTACAGGCAATTTATTAAAAGCAGGAAATGCCTTAAAAAAGAAGGAAGAGCCATTTCCATGAGAACAAGAACTTGTAGTGTTAGACAGTAATTGCCAAAAGCTGCAAACAAGGCCTGTGGAAGGCTGTAAATCCACACGCCTCACACCCTGCCAGCCTGTAATTGCTCCGAGGGAGAAGGACATGCTTGGAGAGGCTGGTTATCTGCAAGCCCACTGCAGGCAGATATGGATGCTCCAGCCAGGCTGCAGCCAAGGGACTGGCACTGGGTACAGCCCGACTGATAAGGGATCACAGGAGGTGAGACTGGATCGTGCATCAGCTTTCCCCTCTGCTGAGTTCCGGATTCCCAACCTGCCTGACACGGTTCATGGAAGTGCTGCCTCTCGTTTTGCCACTCCTGTACATTTAGCAGGAATACACGAGCCCTGTGTGGGACTTACCCCAGCTGGCAGGAGAGCTGCAGGACTGGTATAACAGGATCCCACAGAGCTGGGCGCTGCCAGACTTCTCTCACCGGGAATCAGCCCCAAACATACCAGAAGTCCCCCCAACCCCAGCACGGTTTGGGAGCAACAAACGTCCCATGATTTCCCTGCAGCTCAAAAAACATTCCCCACACCATCACCCTCCAACACCAGGAATTTCAAAGGAGTGAGGAGAAGGAAGGAAAAGAGGGATGTGCCATCCCTCTGGTGCCCAGCAGCAGCTCCCAGCCTGCCCCGGGATGCTCCCACACTCACGGTGTTGTAGTACTCTGCAATCACCGCCGAGCGCTCGAAGTTGCCCTCACACCAATCCACCTCGGCGCTCTGGTAGGAAAATATGCTCGGCATCGTCGGGCACCTTGCAGGAGGGAAGGAGAGGAGCAGGTTAGTGCTGCTCACCCCGAGGGAAGTGGAGGATCCCGCTCTGCCCCTGCGTGTGCTCACCAGGCACCAGCCAGTTCAGCACTGTATCTTACCCTGCTATGAGAGACTCATCCTCTTCCCACCACGCTTCATAGTGCAGGATGTTTCCTCTCTCCCCACAACACAGGAGTTACCAATCACCCCAGAAAACGCTGCTGAGCGCTGAGCCTGGCAATTCTCACCCATCCACAGCATTAACATCCCTCATCAGGTGTGGTTGCTGCCACACGGCATTTCCCCACCTCAGCCCAGTCCTTGTCGCCTCGTCTTCTCCCTTCTCTTCACTTTCTCTGTGACTCAGACCTTTCTGCCACGAGGATTGCCCTGTGCTCTGCAGGCTGTGAGCTGTCTTTTGGGAGTGGACAACTCCACAGGAGTTGGTGCTCATTGGCTCTGTTCTCCTTAGTTGTTCCTCAGCATCATCCCAAGGGCTGGAACTCACCTCTTTGGAGCTCAGCCCTGGAGCACCAGCCCAGACCTGGGGTATTCCCAGAGTCCTGGGGCATTCCCAGAGTCCTGGGGCATTCCCAGAGTCCTGGGGCACAGAGCAAAGGCACTGGGAGGTACCTCTTCACTTTGATTTCCCTTTGAGTGCCTTCCCGTGCAAGATCCATCCTGGTTTCCCACTGAAAGGCATCAGTTTCACACCTCGAGTGGGTTCTCCACTGCCAGGACCCCCAGCCCGGCCTCTGGTAGTGGCAGAAGCTGCAGTTACAAGTAGGATTCTGAAATAATTATCTAACCTTCTGCTTGCTTTTCTTCCCCATTCTAAAGTCTTTCCTATCCTCATTGAGACCACAATTTTTCAGCAATCTTTTGTTACTTTGAAAAAGTAAAAATTCTGTTCCACTTTGGATCATAAGTTTTGTATTTGGCGTATTTTGTTTCAGGTCCTTGAGACCTTGGAGCTGTTTTTGGATGCCACCCTTAGAGTTGTTTGGAAGCACCATCCAAACCCCAGCAGCCAGGGGTTTTTGGTACAAAACAAGCACAGAAATTCCCTGGAATTCAGTCCCTGGCTGCAGTGTGGAACTAACCCATCCAGCCCTGCAGAAGGAGCAGGTATGAGATGACACCAAACAGGTAAAGAGGTGACACCACTTCAGTGGGGTCTCTGTGGAAAACAGAGCTTTGATTGCTTTGAAAATCCTTTTAGCTCTGAGTGTAACACAGGGAAGGGAAGTTTATCCTAACCCCACTCATCAGTTGGTCACATTCCTGAGGAGAAACAGCCAACTCCCTGTTTCCACCGGTGAGAGCTGAGCAACAGCACCATGTCCAGCACAACCCGTGGGTGTGCAGGGCTGGGGAGCTCCCACAGCTTCCTCTGCAGCTCTTCCCAAGAATTTCAAAGGGAGAAAACACAGGAGTGCAACACTAATACAAACGAGCTCTTCTGTAACTCCTGCTCCAACCAGATAAACCGACTCGTGGATGAACCTCCATCCTTCTTTTACAAGTGCAAGTTAACGATGCCCTCGCTTTAATCCAGGCTGGCCTCTTTCCAGAGCAGGTGAGATCACAGCTACAGAAGTCAAATAAAATAGAGGGCAGGCAGATGGGTTTGGGTTCTGACTCTTCATGCTCTTGGGTTTCCATGTGCTCATTCACACCACCTCATCCTTGGGGCTTTGCATTACACTTTCACAGCAATGCAAGGGCTTGTGCAGAGTGAAAAAAGAACCAGCCCTAGGACGGTGAATCCCATCTCGTGGTTGAACAGAGAGGTGGTGAAGGGATGGAGGAGACAGGAGACAGAAGAAGAAGGAAGAGAAGAATGGAAGCAGTGATGGAGCACCCAGTTTGATCTCTGCTCACATCTCCTCCCAGCCTGGCTTACCTGTGATCCCTTGATGGACCAGCGCTGCTTCCACAGGGTGAGGCGTCGGGAGCTCCAAGGATTCCAGCAGAGCTGGAGCAGTGACCTGCCCTGCTGCTTTAGCTCCAAAGGAGTGCCCAAAGTGTGAGCTCAGCAGGAGCAGCCGCCAGCAAATCCCCCTGTGCAGCTCTAGGCAAAGCCTTGGGATGAGCCCAGAGCCACGTGCACCCTCCAGGCAAACCTGCCAGGCCCCCACAGGAAACATTTTGGCTGCAGGGTTTATATGTGTGCACCCAGGTGGGCAGGGGCAGGGAGGGAGGGCAGGGAAGCATGAGCTGGAAGGGTTGGAAGAGAGGGTGGAAATGCAACCTGAAATCAGTGGTGTGCCCCTGGGCGCGTTCCCTGCGCAGGCGCACACACCCCAGAGCTGGCCCTGCTGTTCCCAGGGGAGGGACTGATCCACACACCCTGCCTGGCACAGGTGGAGAAACCCCAACACAGCAGTTCTCAGAGGCTTTTTGAGCTTTAAATCCAAGTTGCTTTTCATCTTATCCCCAACTACTCTTTTATTATCAAAAATAATGTTTTTATCAAACCACGCTTCTTCTAGCTGGGTTATTTTGGTTTGGAGCTAAAGAACTATCTGAACAGGACACCTTTGGGTGACTGGTTTGCAAATATTTTCCTCATGAACCTCATTCAGGCATTCAAGAAAATTGGCAGCAATTAAGCTTTTCCCCCCAAAACAACATTTTTTTCCTCTGTGTAGAGTTGGGTAAAGAAAAAATGTGATGTTTTCTTAAACATCAAACTTACTATTTGGTCTATACTTCCTTTTGGAGCAGGGGAGATACCACAGGCAGGGTCAGATGAAGATTCAAAGTGTCCCTGTCCATGTGTTTCCTGAAGAGCAGGGGTGTCTTTGCCCTGGGAAAAGGCTCTTTGGGAAGCTTAGCCATTTATTTTGGTGCTTCTGCAAAAGGAGCATCTCTGGGGGACCTGAGCTGTGCAACACCTCCAGAGATTCCAGGCCTTACAAAAGCCTTCCAAATCCACATGCATTTGGAAATGAGAGGGTAATTAACCACTGAAGCAGCTTCTGTTACAACATGGGGGAGCCTCTGTGACGTGCAACTAAGTCCAGGCTGGGAGTCTAGGACAGACTTGGAGTAGAAGATCCAAGGGGATTCCCAGCGAGCTGCTCCCACCACTGGATGGTCTCACTGCCCTGTTTGTGCCATGGGAGTCTGGGGTGAACTTGCTCCTTGTTCATTCACAACTCCTTGAATGGACTGTGCAGTGGGAACTGAGTTCCCAGGCTGAAAAAACTCCCCAATTCCCCAGGGAATCTCAGTGAGAAGCAAGTGTTGACTTGCCCATCCCACTGGGAAGGGAAGTGCAGTGTCAGCTGGGAAGGTGGCAGAGATGGATTTCAGAATGAGAACCCACACGAGGGATGCCTGGTCTGTATGAACATCTTTGAAAAGAATGAGTTTTCCCACCCCAAAACCTCTGGCATCCTTGGTGTGAGCAAAGCCTCCAAGCATCCCTGATACATCCTGTGCCACACAGGGAATAAATAACTGGGGAAGGGCATCATGAATCTGCATCTTCCCTGATTCATCAATAAATAGGTCATGAAGAGAGGTTGATTTCCTGGTGAGTCCTCCTGCCCAGCTCCTGCTAATATTTACATCCTCCTGCCTGTGGTCAGAAGGGCCTGGGATGCTGAGAATGCTGGAGATGCTGAGGATGCTGAGGATGCTCACATAGAGGTGGGTGGGATGAGGAGAGAAGGGAACCCAGGGAGCACAGGGTGAAGCTTCTGGGCCTCAGGTGAGAGTTACACAGAGAGACTCCCCTGTGCTGGGCCCTGCTGAGGCACCTCCAATCCTGGGCTCACTTTTGGGGCCCTCATGACAAGAAGGACATTGAGGGGTCAGAGTGTGTCCAGGGAAGGGAATGGAGTTGGAGAAGGAGTTGGAGCACCAGGAGAGGCTGAGGGAGCTGGGGGGAAAGAAAAGGAGGGTCAGGGGGGACCTTCTTGCTCTCTGCAACTCCCTGACAGGAGGAGGGAGCTGGGGGAGCTCAGGCTCTGCTCCCAGAGAACAATGGACAGGACAAGGGGAAATGGCCTCATGCTGTGCCAGGGGAAGTTTAGATTGGATATTAGGGACACTTTTTTCAGGGAAAGGCTGAAAAGCTCTGGAACAGCTTCCCAGGACAGTGGTGGAGTCATCAGTCCCTGGAAATGTTCAAACAACACGTGGATGTGGGACTTGGGGACATGGTTTGGTGGTGAACATGGTGGTGGTGCTGGATTGATGGTTGGAGTTGGTGATCTTGGAGGTTTTTTCCAACCTCAACATTCCATGATTCTAATCCTCTTTGTGTTTGAAACTTTCTTCTCTGAAAGCTTCACCTGAAGTTTTCATCTTCTTGCTAAGACTTTCTACTCCTCTCCATCTTTCATCTCACACATGGCATCTCCTCTTGCTTCCCTCTGGGAAGACCAGTGACAAGTGGCATTTCTCAGGGGTCAGAACTGTCCTGCCCCCTTAGCTGGTCCCTTCTTGCTCCCTGGAACTGATGCCCTCTTGCAAGACCCCACATCCCAGGCAGCATCTCAGACTTTGTGACACGAGACATGCTTTGATCTGGAGAGTCTCATCCTGTTTGCACCTCTGTCATCCCTTGGGCAGGGTCTGAGGGTCCCACTGAGACACCTGAGACCACAATCAGAACCATGGAATGGTTTGGGTTGGAAAGGACCTTAAAGCCCATCTCATGCCACCCCTGCTCCATTCTAGGAGTCTGTGAATTTCTTCTAAGGGCTACCAGGGCCTGTATGACCCTTGTTTGCCTCCTCCCTTGGGGGTGGTTGGGGTGCACATGGACACTGTTTGTCTTTTGTGGTCTCCCAGTGTATTCCTTACTGGCTTGCAAATCTTCAGTGAGACTGATCCCATCTTTCCCCTGTGGAAATCACTGCACATTCCCCAACTGCCCCGAGGTCTCTGGAGCAAGTTGCCTTATCACAGAATCCCAAAATAGTTTGGGCTGGGAGGGACCTGAAAGCCCATCTCGTTCCACCCCCTGCCATGGGCAGGAACACCTTCCACCAGCCCAGGGTGCTCCTTTAATCCAAGCTGAGGGAAGGGATGAGGCTTTCACAGGGCCCACCTGCCAGAGTTTTATAACTGTGCTCAGAAACTGTGCTGGGGAAGAGTCAGTTCTGCTGCTGGTGCCATGAAAACAGGGAAACAGGGACTCTGGCAGGCAAGTTTGGGAGAATCCAATTGCTTAACTTGGCTCTGCTCCTGCCTGCCTTGTCCTGTGGCACCTGGGGTGGAGGTTCCCACCTGAACTCCTGCTGACAAGAAACTGTTTATAAAATACCCTTGAGAGCAGCTGTGGTTCAGAGACACGTGTGCTTATTTATATTTATGGCCTGGGCTGGTGTGAGGCCGTGCCTGTGGGCAGAGGGGCAGCAGCAGCCAGGGCAGGGAGGGTGAGGTGGCAGTGTTGGCATCCCACGTTCCCACTGCTGTTTGCTCAGCACTCCTGACTCAGAGCCCTGGGGTGGAAGGAGTCAAATGACTTTGCTCCATTCTCACATCAAGGCAGCGATGAGTTGGGAAGGGAAACCAGCATTTTAGCTCACTGTTACCCTGCTGTATCACTCTGTCCATGCCCAGGAAGGCCCCAAAACCTCCTGGACAGGCTCTGCCCCACTGCCACCTCCTTTGCTTCTGGTACATTCCTTCAGCTCCAGGGCTGCAATTCCAGGCTTGCAGGTATAAAAACACAGGCAGGTGACCCAGGAGCCTTGCTAATGCTGGCCAGTTAGATAATGCCTCTCATTCATGGCTCCACAGGGCAGGAATCGTGTCCTCTGCTTGGCTGGGAAGCTGTTTAGCAAATCGTGGTCTGGAAGAATAACAAGAGCAGCAGGAGACGTGCTAATGTTGCCTGTGCTTTGCACAGCCAAATGGAAGCATTTGTCTCCATCGCTGCTGCAGAGCCCCCTGGGAGCAATGTACCCGCTCAGGCTCACATCTGCAGAGCTGGGAATGTCTGTGTTTCCTCCCCAGGTAGGGCAGGGCCTCCAGGCAACCAAAACCAGCAGCAGCAGCAGCAGCAGCAAAACCAGCTGCACCCCACGCGAGGTGTGGCTTTGGAGCCTCAAGTGCCTGAACCACCTGCTCTTTACAACACCAGGGCCCTGCTCCTTGTGCAAGTCAGCCCCCACAGCAGCGGGGCACAAGCCTTGTCAGGCTCCAGAGGGTTGGTCTCGGGGTCCAGGAGAAATTCCCCACCAATCCATCATCATTGAGCAATCTCCCAGGCACTCCATTATCTTTACTCCAGGCAGGATGCCATTCCAGGCAACCCAAGAGGCTTTGTCAATCTGACCACCTTGTGCTTGTTTTGAAATGCAGACAGGTTTAAAGCAAATGCCATAATTGCTGATGGTGACAGCAATCACAGGAGTAATTAAAGGACGTTCTCCCAGCACTGTCATCTGTCACATGCACCTCCAGCACAGCCCTGTGTGCACAGAGAGGCTTTGGCTTGTGTAACTCCCAGGGAGCTGCTGCATGTGCAGGACTGAGCAGAGACTTTCCCCATTCTGCCCTCCTTGTAGATGAAAATATGAGTTATCTGAGTCAGGAGGGAGGAAAAACACCTTATTCTTGGCCCTGCTGTAACAGCACAACCAGGACTTTCTGAGCCTCAGGGGCTGCCTGGAGCCCTGGAAGGTTTGGGGTTGAGCAGCCACACAGCAGGGAGGCACCTCCTGCCAGAGCAAAGCCCTGCACACAGTGACTTGTCAACCTTTCTTGTTCCACAGAACCTGCACTAGAATCAGACTGTTCTGAGTTGGAAGGACCCACAAGGATCATCGAGTCCAACTCTTAAGTCCATGGCCCACACAGGGAATTGAACCCACGACCTTGGCATTATTACAACCAAGTTTTAACCAACTGAGATAATCTCATGTTTATCTCAAGCTTTTAAAGGTTATTTTTGTGGTCATATTCCGGGGAATATAATTAGGTGCTGACTGAAAAAGTACCTTCCCTTAGAACTGGAGAGTCACAGAGTGGTTTGGGTTGGAAGGGACCTTAAAGCCCATCTCATTCCACCCCCTGCCATGGACAGGGACACCTCCCACCAGCCCAGGTTACTCCAAGCTCTGTCCAGCCCGACCTTGGACACTTCCAGGGAAGGGGCATTTGCAGGAATGCTGCTCTGAAGAGATGTGTAAATGGAAGGGGATGAAGAGGGAGTTCCTGTGTGCTTGGGCAGAGCCCACAGTTGCCCTCACAGCTGGCAGGAGCTTGGCAGGGCCTGGCAGATGTGCTGTGCCATCGCAATCCTGCCCGGAGTGGCGCAAAGCTTTGGCAGGAGACCCCGAGGGTTTGTGCAAGTTCTGTGAGAGACTTGACAGCAGAAACTGTGACAAACCCTGGGAACCAGAGACTTCTTCATGCAGGTCTGTCTCTGAGCCCTCCTGTGCTCTCTGCTCCCCACTGGGCACAGAGCAGGAGCTGCTGTCTCTGCTTCAGGAAGGGGAATTAGTGCCTCCTGAGCTCCTAGGAAGGCAGAGCACAGGTTTGCCTCCTGCCCCATCTTCTGGTGGTCAGTGACTTCATACTTCCTTTGCTGGAGGTCCTGGATCATCATGTTTAACCAGTCAGCACTGGCCAATCCTGCTTTTAAAGGTCATTTTTATGGTCATAGTCCTTGACAACAAGGTCCTGTTTAATTAGGTGCTGGATGAAAAAGTACCTTCTCTCAGAATCACAGAATGGTTTGGATGGGAAAGGACTTTAAAAATCATCCATCTCCACGCTCTGCCCTGGGCAGGGACACCTTCCACTAAACCGAGTTGCTTCAAGCCCTGTCCAGCCTGGCCTTGGACACTCCCAGGGATGGGGCAGCCACAGCTGCTCTGCCCAACCTGTGCCAGGGCCTGCCCACCCTCCCAGGGAGGAATTTCTTCCCAGTATCCCATCTAACCCTGCCCTCCAGCAGTTTAAAACCATTGACCCTCTTGCCTCCCTGCTCTCTGATGGCTGCATAGGGATCCCTGGAGTGGGAAATTATGTGGGGTTGTTCCCTGCTCCCATTCCCAGAACTGTTCTCTGCATCTCCCTCCTCATCCCACCCTGCTCATTCCCAGAGCACATCCCTGGTTTTCAGTTTCCCATCTCTGTTCAGAGATCCACATCCCACCCCTGGTACTTTAAACCTCTGTCTGCCCCCCAAAATAAAGGGAAACTGATAATTAACAGAGGTTTTCTTTTGAAAACAGGAATTTGGTGCGAGTGTTTGAAGGGCAGACAGAGGCATTTTTATAACAGGGACATGGTGACGCTTAGAAGAGTCACCTGGGAGAGTTTGCCACCTGAAGTGGCAAAGCCTGGGAAGGGCACAGAGGTGCCCCCAGCAGCCACAGAGCAGCTCTGTCAGGAGTGTCCCACCAGCTTCACTCTTGCTTTGGTGCCAGGAACTATGAGGAAACCCCTCTCCACCCTCCTGCACCCACTGCCTGGCACAAACCTCCCTCTTGTGTCCACAAGCAGGAGAGATCCCTCCCAGCAGAGCATCCCTTGTGATTCCAGCTCCATCCCAGCAGAGAACCAGCAACATTTGTGTGTTCCTGTGAGCTGTGAACAGAGAACCAGCAACATCTGTGTGTTCCTGTGAGCTGTGAACAGCCTCTGTCTGTGTGCCCAGGGCAGTGCCACAGCTCAGCTCCCTGCGCAGCTAAACATGGTCCTGTCAAGCCCACATGGCTCTCCTGCAGTTCCCATTCCTGGTGGCCTCAGCACAGGGCTGGGTTCATCCCTGGAGACATTCCCTGCTCTCTGCACACTCTGTAGGAAGCTCCTGGTGCCATTTGCAGGGTTGTGCCAGCACTGATCTATTGGCAAGGGCATGCCCTTCATGCCCTTCTGCCAGGGCTGCCCCAGGGACACAGGGAGTCCCCAAACATGGAATCCCAGAATTGCTGAGGTTGGAAAAGCCCTCTGAGGGCACTGAGTCCAACTGCCCACCCAGCACTGCTGAGCCCACCACCAAACCCTGTCCCAGGTGCCACATCCACACGGTCTGTGAACACTTCCAGGGATGGTGATTCCACCACTTGTCAGGGCAACTTGTTCCAATACCTGAACACTCTTTCCATGAAGAAATTTTTCCTAATTCCCAATTTACACCTCCCCTGGTATAACTTGATGTGCAACCAGGCAACTGATGGGCCAAACTCTGGGGAGGAGATGTTTGGGAAGGCACATTCCATTGAAGATCCATCCCTTCCTGCACCAGCCCTGGCCTGCAGAGACATTCTCTTTATTCATTTAATAACTTCCCATTTCTTGACTGCACTGTTAGTCTTTTAATTCCTGCCTTGCCCTGGAGGGACTAAAACCCATCTCTAACCAACAAAACCAACTAATCCTGAGCACTCAGAGTCTTCAGGCAACTCAGAAGCAAACCTGAAGGGCCCAAAATAACCCCAGGCTGGTGCAACTCACTGGATTTCCTGCTTGCATCAGGACTGAGCTTGGCTCCAGAAGAGCTCCAGGGTGTCAAATCAAGCCCTGAATGTTTCCAGCTGATCCAGCCACCCCGTCCCAGCTCCAAAGGCACACGGGAGGGTGAGGGGACACCATGAGAGCAGAGCAGGGGGTGCAGGAGGGAGCCCTGAGGGCTCTCCTGTGCTCTGTCCCACTCTGGAGCTGTTTCCCAAGCCCAGCTGGACCCTGAGCAGCACCTGCCTGCCAGGGACTGTGCCCACACCCTTGGAGGGAGGGCAGAGGGTTGCACAAGGCTGGTGGCAGAGGAGGAGGCTGCTCTGGGAACCCACCCTCCAGGCTGGGTCCTTGCCTGTCTCCCCTGTTTGTTGAGACTGGAAGGTTGGAGTGGGAACTGGGAGCAGGAGCCATCCCACCCACAGTGGGCCTGTCCCTGTGGCACCTGTGGGGCTGTTTCCCAAAGAGTGTTGTTTCCCATATCTCATTTCCATGTCCTGAAGTGTCACTGCAGGTGGTGAGAGGAGCACAACATTTCCCTCACACGCTGGAATTGCAGAGGTGACGAGTAGAAACTCCGGTTTGTCCAGGGATGCTCCTACTGTGGTGTTTCTCCTGCAGAAAAACTCCAGAATATTAGCACAAATCAGGGGTAAATGCAACTCTGACCACCACAACAAACCAAGAAATCCTGATTTTTCCTACCTGTTCACAGGAATTCTCCAGGCAAGACACACAGGAATAGGATTTTTGGGCCTGGAATCAGGAGTTTTGCAGAGTTGGATCTGGGAGTGACAAGGTGTGTCAGATCAGGCCAGAGAAGGGAAAAATCCTCAGGGTTCACCCACCCATGGCCTCACTGCAGAGAAGAGCCACGAGCTGGCTGAGACCTGATGTAGTCAAAGCACAATCCATGAGTCAGGAAAGTGATGCAGGGACAGGACAAGGTCTTGGTGATATTCCAAGGAGGATCTGGGTGTTGTATAAAACACCCACCCCCAGCAGCAGGTGGGGATTGTAAAAAAACACATATTTTTGAGATGCAAACCAAAAAATGGTGTCATTTGAGAATCCCACAGACAGACTTTGTGTCTGTTTGCCTGTGTGTGCTGCAATCCTTCTGGACTGAAGTGCCCCCAGCAGCTCCTGGAGGGGTGGGGGCTGTCCCTGGGGTCCCTGGGGATGCCCATCCCAGCAGTTGGAGCATTATTTAACCCTAATCAGGGGTGCATCTTGGGCCCTGAGGCATCTGAGGGCCATTTCCCAACAGTGTTCCATGCCTGTCATAAGCTCTTTGGGACAGGTTTTCTCTGTGGTCCCTTTGGGTGTTGGGATCCCAAATCCTCCTGATTGCCACGATGGTTGTTCCTGGGGTTCTTCTCGGTGTGGCTGAGCTGGGACACACTGGACAGCTGGTAAAAGTAGTAATTAATTTTCACCAAGCTTTGCAAACAGCCTGGGGGGTGCTGGGGCAGCTGGACGGTGGTGACACCTCATGAGGGGTGAAGTGGGGACAGTGCCCACCTGGTCAAAGGCATCCTTGTCTTCCCAAATCCCACCCCAGGTACATCCTGCTGTCTCTCTCTCCTCTCCCTGGAGCTGGATCCATTCCTACCCTTCTTTCCAAAGCACTAAATGCAATGGGTGTGATGCTGAATGATCTGATGGGAGAAGCTGGGCCCTGGCTCTGCCAGGGTGATGGTGGATCCATCCCTTCCCTGCTCACTGCCCTGTTGGAAAGGTGGAATAGGGATCTGCAGGAGCCTCCAGATCTGCCTTGAGGTTGGGGCTGGGGGTTGTTTTATGGCTGTGTCGAATAAGGATGGCAGAATCCACAGCTAATTACTGCAGGGCAGAGCTAGTTACTGCAGGGCATGGAGACAGAGGTTGAACACGTGTTGGCGTCTGCCCAGGTGGTCAAGAATCATAGAATGGATTGGGTTGGAAAAGACCTCCGAGATCATCAATCCAACCCTTGATCCAACCCCACTGTGACCACCAGCCCAGGGCACAGCCAGGGCTGGTGATCACAGTAGGGTTGGATCAAGATGAAGATTCTCACTCAGTGCCACATCCATAGAATCACAGAATGGATTGGGTTGGAAAAGACCTCTGAGATCATCAAGTCCA
>JAWWEV010000084.1:3067492-3081028 GCA_035583235.1 Hafferia zeledoni
GCGCCCGCCCGGCCGGCGGCCCGGGCATGGCGGCGCGCACGTGCGGGGAGGGGCCCGCCCGCTCCGGGCCCGCACGGCCCGGGGCACCGGCGGGACCGGCCCGGCCCGCACGGCCCGGGGAGTGCGGGCGAACCCGGGGGAGCAGGGCCGGGTCCCGCCGGGCAGAGCGGCCGGGCCGGGCCGGGGCCGGGGCTGGGGCTGGGCCCGCGCGGCCATGGCGGCTCCTCCTCGGCCATGTTCGGGCCCGGGCCGGGATCGGCGCCCCGCGGGACGGGCGGGGGTCCCCCCGCACCGGCGCAGGGTGGCGGGGCTGCGCGATGGACCTTAAAGTGCCGCTGGGGCCGCCCGGGAGCGGGACCGGGGTCGGGCCTGGTGCTGCGCACCCGCTGCGGGGTCGCCCCAGCGCCGGGGTTGCCCTTCCCCCTGGGTCGTGCCATCCCCTGGATCGCCCCATCCCCTGGATCGTCCCTTTTCCTGGATCGCCCCTTTTCCTGGATCGCCCCTTCCCCTGGATCGCCCCTTCCCCTGGCCGCCCCTGCCCCTGATCTTTCCATGCCAAGGCCCCGCTTCCCTGGGTCGTCCCTTCCCCGGCCGCCCGTTCCCTGGATCGTCCAATTCCCGGGTCTCCCCTTCCCCTGAATCTGCCTTCCCTCGATCTCCCCTTCCCCCGGCTGCCCCTTCCCTTGGATCTTCCCTTCCTCTCTGCCTTTCCCGGGGTTTCCCCTTCCCTGGCTTTTCCATTGCCGGGCCGCCCTTTCGCTGGATCTGCCCTTTCCCGGCTCTCCCCGGGACATTCGGCTGTCGTGGCAGCTCCGACAGGGCCGAGCATGGCAGGGAAATGCGAGCGGAGCTTTGGGTGGGGATTAAAAGCTGCTGCGTGGCTGGCGAAGGGATTTGCGGGGCTGGGAGGGCAGAGCGGGAGGAGCTGCGGTGCCAGCGGGGAATGCAGAGCGGGGTGTCCCGGCGGCAGATCCCGGGAGCAGAGCCCTGCCCGCTGCTCTGTCCTGCCTAGGCTGGGTTAAAGCTGGGCTTGGCCAGGTTAGTTCCAGAATTTTTCCCTGTGAGGGTGGCAGGACCTGGCACAGGGTGCCCAGAGAAGCTGTGGCTGCCCCAGCCCTGGGAGTGTCCAAGGCCAGGTTGGATCAAAGGAACGACCTGGGTTGGTGGAAGGTGTCCCTTCCCATGGCAGGAATTACGTGATCTTTAAGGTCCTTTCCAATCCCAAACCATCCTGGGATTCCATGATAACCAGCTGAAGTTCAGGATCACCTCTGTGCCCACACAGCAAAGCAACAGCTGCCCAGGTCTGGCCTTGACCACCTTCACACCCACCATGGGGCAGTCTTGGCTCAGCTGGAATCTTTTCCAGGATGTTTGGGAGCAAAACATGCCCAGCTACAAAACTCCTGGCTGAGCCTCAAATCCAAAGCCTGACCAGCGATGGCACTGTGGGAGTTTTCAGCATTAATTGGTTTAAAGCTCATGCTGTGAAGGTGGCAAAGATGGCACAGCAGCCCCCAGACTGCCTCCAGCAAGGCAAAGTGAATTTAAAATGACTCCCTAATAGTTGGCTGATGTGAGCAGGGAAGGGAAAATGGGAGCACTGCGAAGGAGGAATTTGGAAAGCGCCACGAGCCTTCTGGCCAAGGCTCATTTTTGCTCTTGCTGTGAAGAATGTGTGGGGTAAAAGCAGATTTTGGGAGTTGTGAGAGCTGGGGCTGGAGCATCACTCACCCACCCTTGGAGAAAAGGGGTGCCAGGGGTGTTTCACCCCCAGATATTTGAGGGGCAGCAGTTCTGTGGTGGTGCTTTAAGGCCCTGGTGGCACACACAGGTGGGTTTTTGTGCTGAGGTCCCAGGCAATGGTGGTTTCTGTGTGTGGTCTGTGCTGGGCACAGTGTGAGGTGCCATCGGTGGTCCTGAGGTTGAGCTCACGATCTGAGACCTGCCTGGGCACTGTGTCACCCCACGTGGACACTGTCACAGGGAAGCAAATCCTCCGGGGGCAGGTTTTGCAGCACCCCAGGGGAGTGGGGGGGACATGGAAGGGGACAAAACCACATGACCTTGTTTGGCCTCTCGTTAGTGGAGCCTGGAGCATGACCCTGAAAGCTTATTGATGGCTCCTGTGTGGAGCATTTCGATGTGGCCTCATGGTCCCACCCCTGGGTGCTGCTTCGTGGGCAAAGGGGGCCTTGGTGGGGGCACCTGCCGTGTGATCAAAGCTCCCACCACTGAGAGGGGTTCTCACCTTGTGCCCTCACTGCAGTTATTTGGCCCTGAGATCTTGTGTGTCCTTTAACAGGAGCGAGGAGGAACTTCAGGCACAGCCTCTGTCAGTTGCTGCCTGATGTCACCTGAGAGACCTGAGGGGACACTTTGGCAGGTGAGGTGACAGCTGTGGGTGTCTCTGTTGGCAGGTGAAGGAGCTGGTCCTGGATAACTGTCGTTCAGAGGATGGGAAGGTGGTTGGTCTCTCTTCAGACTTCGAGAACCTGGAGTTCCTCAGCATGATCAACATCAACTTGCTGTCTGTCTCCAACCTCCCCAAACTCAACAAGCTCCGGAAGGTGAGTCAGGTCACACCTCCAGCAGTCCTTGCCCTGAGACTTCTCCTGCCCTGTCCCTGGTGACAGTTGTCTTCTCTGTATTTGCCAAAAAAATGCTGTTTAATTTTGCTTTTTTTCTTCTCTGCCCACAATCTGAGCCAGTGAGAGGGGTCAAATTTGAGTGCACAAGATGCTCCTGAGCTCTTCAGATGTTGAGTGTCCTTCCTCTCTTGCTTTTGCTGTTGTGCTGCTTTCAGAAGCTTCAGAACACCATAAATATTTTGGATTTTGGAGCATGTCCCAGCACGGGGGTGGGTGGGAGTGCTTTGTCACTGCAGGAAAGGGATTTCAAGGGAAAACTGGGCCTTCTGTGCTATGAGGGTCTGAAATTTGGGTGCTCATCAAACCCCAGTTCTCAGGGCAATGTTCTTCCCTGTATCATGAGCTACAACTCTTGGTGACTGTGTGATTTTCCCTCCTGGCAGTTGGAGCTGAGCGATAACAGGATTTCTGGTGGCCTTGAAGTTCTAGCAGAGAAAACTCCCAACCTGACACACTTGAATCTAAGTGGCAACAAGATCAAAGACATCAACACCCTGGAGCCCTTGGTGAGTGCAGGCCGTGCTGGAGTCTCAGGGATGACGTTTCCTCTGGGGAATGGGGACTGTGCTGCAGGAGTCCAACGTCTTGGTAACTGTTCCAACAGCACTTCGTGGTTCTGATGGGAACAGATTTGAGCCCAGTTTGAGGCTGGGCTAATAGTTAATGACTCCTCAGTCTGGAAAACCAGCAGCCAGTTGCTAAAAGAAGCGTGAAATTGGGCTGGATGAGTAAAACTGTGGATGCAGTGCCCAGTGTCCATCTGGGAAAGGACCAGGAGAGGGTCGGAGGCAGTTGGAGGTAGGTGGCACCTGGGGTGTCATGGAATCAGGTGTTTGGACACCAGTGAGGGCATCTGTCACATCAGCCTAAAGATTCTGCTGGGCTGGGACTCTCCTGCCACAGCATTGCAGTGGGTTCCATTCACAGAGGTCAGTGAGGTCACAGAGATCATTGAGGTTGGAAAAGAGATTCCATCTGAACTGCCCCAAAAGGTTCTTGCCATGTGATCCTGAAAGGTCTGATCCGGGGCATTTGCCTCATTGTTGGTCCATCCATCCCCTCCAGAAGGAGTTTGGGACTGTTTTAGTCCTCCCTTCCTTGACTTGGTGCCTGCTGGGATGGGCTGAGCTGGGGGCACTGGGGCTGCAGCTCTCTCTGTGCTCTCAGGTGTTCTGCCTGGTATTTTGGGCAGGATTAGTCCAATTCAGTGATTCCTGGGCTTTCTGTGCCTGTTCAGAAGAAAGAAAGGTTTGCAGATGTTTTCAGAGTTGGCTCCAAGGAGGAAAACCAGAACAGAGGAGCTGGAAAGACATTTTTTGTGCTCACAATTAGCAAGAGCAGTGACTTCCCTCCACCTGAGGAGCACATGGGGCAGAGAGCCACTTGTGAGCTGCACCTGGGCAGCACATCAGTCCTCCCATGGCTGCCTGGGCTTGGAGCAGTGTTGTCAATAATCTCAATGACTTGATTTTTGCAGAAAAAGTTGCCAAACCTCCACAGTCTGGACCTCTTCAACTGTGAGGTGACGATGCTCATCAACTACCGGGAGAGTGTGTTCGCCCTCCTGCCCCAGCTCACCTACCTGGATGGCTTTGATGCTGACGAGCAGGAAGCCCCTGACTCAGACCCTGAAGCAGATGGGGATGCACTGGAAGATGAGTATGAGAATGGGGAAGGTGAGGATTTGCTCTCCTCTTGGTTTCCTTGCTGGGGAACAACCCCCTTTTCTGCTTCGGCGTGGGCGTGTTGCTCCATAAATGGTGGTGGCACTGAGGTTGGGGCTGTCTGGGTGCCCCGTGCCCTCCTCTGAAGGGCTGGGGAAGGACTGGGACTTGCTGGGGGGCCCAGGGGTGCTGCTGTCCCTCCTCATCCTGTGTGATCCCTGCCTGTGATCCCTACCTGCTGCTCACACAGCACTGAGGGGTGAGCAGAGCTGGGAGCAGTGAGGATTTGGGAACTGGAACACTTCCCTCCTTCTCCTTTTGGTAGAAGGTGAGGAAGAGGATGATGATGAGGAGGAAGATGATTTGGATGAAGAAGTCATTGATGATGAAGAAGATGAAGACGATGACCTGGAAGGTGAAGAGGAGGAGGATGGAGTAGATGATGAGGTGAGTCTTTCCATCACCAGGCTGTGTTTGGTCTCACGTTTGTCCCTTGTCTGGTGACCCAGGTGTCACTTTGAGGGCAGATCTGAGGAGTTTGCCATCCACTCTGGCTTTTTCCCTCCACCTTTTGACTTGTGGTCCCCAGAGGTTTCTAGTTCAGGCTTGGCCTGGTACTTCCCATGGCTCTGGGGGATGAAGCTGTGCAGCCCCATCCATAGGGATGTGAGGAACCACTTGGGAACCAACAGCTTCTCCCTGACACCCTGAGGCTTCAGTGGGGTGGGGGCAGAGGGGAAGGAAGACCCTGCTGTGGAGTTACAGCTCAGGGAATTGTGGTTCTTGCAACAAAATGCCTTGTTTTCCCTCCAGGAGGAAGATGAGGAGGAGGACGGTGAAGAGGATGAAGAGGATGAAGCTGAAGATGGTGAGTTGAATCCTAACAAACCAATTTCTTACCAAACTGCCCCAAACAGCCAAATATTTGGTGTTTTTAGAGCTTCCTGAGCCTCAGGACAAGGTTGTTGCTGCTGCAACTTTCCTGCCTGAGCTGATGTTGAGTGGTGTCATCACCAGGGGTCACACAGGGGGTGGGACAGAGTTTTCAGCACCTCCTGATTCCAACCACTCTGGGTCAATCTGCCCAATATTTGGGGCAGATGGCCTAGAAAACCATCCCAGCTCTGGACCTGAACTTCTTGGGTTCAGACTCTTCTAGTCATAACAAACATAAACACCGGAATGAATGTTGACAAATGTTTTGGCTGGTGTGAACTCAAACAATCTTTGATGAGTCATGGAATGTTAAGGTTGGGAAATCCCTCCAGTATTAGAGTCCAACCCTTAACCAACACCACCATGTTCACCTCTAAATCATGTCCCCAAGTGCCACATCCACATGTTGTTTGAACACATCCAGGGATGGTGACTCTACCACTGTCCTGGGAAGCTGTTCCAGTGCCTGACCACCCCTTCCTTGGAGGAATTTTCCTTAATATCCAATCTAAACCTTGCCTAGTACAACTTGACTGTTCCCTCTTATCCTGCCCCTGTTCCCTGGAGCAGAGCCTGACCCCCAGCTGGCTCCAGCCTCCTTCCAGGGAGTTGCAAAGAGTGAGAAGGTCCCCCCTGAGCCTCCTTTTCTCCAGGCTGAGCCCTCTCAGCTCCCTCAGCTGTTCCTGCTGCTCCAGCCCCTTCCCCAGCTCCATTCCCTTCTCCTGACACACTCCAGCTCCTCAATCCTTTTCTTGTCCTGAGTGGCCCAGAGCTGTCCCCAGCATTTGATGCCTCACCAGTGCCCAGCACAGGGCAACGAACTCAATTCTGCAGCTGCTGCATTTTTGGGGCTGCTCAGCAAAAAAAAAAAATCCCTTTTCAAGCAGCAGTTGAAATGTGGGATGCTCAGAGGGCATAGCCATGTCTTGTGCCACCCCAGGCTCTGCCAGGCGCCAGGAGGAGCAGGACAGGGTGGATCTGTGCTCTGGAATGGTGCTGGTGTGGCCTGTGCTTGCTCCCAGCTGTGCCTCTGGCTCAGCTGCTGCTCCCCAGGGCTGGGCAGAGCTTCACCCTTGGCCTCTCTTTGCAGAGCATCCGTGTGGGCAGAAGAGAAAACGAAGTCTAGAGGATGAAGGAGAGGAAGACCCCGAAGACGAAGAGGACGATGAGGATGACTGAGCCCAGCGAGCCAATCAGTTTTACAGACTCTGACTGTGCTTGTCTTAACCTCCCCGTTGTGTCTATGTGAGACTGTAAATCCCCACCTCCCACTCCTCCTCCCCCCGTTGTATGGCTGCAGCGTCCACAATATATTTTTTTAAGATTTAGAATACTGTAGGCATTCAGGGGAATCTTCCATACAAGGCTCACTTTTCTCACAACTATCATGACCAAAGGCTTTTCTCCGTTCGGTGGTTTGTGCAGCAGCTTACAAAAAAAAAACACACAAAAAAAAGAGAAAAAAAAAAGAGAAAAAAATCTCCCTAGGGTATCTTTGTGTCCCAAATCAGCTGTGCCACACTGGATCCAGAGCTCCAGCTCGCACCCAGCCAGCACTGAAGGCCTTTGCCATCCACGTGCCCTCAGCCCAGCTCTCTGAAGACTCTTGAGCCATGTTGGGTGCAAAACCTGGTTCATCTCCGTGGACTTGAAGCGAAAATGATCCCTGAGGGTGTCTCTGATTTGAAATCATGGTGATGTGATCTCTGGACATGCTTGAAGATGCTTTAGTGCTGGGGATGGGGGGTGTTGGGGAGGGGGGACGCTGCTTGCATGACCTGGTACCTCTGACCATGCACCTTGCAGTAGCCCTGCACTTGCTTTCCTATTTTATTTTATAAACTGGAATATTTTTCCAAGTGGCCACCTAATAACCATCACTTGGATGTCCAGGTCGGTTGGGTTTTTGGCTTTGCTGTGGTGGGGCTGCCCCAGAGCAGCCTTTGGGAAGGGATAGGGAATCCAGGTGAAGGGATACTGCACTTCATCAGACTCCATTTCACACTGTACAGAACCCACGATCACTGTGATGCTCCTAACTCGGCGTTCCCCGGAGACCGTGTTAGCCTGTGAATTCTCAGGGTCCTTCTGCCAGCCAGTGCCAGCCCTGGACAGCCTGGCATTGCATCCTCCTCCTCCTCCCTTGCCAGTGTGGAGCCAAAATCCAGCTCTCCCCACATCTCCCTGCTCCGTGGGGGCTGCACCCCCCACCCCGTGTGGGGCTGGAAGGAGGATTTGGGGGATCAAACCAGGAGTGTTTCCAACCCCATTCCCACCTTTCCTCTTCCTGGAGGTGTCCAGCCAGCACATCCCTTGGGGAGCCCCGGCCCCGTGGCACCCAGGGGGTGGTCCCTGCTGGGTGCTGGGTGGGTGGGGGTCACTGCTGTCCTGCTGCCGGGGCTCCCCCGGGGGCAGACACGCACTGGCACTTTGTGGCATTCCCGGTGGGTGCTCCCGGGCCAGCCCGAGGCTCCAGCCCTTCCCTCAGAGGAGTGGGGTGTGTTGCAGCACATCCTGTTGCTTTTGTTCTCGCTGTTGTCTCTTGCATTGTACAGTCGCTGTAACCATTCGGAGAAGAACTAATCCTGTAAAATGCAAACTGAGTAACTTATAAATGTTTTAAGGAATTTTTAAAAAAGAAATGTCAGAGCAGCAGTTCTAATTTTTTTCCCTGCATTTTTAGCAGATTGTATGGATTTTATATTAGCCTAGTAACTGTCAGGGTTTGATTGGTCAGACTAGTCCCAGAAATAAGGATCTCCAGCCCTTTTGTATCTTTTGTTACAAAATTTGGATAAAACTTTAATAAAGACTTCAGTTTTTAAAAATCCATTGCAATGGAGGTTGTCTTGACTGTCTCTGCCCTGGGAACAGCCAGGAGTGCTCAGTGGGAGGTCTGGGGCAGGTTTGAGTCTCTCCTGGGAGCTGTGAGTGTCCCATGTCCCCAGGAGGGCCAAGTTTGGCTCAGCCTTGGCTGAGGGGCTGGTGAGGATGTGGCAGGAGAGGTGGGCGTGGAGCTGTGGGGTGGCACAGGCCATCCTGGTGTGGTCCCAGTACAGATGTGTCCACAGGACCTGCCCACTGCCCTCGGAGGTGGCCACAGCTGGGTCACAGTCAGGGACAGGTTGGGAAGGGTCCCACCACTGGCTTTTGAGGTGGGCACTTTCTGGAGGAGGAAGGTGGGTGTTCAGTAGGGCAGGGTGGGCTGGGGGGCCAGGGCAGCTGCCTGTCCATCTGCTGGGGCTGGGGGGTCCAAGCTGTGCCCAGTGCCACAGTGCCCAGCCCCCTTTGGGCACTCAGGGGTCCCTCACCTTGCCAGGGCTCTGATCCTGAGCGGGCTCTGTGATGTGTTGTCGCCCTGTCAGGTCTCAGCAGCTCAGGGACACCTCAGTGTGTCCATCCCCCTGCTCAGGGCATGGGGAGGGGCAGGGGCTGTGCTGGCCTGGGCACAGGGCACAGGGACTGCCTGCCCAGCACAGAGGTGACAGCAGGAGAGAGCTCTGCATTCCAGGCTGCTGCTCTCCATGGGCAGGAGCAAGGGATGCCCAGCCTGGCCAGGGGTCATCGGGACCCCCTGAGCTCCATCCCCGGGCTGTGTCCCCTCCTGGGGCTGGGAGCAGTGCCCAAGCCTGGGCTGCAGGGCAGGGGGTGCCGGTGCTCCCATGGCTCCCATCCCTCCCAGGGCCAGTGTGGGCACTGGCGCGTCCCAGCAGGCCCCTCCCAAACCAGTTTGGAGCAAACTTTTCACCCCGCTGGGATGGGACCGGCAGCTGCTCAGGCAAAGCAGGACCTGGGGAGCCCCGGGCTGGGAATGTGTGGCTGCTCAGCTCCCACGGGGGGTGCAGCCCCCCCAGGGCAGGGCACGGGGACCCTGCTCCACCCCAATGGCTCTCTGTGCCCTTCCATGCCCTCTTACTGGCACCTCTGCCTGAGGCAGGGCTGGGACAGGCACCGAGGCTGGCCGGGGGCTGGGCTGCCCTCCTGGTCTGGGTGCCCAGTCTGGGTGCCCTCTTGCTCTGGGTGCCCAGTCTGAGTGCCCTCCTGGGCTGGGTGCCCGCTCTGGCTGCCCTCCTGGTCTGGGTGCCCAGCCTGGGTGCTGGGATGCAGCTGGCAGAGACTCCAGCTCTGCTTCTCAGGAGCCCTTCGTGGTCTGGGATGTGCTGACAGGTGTGAGGGGGCAGGAGACACCCTTCCTCAGGCCTTCATCTTCCCTAAACCTTCGCCTTCCCCTGTCCCAAACCTGCCCAGGGCAGAACCAGCTGGAAGCAGAGAGGGACACACAGACCTCCCTGTATGCCCCCATCTCCCCTCCTTCAGTTTGGGGGGGCATCCTTAGGGGCAGCCCCGCTCCCCCATCACCCCCGGCCACCGCAGGGACTGACAGAGCCTCTCCCGGCCGCCACTCCTGTACAATTCCCATTCTTTATTCCGAGGTCTCATTCCAGAGAAGTGCACTAACTCCTGAGCAACCCCCCGGGCTCCGCCAGAGCCCCGAGGCTGAAGCAACGAAACCTTCAGGGGAGGGAGAACGTGGCGATCTGAGTGCTTAAGTTTCCAAAAATAAAAGGGAGAGGAGAAATTCCAGAGGAAACATCCGCCCCTCTGGCAGCCCGGGCTGGGCTGGGGGTGCTCCCGGTACCCAGGGAGGGGTCCCTGCCCCAGCCCAGTGGCAGAGGCTGTGCGGTGCCCCCTGCCCGGCTCGGGGCAGGGATGGGAGGAGCTGGAGCAGGAGTCGTCCCGTGGGAGCCCGGGCATCAGAGCTGGGAGTACAGGGAGTTCTCCATCTCCGGCGTCAGCTTGGCATGGAAGGAGGCGAGGCCAACCCCGAAATCTGGAGGGAGAGGGAAGAGAGGCATCAGCACTGCAGAGCCCCCCGTGCCCTGGCTCTTGTGGGGCTCGGGGACTGGGGGGCTGCAGGGAGGGCACACAGACCCCACTGGGGCATTGCAGGGACTGGGGGCAAAGGGAGGGCACATAGACAGCCCCAGGGCATTGCAGGGGCTCAGGGAGGGCACACAGACCCCACTGGGGCATTGCAGGGGCTGGGGGGCACAGGCAGGGCACATGGACCCCCCAGGGCATTGCAGGGGCTGGGGGGCACAGAGAGGGCACAGGGACCACCCCAGGGCATTTGCAGGGGCTGGAGGCACAGGGAGGGCAAGGGGACACCCCCTCCCCCGCCAGGGCATTGCAGGGGCTGGGGGGCACAGAGAGGACACAGGGACCCTCCAGGCACTGCTGCAGTGGCTGCAGCCGAGGATCCACCCCATGGTCACCCCGCGCCGGGACAGCTGGAGGGGGGTGCGCGTTATCCACGCGGGGCAGGCGGAGCCCATTCCCGTGAGCATCCCCGGGCAGTGACGGGTCCCTCCCGTACCCATGTCGGCGTCCAGGCGCCCGGGCGGGGGGTTCTTGCGGTGGTCCTCGATGTGCAGCGTCATCTCCTCGCGGGAGGCGGCGGAGAAGGGGCACTGGGTGCAGGAGTAGCGGCCCCGCGTGTGCTCCCACACGATGCGGCTGTTGGAGGAGTGCCCTGCAAGGACGGGCGGGCAGGGAAGCACCGGGACCGGTCCCGGGGGCCGTGGGGGGCTCGGGCGGGCAGGGAAGCACCGGGACCGGCCCCGGGGGCCGTGGGGGGCTCGGGCGGGCCGGGGCTCCCAGCCCCGCATGCACAGGGTGTTCCCTTCCCGAGGGAGGGACCCCAAAGGTGGGAGCAGGGAGCGAGGCTGTGCCCCCCGGCCATGACTTCTCTGTGTGTGTCTCCTCTCTGCAGCCCCAGGAGCAAAGGCAGTGGGTTCCAGTTTGGCCTCAGGACTGGGGGACACTGGGGGGACTGGAGCCCACTCAACTGCTGCAGCTCCTCCTCCTGCTGCTTCTGCCCTCGGGACCAGGCTGGGGGGCTTTGGGGGGGCACAGCCAGCGACCCCCCTGTGTCCGAGCCTCCCTGGGCCGCATCCCCTCTCCGTGCAGCTCCCCAAACGGAGGGAGCCTGCCCTCCCCCTCTGCTCTCCTCTCCGGGGGGCACCGTGGTGGCAGTGCCTCCCCGTGGGGCCTCTCCCGTCCCCTGTGGCCCCCGCGCCGCCCCCAAACCCCCCCAGTGACAGAGAGCAGCCCCCAAGCAGTAGGTGCCAAACTAACCTGGAGTCACTCCTGAGCCAAAGCATGGGAGGAGTGGGCTGACACTCACACCTGCGGAGGGAATCGAGGGGCGAGACAAGCATTAGGTCCTCCCCTCCCTGGGCCGGGGGGACACGTGGGAGGGCAGGCCTGGCCTGGCGCCCCCGCCGGGGGAGCAGCAGGGCCGGGACAATTTGGAGGCGCTTTTTGTGGTGGTCGCCGGTGCATTATCCAATTGAACGGGATGGAGGGGGCGGCGGAGCTGGGACGGGGCTGGGGAGGGGGACGGGGACGGATCCTCGGCTGGGCACGGCGGGTGCTCCTCGGGAAGAGCTGCTGGTGACGGCGGGAGCAGAAGAAGAAGAAGAAGAAGAAGAGGAAGAAGGGTTTTGCCTGAATGGCCCCCTGTGCTCACCTTGGCTTTTCTTCCAGACGGCGTTGGACGCGGCGGGGCCGTGGCCCGGCCCGAGGGGCCGCAGACGGGGCTGCGCCGGGGGCTGGGGCAAAGCGTAGGGCGAGGGGGGCACGTAGGACAGGAACGGCCCCGGCACCGAGGACGGGGGTGGCCCCGAGAACCGAGTCAAGGACGAAGGGCCGAAAAGGCCGGGCTCCAGCAGCGGGAAGGGGTGCGGCGCCGGCGGCACCAGCGGCAGCGCCTCGAGCGAGCCGGGCAGCTCGGGCAGGCTGGTGGGCAGCGCGGGGGGCACCGCGCCAGAGTCCGCGCCGGGCAGGACGGCTCCCTTCTCCAGGGGCCTCGGGAGCTTGGGGAGCCCCTCGGGTGGCTTGGCCGGGGGCTCCTTGTCCAGGGCAGAGGTAGCAGGAGGCAGGACGGACTTGTCGGCTCGGGGGGCCGGCGCGGGGCCGCTGGCGCTGTCGGAGCAGACGTGAAGGTGCTTGAAGAGGGAACGGTGTGTCCGGAAGCGCAGCAGGCAGTTCTCACACCTGGAGGGGTTGGCAAAGCACCCTCAGTGCTGCTGCTCCCTCCAAATGACCCCCAGCCCAACCCCAGCTGGGATGGGGTCTGGGACACCGTGCTGCGGGCTCAGGGGTGTCTGGGCACTGCCAGGTGCCCCCAGGTGGGACATGGGATGGGCACAGAGACCAGAGGGACTCACTTGAAGTAGCGGTTTGGCTTGTAGTGCACCTTCATGTGGGCCATGAGGTCCTGCATGCTGGGGAAGGTCTCGCTGCAGCCCAGTGTGGGGCACTGGAAGGTTTTGCCTGAGCAAAGAAATTCAGAGAGAGAGATTCAGCAATGTCCCAGCTGGCAACAGGACCACTGGTGGGTGTCCAGCACCTCCCACATTCCCCCACTCTCCGTCTCCTGGAGGTACTGGCACCTGCTTTGAGCCTCGCTCTGCCCCCTCCCAGTCAAAAAAGGGGCATGTAGGGTGTCCTGGCCTTACCCTCGAGGGACTGTGTGGGTCTGTAGTGGACCTTCAGGTGGTCCACCAGCTCCTGCATGCTGGGGAAGGCCAGTTTGCACCCGTAGCTTGAGCACTGGTAGTGCTTCCCTGTAAAGAGACAGATGTGTTGGCTTTGTCCCTGCCCTGGGCACTGCTGTCCCCTCCCCAGGGCAGGGCTGGGGCTCACCTGGGACAGGTCTGCGCTTCAGCGGCCGCAGGTCCTGGGCGGGGGTCCCTCCGGCCACTGGTATGGGCGTCCTGGGCAGAGCCACCTCCCTGCAGCCTGTGGGGACAGCCCATGAGACAAGGACAAGGCTCAGCCCTGCCCAACCACCTCCCTCTGCCCTCCTCCCTCCCTGAAAAACAGTGGGGGGTCTTGGGGGCTCTGCCTGGAGAGGCTGGAGCCCTCCAGGGGGTGGGAGCTGGGAAGGGCTCTGCTCTTGGAGGAGCTGCTGGTGTGCAGGTGAAGCCTGATGGTGTCTGGAACACAGTGGGTGATGCCACCTGTGCCCATCTCTGCACACCTGTGCCCATCCCTGCACACCCACAGAATGACATAATAGGGGCAGTCAGAAGGGACCCACTGGGATCCTTGAGTCCAGCTCCCAGCCCTGCTCAGGACACCCCATGAGTCACAGAATCATAGAATTGATTGGGTTGGAAAAAACCTCCAAGATCATCGAGCCCAACCCTTGGTCCATCTCTAGTCCATTTACCAGATCATGGCACTCAGTACCACGGCCAATCTGCGTTTAAAAATCT
>JAWWEV010000084.1:3081270-3095155 GCA_035583235.1 Hafferia zeledoni
AAAGCAGGGAGCACATTTTCTCCTAGGTAATGGAATAACCTCCAGGACCAGGAGAATCATCCATACTGTTGCAGATTACATCCCTACAACAGACAGCACCAACGAGGCAGAAGGAACCCCAAAGGGACAGTTATTCAGAGGTCAAGAAGATGCAAAAGGGAGTTCAGCAGTCCTTTTGTTTCCTGACCTCTGCAAATTTCTTTGAGAAGTCAATAAGAAGCTTTTTGAGCCTTTGAAAAGAGAGTATGTTCCCCTTAAGCTCCCTAGTGCTCACTGCTTTAGTTCTTTTTTATCTTCATGCCCATGGAGGATAGCACTGCAGGGACCTTCTAGGAAACAGTAGTGAGCAAAAAATTTTGCCCAATTTTTATCAGCAATGTTATTGTTGTTATTATTATTATTATTATTATTATTATTATTATTATTAGTAGTAGTAATAATAATAATAATAATAATAATAATAATAATAATAATAATAATAATAATAATAATAATAATATCAGAGTGGAGTAGGTGCCACAAGCACATTGGCCACTGTTGAGAAGGTCAGTGTTTCCCCCAGAGCTCAATGACTCCCAAAGCAAACACCTCCCTCAGGCTCAGCTCTCCTGGATGGTGCTTCCCATTCCCTCCACCCCTCCTGGCCCTGCCAGACCTTCCCAGTGTTTTCCCAGCTTTTGGCTGGGGGGGTGTCCCCCAGCAGGGCTCGGCCTGGCCAAGCTGGGCTCAGCAGCTGTTCCTGCAGCACTCACTGGGATCACAGCCCAGCAGGCAATAAATCAGAGAGGGGGGAGAAAATCCATATGGGATTATTCCTGTGGCTGCCCCCGGGCTCGAGGCTTTGTCTGGGGTTGTGGTGCTTTTGTTGTTGTTGTTTCCTCAGCTCGGTGGCTTTGGGATGGAATGGGCACCGGGATCAGCTGGAGGGGGGTGGCCATGGAGCAGGGAATTTGGGACAAGGCTGGGGCTGATCATGTGCCAGGAGGGGGAATTCAGCCCTGGATGCAGGGGATGCTCTGTCTCCATCCTTCATCTCCATCCTTCATCTTCATCTCCATCCTTCATCTCAAACTCCATCCTTCATCTCCATCTTCATCTTTCATCTCCATCCGACATGGGCTGGGGGTAAACTCTGAGCAGGAACTTCACAGCAGCTTTGACAGAGCTTTGTTTTATGGGGGGAAATGCAGGTTTTGGTGGGAAAAAAGAGCTTGGGAATCCTCTTTTGAGGGGAGAAATCCTTAAAAGGGTGGAGGCAGGGTTGTTCAGTCTGCCCAACGTCCCTGAGGTGTCACCACATTTTGGTGCCTGTCCCTGAAGTGTCGGAGCTGCCAGAGCATTTCCTGGCACTGCAAGTCCTTGAGATGAGAGAACCAGGTTCCTACTTCCCTGCTGGAAACACCAGCTCTGGATCCATCCTGGCTGCCACTGCCTGGGCCCTCTGACAGCCTCCACTCCTGGCCACCGATGGTCTCCAGATGAGCCATTTAAAGGGACAGGATGCCCACGGCACCAGGAGCTCACTTGGAGCACAGGGAAGTTTTTCCAAGAAACCAGGAAATTTTTTCTTGGCAGCATCACAGCAGGACTGTCAACTCCTGGTGCTCCAGGGTCAGCTCCAGCAGTGCCTTTGGATGTTGCAATCTCCCTCCTCTCCCTCTTTGATGCTGCTCTCCATTTCCCAGTTGCAGGCAATACCCCAGTGATGCATTTTAAGCTGATTTTTTTCTCTGGAAAAGCTGGGAAAATGCCTCCTGAGCAGATGTTATGGGCAGATCCCATGAGGACACAGAGGACATGATGGTGGCACTATGGCATCGTGCTGTGCTTGGCCCAGGGACTGTGTTTTGAGGAGCAGGTGGCACCTGTATCATCTTGCTGTCATTTGTTACCTCCCATGGGACAGTGGCCAACACTTCCCATCCTCCAGGACCTTCTGTTCTGCAACTCTGAGAGTGACACTCTGGCCCAGGTGCTGCTGACCTATCACTGTCCCTTTCCCCAGTGACCTCTGGCCTCCCCCAGAAAGTCTCTAAATGTGACTCCCCCGGACATGTGACACCCTGGAGGTGTGACTACCCCAGAGATGTGACTACCCCAGAGATGTGGCTCCCCCAGAGATGTGACTCCCACAGAAAGTCTCTAAATGTGACTCCCCCAGAGATGTGATTCCTCCAGAGATGTGACTCCCCCAGAAAATCTCTAAATGTGACTCCCCGGAGATGTGGCACTCCTGGAGATGTGACTCCCCCAGAGATGTGACTCCCCCAGAGATGTGACTCCCCCAGAAAGTCTCTAAATGTGACTCCCCCGGAGATGTGACTCCCCCAGAGATGTGACTCCCCCAGAGATGTGACTCCTCCAGAGATGTGACTCCTCCAGAAACGTGACCCTCCCAGAAACGTGACCTCCCCACAGATGTGACTCAGCCTAGAAATGTGACTCCCCTGGAGATGTGACACCCCTGGAGATGTGACTCCCCCAGAGATGTGACCCCCCCACAGTGACATGAACCCCCCAGAGACATGATTGCCCCAGAGATGGGCCCCCCCTAGAAATGTGATTCCCCCCAGACATGACTCCTTCAGAGACATGACCCCCCCAGCCAGTGCAAACCTGCCCTGCAAACCCCAATCCCAGGACCACCTGTCACTATTCCCAGGCTTCTCCTGCCACAGGTTCATTTCCCCCCAAACCTGCTGACACCAAACTCCCTCAGTGCAACCCCTGCAGTGCCCAGGACCCCCAAAACATCCTTTCAGGGGGCTGCCAGCCAGGAGGGTGAGCAGGAGGCTTTGCAGGCTCTGTTGCTGATTCAGTGAATAATTAATACAGCTCGTCTCCCTCCAGTGACCCAGGGGGGGTTTATCCACATCCCCAAGACCTTCATAAACCCACCCAGGGGAGGATAAACGGGACAAATAATCCAATTTGAGCATCTCTGTGTGCTCTGAGGGCAGAGGATGAGGCCAGAGGCTTCCCCAAGCAGCTCCTCAGTGGAGGAGACGAGACAAAGGCTGCAACAAGGGGCTCATGTGATCACGCAGCGAGCGGAGAGGAAGCACCAGCTGTGCCAGCGGCGACGGCTCCTGCCAGCCCCCAGCCCCGGCTCCAGACCCATGTCCTGCACTAAAATACACATTATGGATTCTCCTGGTGCCCTCAGATATCACAGGGAGCCCTCAGAGAGTTGGGGGGCGTTGGGGGGAAGAAACTCTGGGTGTTTTTGTGGCATCGAGATGTTCAATGCGATGTGGGTGTCCTAATTCCAGTGTGGGCTGGAGCAAAGCCTCTGCCTCGGGGTTTTAGCCCTCCCAGGGTGTGTTCCCTGCTTCCCAACTTGGAGAATCTCCCTGGAGAGCCTGTGGAGCCCACCCTGAACCCCGTGGCAGTGTGGGCATCCACGGGGGTGAGCGCTGAGCCTCATGCACGGCCTCAGTGCCACGTCCCCATGGTGGATGTGGGGGCAGCTCAGCTGAGGCCCTTCCTCCTGCAGAACTACCCTGGGCAGCCTGGGGGCCCCTGCCATCCCCCCAGCTTGCCCCAAGCTATTGGCAACCTGCATGGTGTGTGAATGGAGAAGAGACTGGCTGCCACATCCCTGCACCACCCTGGTGCCCACCTTTACCCGCCTGCCCGTAGCTGGCTGAGCCCTTGGCCACATCAGCATTACAACTGGAGAAAAAACCCTCTTTCCATTCAGGAGCCACCTGAGGAGACTGAAACTTCATCCCTGAGCCTGGGTAAAGCTGTTCCTGAGCTGTTCCCAGGTCCCAGCCAAGTTCCAAAGCCAGGAGCTCCCTTGCTCCAGCAGCTGCATCCCCTGGCTCTGACAGCAACAGGGCGTGGGAAACTGGAGGGACCATGGGAAGATCCCAGCAGGTGCATCCCGGGATACCTGGGGAGGGCCTGGTGCTCCCACAGGCCACACAGGCCTGCAAAGACCTACTGGCTTCCATGGCCAGCTGCCCCTGGGTTATCAGCCCCACAGGTGGGGTTCCAGGCCCCATTGATAGCCCACCATGGCTACCAGTCCTGGGGGCAGCAGAGCCCACAGGGAGCTCCCCCATGGTTATTTACCCCGTGGGCAGTGGTTCCTGTAGCCCCCACGGGAGGGGTTCCTGTAGCCCCCATGGCTCTGGTTCCTGTAGCCCCCATGGGCAGTGGTTCCTGTAGCCCCCCATGGCTCTGGTTCCTGTAGCCCCCCACGGCTCTGGTTCCTGCAGCCCCCCATGGGCTCTGGTTCCTGTAGCCCGCCATGGGCAGTGGTTCCTGTAGCCCCCCATGGCTCTGGTTCCTGCAGCCCCCCATGGGCAGTGGTTCCTGCAGCCCCCCATGGGCAGTGGTTCTTGTAGCCCCCATGGTTATGGTTCCTGCAGCCCCCATGTGTACCCACATGCCCATGGCTACCAGTCCTGGGGGTAGCAGAGCCACAGGGAGCACCCCCATGGTTATTTACCCTATGGGCAGTGGCCCCCTGATCTGGAGTCCCCATGGGCAACAGCCCCATTGCCAGTGCCCCCTGGTACAGGCCCCAGTTCCCTGCAAGTCCCAGTCCCCCAGTCCCCACTCCAGCACTGCCGTTGTCCCCGGTGCCAGTCCATGCCCACACACCGGTACCCCTGGTGCCGGTACATTCCTGGTGCCAGTACAGCCCCGGTGCCAGTCCATGCCCACACACCGGTACCCCTGGTGCCGGTACATTCCTGGTGCCAGTACAGCCCCAGTGCCAGTACAG
Organism: Hafferia zeledoni; assembly: GCA_035583235.1. Taxonomy (NCBI): domain Eukaryota; kingdom Metazoa; phylum Chordata; class Aves; order Passeriformes; family Thamnophilidae; genus Hafferia; species Hafferia zeledoni. The sequence continues at coordinate 3,086,009 of JAWWEV010000084.1, forward strand.
CCCCGGTGCCGGTACAGCCCCGGTGCCAGTATAGCCCCGATGTCAGTACAGCCCCAATGCCAGTATAGCCCCAGTGCCAGTACAGCCCCGATGTCAGTATAGCCCTGATGCCAGTACAGCCCCAGTGCCAGTACAGCCCCAGTGCTTGTATAGCCCTGATGCCCGTACAGCTCCAGTGCCCATATAGCCCCGGTGCCAGTACAGCCCCAGTGCCAGTACAGCCCCAGTGCTTGTATAGCCCTGATGCCCGTACAGCCCCAGTGCCCATATAGCCCCGGTGCTGGTACAGCCCCAAGGCCAGTACAGCCCCAGTGCTTGTACAGCCCCAGTGCCTGTATGGCCCCGGGGCCAGTACAGCCCCGGTGCCTGTACAGCCACCAGTACCGGTACGCCCCCTCAGTGCCTGTATAGCCCCGGTGCCGGTACAGCCCCCAGTACCGGTCCGCCCCCTCAGTGCCGGTCCATCACGGCTGCCGCTACATCCCCTCCCTCAGTGCCAGTACCTCGGATGCCAGTCCATCCCCCGACACCAGTGCCCGGTGTCAGTACATCCCCCGGTGCCGCTACAGCCGCTGACACCGGTACCCCCTCGGTGTCACTGCACCCCCCAGCACTGGAACACCCCTGACACCGGTATATCCCCTGATAGCGGTACAGCCCCACTGTCGGTACATCCACCGATACCGGCACATCCCCCGACAGCGATACAGCCCCGATGTTGGCACACCCCCCGGTGCCGGCACACCCCCCGGTGCCGGTACATCGGCTGACACCAGTACACTCTCGGTGTCACTGCACCCCCCAGCACTGGAACACCCCCGATACCTGTATATCCCCCGACAGCGGTACAGCCCCACTGTCGGTACATCCCCCGATACCGGTATATCCCCCGATAGCGATACAGCCCCACTGTCGGTACATCCCCCAATACCGGTATATCCCCCATTCTGGTACATCCCCCGTACCAGTACGACCCCGTACCGGCACATCCCCCGTACCGGTCCAGTCCCCCGATACCGGTACATGGCCCATACCGGTACAGCCCCCGATACCGGTACACCCCCCGTACCGGTCCGTCCCCCGTCCCCGCCCCCTCTCTCAGTGCCCGTCCCCGCTGTCGGTCCCCCCGGTGTCGGGGTACCCCCGATACCGGTGAACCCCCAATGTCAGTGCTACCTTTCCCGGTGTCGCCGCCCCACCCCTCGTTCCGCCGCCGGCCCCGGCACCCCCGGTGCTCCCCCCGGTCCCGCCCGGTCCCTCCCGGCCGTACCGGGGCTGCGGCGGGGCCGGCGCCGCCCGGGTCGCGCATCAGCGGCGGGGCGGCCGCGGGGCCATTTTCTGCGCGGAGCTGTCGCGAGAGCCGGGGGAGGAGGAGGAGGATGATGATGACGGGGGGTGGGAGGAAGGAGCGTGCGGAAGGGAGGGCGGGGGCCGCGGGGGGAACCCGGCCCGGCCCCGCCCCGGTGCCCCCCCGGCTGCTTTTCCCGGTAGATTCCACCCAACGCCGCATCCCAGCGCCTGCTGGAGGCTGGAGAATCCCGGGGACTCGGAGCATCCCGGGGGCTTCGGAGCGTCCCGGGGGCTTTGGAGCATCCCTGGGGCTTCAGAGCGTCCCAGGGACTCGGAGCATCCCGGGGGCTTCGGAGCATCCCGGAGACTCGGAGGATCCCGGGGACTTCGGAGCATCCCGGGTATTCGGAGCATCCCGGGGGCTTTGGAGCATCTCGGGGGTTTCAGAGCATCCTGGGGGTTTCAGAGCATCCCAGACTTTGGAGCATTCTGGGGACTTGGAGCACCCCAGGGCCTTTGAAGCATCCCAGAGGCTTTAGAGCATTCCACTGGCCTCCGAGCATCCCGGAGCTTTTAGGGCAGCTCAGGGCCTTTGGTGCATCTCGGGGCTTTGGAGCATTATCTCTGCAGGCTTTGGAGCATCCTGGGGCCTTTGGAGCATCGCAGGGACTTTGGAGCACCATGGGGGTGTCAGATCATCCTGTGCTCTCAGAACGTCCTGAGGACCTTCAGGGAATCCCAGGGTCTTCAGAGCACCCTGAGCCCCTTGGGAAGCCCAGGACTCCTTAAAACATTCCAGGGCAGCCCAAGCCTTTTGGAGCCCCCCAAACCCTTCGGGGCACTCTGATCACCCTTAGAGCACCCTCTGAGCACCCCAAGTCCCTTGGAACACCCTGGACTCCTGGGAACACCTTGTGAGCTCATGGGTGGCCCCAGAGTAGCCCAGACCCCTTGGGGCTTCCAGGACCCTCAGAACAACTGAAACCCCTGAGAGACTCCGAAGCTCCTGAGAGACCCCAGAGCCCCTGGAGCCCCTCCAAGGCTCCCAGAGCACCCAGAACCGTCTGGAACATCCCACGGAGTGCCTGAGCTGGCCCAACTCCCACCTGCCTGCAGGGCTGAGTGGGAACATCCCACCTGCCAGCACCCACTGCTGGGGTGCTGCCCCCCAATTCCGCCCCTCCAGCCCCAAAGAAGGGCTGGAATCTGCAGGAAGGAGTTTCCAAAGCCAGTATTTTCATTAAAATAAAAACAAAGGCTCTGCCCGCGCCGTCCCCACCCCCTCAAGCTTTGCAGTGCAAGGACTCCTAAAAACCTGTGATTTACAGGAAAAATCACCCCAAGGGCCACAGGGGCTGTAAACCCCCACACTGGGGAGGAGGGTGAGGGGAGCAACCACCACGTCCAGTGTGGGGTCAGTGGGCTCCTGCCCTCTGGGGGTCCCCTGAACCCCGTCTTTGGGGCAGGGGGGCTGTGTTATGGGGCGTCGGAAGCAGGAGGGAGGAAGAGGAAGGCTGGGCTGTGAGGCTGAGGCAGGGCCATGTGGAATCAGGCTGGCGTCACTTCCTCCAGCGGGGGGAGCAGGAGGAGAAGGGGGAAGGCAGACACGAGCCTGGCATGTCAGCCCCGTCCATCCCTGTCCCTGCTGCAAATCTCCCGGAACAGCCCCGGGCTGGAATCAGCCCCCACCCAACACCCCCAGCCCCAGCTCCCCACTGTCCTGTGGGTTTGGGGTGTGCAGAGTGTCCCAGAATCCTGTCCTGGGGTTTGGGTTGGAGAGCGTCCCAGAATCCTGTCCTGGGGTTTGGAATGGAGTGTCCCAGAATCCTCTTCTGGGGTTTGGGGTGTGCAGAGTGTCCCTGAATCCTGTCCTGGGGTTTGGAATAGAGTGTCCCTGAATCCTGTCCTGGGGTTTGGGGTGTGCTGAGTGTCCCTGAATCCTGTCCTGTGGTTTGGGGTGTTCAGAGTGACCCTGAATCCTGGGTTTTGGGATGGAGAGTGTCCCTGAATCCTGTCCTGGGATTTGGGGTGTTCAGAGTGTCCCTGAATCCTGGGTTTTGGGATGGGGAGTGTCTCTGAATCCTCTTCTGGGGTTTGGGGTGTGCTGAGTGTCCCTGAATCCTGTCCTGGGATTTGGAATAGAGTGTCCCAGAATGCTGTCCTGGGGTTTGGGTTGGAGAGTGTCCCTGAATCCTGTCCTGGGGACTTGGGTTGGAGAGTGTCCCAGAATCCTGTCCTGTGGTTTGGGGTGTGCAGAGTGTCCCTGAATCCTGTCCTGGAGTCTGGGGTGTGCAGAGTCTCCCTGAATCCTGTCCTGGGGTTTGGGATGGAGGATGTCCCTGAATCCCAAAGATGGCCATTTCCACCCCATGCATTGATCCTGTTCCCCCACGGATGAGACCCACCCCCTCCCAGCCCTGCAAACTGGGAAGCCCTCTCTGTACAACATCAGAAAAAGCTGTGACAGCTCCATGGAGCTTTCCTGTGAGAAATCAGGGGTTGGTGATGGTGTCCCCGTCCTGCTTCGCCTCCCATGGGCTGTGCCGACCGCTCCGGAGTCACGTCGGGATGTGGAGATGCCTGAGCTGGATTCCAGGGGGAGCTGGTGCTTGTACTCAGCCTCTTCTGGAGGGTTCAAGGTGGGCAGAACGGGGCTGCCTCTGATGTGCCCATGTCCCAGCTCCAGCAGGAGCCACGGGCTGGCACTGGGGTGAAACACAACCCCCAGACTCGACTATTGAGTCCCATTTGCTGAGTCTGATTATTTACCATCATTATTAACAACAACCCTGTTTATACCCCAGTATAAACAGTTTCAGTCCCAGGGTAGGAACGAGCAGCAAACAGCCTGTCCTTGCTGTGGGGATGCCACCAACTGTGGCATTCAGTGGGTGGCACCGGCACAGTCCAGGGAGCAAGAAGTGCTTGTTCCATAAAAAACGCTGGTGAAGAACTACCACAAAGCCACTGCCAGCCCCTTTGGCACAGCCTCACAGGGGTGGGCAGGGAGGATGGTGACCCCCTCCTCGCCGCCAGCCACGTGCTCGCTGTGTCCAGCTCAGATCTTCTGCACGTAGTTGCCAGGGAAAAGCCCTTCCTTGCCGTGCAGCCGACCCTTCCACCAGCCCGAGATATCTGGGAAGGGGATAAAAAGGAACCGGGTCAGGTGTGGTGCTGCCACAGCGGGGATAGAAAGGGAGCAGGGTGGGAGGCTGGCACCTTCTAGCAGGATGTCGATGATGTCCCCCACGTTGAAGCTGAGCTCATCCACGTCCTGCCCGATGTACTGGTAGAGCGCCTGGCACCGCGACACGGGCGCCTTGGGCTGTGCCTTGGGCCGCCTGGCAGGGGGTGGGCGCTGGCCCACGCTGCGCCGGCGCTGCAGCCTGAGGGGGGACACACGGCGTCCACACCGGGAGGGCAGGAGGGTGGGGGGTGCTGCTCCTCCTCCTCCTGCCACCCCACACCCCTGGGATGCTCCCTGTCTGCAGTGCAGGTGGGTCCTCCCAGTGCAGGGACTGGGAGAACTGGGCTGGGATTCTCTGCACCCACTTTTCCCATCCTGCTGTCCCCTACTAACAGGATGCCCTGTGCCTGCAGGTGGGTCCTCCCAGTGCAGGGACTGGGAGAACTGGGCCAGGACATGCTATACCCTCTGTCCCATCCTGCTGCGTCACACCCCTGGGATGCTCCATGCCTGCAGGGGAGTCCTGGTAAAACTGGGATGCCCAAGAGCCTGGCAGATGTGCCATGCCAGCAAGGCCAGACTGCCCCAATCTGGTCCCGTCCTCAGAGGGGAAAGTCATCTCCTGGTGCTGGTGGCAGTGGGAGGGGAGGATAAGCCAAGGAGTGGGACACAGGACAGGACCTACCCAGCCACCCCCTGGTCAGGCACGTTGAGGAAGTCCATGTTGTGCTCCGATGGGGGTCGTGTCCTGGGCTGGTGGCCGACGTTCTGGGGGGGAAGTGCCGTGGCCGGGGGGACCCTCATCTGCTTCTGGGGCATCTTGTAGGTGTCCCGCTGGGCACGGCCACCAGCCTGGGGGAACTGGGCTGCCCCGTTCCTGCAGGCACCTGGAACACCCCGTGCCAGGATGGGGCATGACAGGGGGTCACGCTCAGCCTGTACCCCTGGGAGTGCAGCGCTGGCTGGATCCAGGCTGGGGCCCCCCTCCCTGGTACCCCCATCCCTGGTACCCCCTCCCTGGTACCCCCATCCCTGGTACCCCCTCTCTGGTACTCCCCTCCCTGGTACCCCCTTCCCTGGTACCCCCATCCCTGGTACCCCCCTCCCTGGTACCCCCCTCCCTGGTACCCCCATCCCTGGTACCCCCTCCCTGGTACCCCCCTCCTCACCTCTGGGTGTTGATGGGGTGGTGTGGGAGGGTGCTGGGCACCTGCTGCCCCCTCTGCTCTGCGTTGCCCCCTTCCTTGTGGGCTCTGGGGGGACACAATCACCCCGTTAGGTGACAGAGCCAGCTGGGGGGGCTTCCTCCCAGTTCCCCAAAGCTCCCTGTGCTGCCCCATCACCCGAGCAGAAGTGAGTCCTCCCTGGGTGAGTCCCCCCCCAGCAGGGTCAGGGCATGCACTGGCTCACACGGACATTCCCAGGCAGTCCCAGCACTCCTGTACCCCCACCCTGCCATTCCCTGATGCCCTGGCACTCACTGGCATTCCTGGGGAGCCCGTCCCCAATGCTGACCATAAGGGTTTTGCCTCCAGCTTTGAGGGCGGCCACGTCGCCCTGTCCTCTGGTGAAGGTGACGTTGCGGGTGCCACCACCGCCCCAGCCCTCCTTCTTCACCCGAAACTGTAGTCTGGGGGAGAGAGAGGCCATGAGCCCACACTGACAGGGCCCTGTCCTGCTTTGTCACCTCTCCCAGCCTCCATCCTTACGTGTCCTTGAAGGAGAGGGGCAGCTTGGAGCGGGTGAGCTCCTCGAAGCGTTTGCACAACAGGCTGACCAGCTCTGTCTTGAAGATGGACTCCAAGAAATTGTCGGCATCCTTCTCGTGGAGGATGAAGAAGTCATCCTGCCTGGTGCTGGGGGAGTAACCCCAGTTGGGGGTGTCAGTGGAGGGCAAGGCTGGTACCAGCTGGTGCTGGGAGGGAGTTGGGGCCCAGCTTAGCTTGGGTCCATTCCAAGGAAATTTCGAGGGTGATTTGGGTGGAAAACCCTGATCTCCAAAGGTCCATTTTCACAGCACCCTGTGGGGAGGCTCCTCCCCAGAGCTTGATCTGGTGCCTCCATGGACAAGGGGCTGGGGGGCACCAGGGCGTGAAGAGGTTGGTGGAGGTGATGGGTGAAACCCAACAGCACGGACCCCCCATGTGGAGCCTGAGCTAAGGGACACACCTCAGTGAGACTCCCCTCACCGCCTGGAGCTCCACCTTCTTCTTGAGCACCTCCTTGATCTGCCCCTTCTCAGGACCCTTCTTCACCTTCTCCCGCCCGATCATGTAGAAGTACTTGGGGGTGAGGATGAAGTCCCGCTTGATGGGCTGGGCAAGCACAGGAGAAGGGGGTGAGGGGTGTTTGCTGCGGGGCACCTGCCCCCCCCCCCACATCTCACCCAAGGAGAGCCACCATGAGCCACATCTTGGCCAGTGCCAAGGCCCAGGTGGGTCCATGTACCTTGAACCTCCGGTCGTATTTGGTGACGGAGTCGGCGAAGTCGATGCGCTCCCTCTTGGCCAGGAACTGGCGCAGCTCCGGCCGCTCCTCCATGCCCAGGTAATCGCCCACGAAATTCCTGTTGATGCTGTTCCTCCTCCGCTCTTTGAAGTTGTAGAGGATGCTGGCAGCTGTGAGGGGCCCAAAATAATGCCACTCACACTCTGAGCCCTCCCAAACCAGCTGTGGGACATGGATCATGGCCCATGGCAGCAGGATGTGGGGCTGGTTTTATGCCATGGGAGGAATCCCAGCTGCTTGAGCTTGGCTGGTTTTGAAACCCATTAATTGCCTTCAAAAAATCTTGTGCTGTGGGAAGGAGGGACGGACACAGCTGCTTTCTGGGTTTTCCTCCTTGATTTTTCATACTTGGGAGGGTGGGAAAACCCCTGTGGTGGGGTCAGGCAGGGCCAGTGCCTTTCCCATCCCTCTGCAAGTGCTGACTCCCAGCTACTTCTCTCCTCTGCAGAGCAAGGCAGCACAAGGATGTGTTTCTGTCCTACAGCCCCTCCAAGTGCTGGAAAGAGCTGCAAGAAATCTGTGACTTCCTTCAAGATGTAGGAAAAGACTCTGAGCATCTCATGGTCCGGTTCCTCCTCACTGCCCTCCTCGTTAGTGCCATGATTAGGAGCCAGGCTGCTGCTCTGGCAACTGGGTTGTCCTGATGAAAGGCACCCAGAGAGGGGCGCTGGGGTGTCAGTCTGCTGTCCTTGCCCTTCCTTACCCTCCTCTCGCATCTGCTCGTACTTCCTGATGGCCACGTGCCGGCGCCAGGCCTTCTGGATCACCCGCGCGAAGCCGTCGAACTTCCTCTCCCGCATCTCCTCCAGGAGGAAGAGCTGGAAGGGACAAGGGGTGCTGAGCCAGGACAGCCCACCCCAAACCCTCCCCTGCTCAGCCCCATGCAGGGCTGTGGGCTGTGGGAGGAGAGCCCACCCTGGTAAGACGTAAAATGCAACCAGAGAGCACACACTCTGCAAGCCACATCATGCCAGGTCAAGAGCTGGCACCAGGGTGGTGCCTTGGTGTTAAATGATGTTTATACCAGCCTGGGTCACCAGACTTTGACTGCACATCCTGCTTTTTGGAGCAGGATTTGGCAGATCAGCTGTTTGGCTGGCCTGTAGATCTGTGACTGCCAGCCAATCATACGTATCATATCATATATATCATAGATATCATAGATATCATAGATATCATATGTAATATAAGTCCAGTCCCCTTTTCCATATAGTCAGGTTCTTCCAATATAACCCTTCTTGAGGTGTGTGTGTGGAGATTCCTCCCTTGGATGGGCACACCCTCCAAGGTCACTTCTTGAGGTTAAGCAAAAGATCTCCCCAGAAATGTTGGTCTGAGTATTACAGCAACCTCTACTTAATAATTACTTCTTTTTGCCAGCTTTAATAAAATTGTTTCAATCATTGCTTCAATACAGTGCACTGTTCTATCTTCTAATACCCTACTAGTAGATTTTGAGCTTTTCATATTGTGTAGTAAATAATTCTCATTAAGATCTTTCATCTGATTATTTGCAATAATAAATGATTCATTTTATATGAATATTCTCATTTTGCCAAACCTGTGGGACGAAATTGGTTCAATCCCACCTCTGTAATTCCTTAGATTCAAAGAGCTGAAATAACCCAAGGCTAAGATTGGATTCAGGTGCACTGAAACTCATCTCTGGGAAGGGGTTTGGGGAAAGCAAGGGAGTCCTTTCACTTTCTGCACCTCCACACTCAACAGCAGGACTTTCAAATACATTTTGTCTAAACCTTCCAGTGCCACCTGTGATGGGCACCCACCGATTCGGGGTTCTTGATGAACACTTTGCTCCGGCCCATCTGGAACTGGTCGTGGTCCATGTTGACCGAGCGCAGCAGGTGCTGCACCCCTTGGCGCTCGTCCCCGCGCCACGACGGCCATGTCTCGGGGGTGAGGATGGCATAGCTGTGGGGAGAGAGGGATTGTGAGCCGTGGGGTCACAGAGGCACAGCATGCAAAATCTGCCCACATTCTCCACCAAAATTGAAACCTGTTTTGGTTTCGTTCTGGTCTCCCAGCCCTGAGCTGTCCCCCCCTTCTCCCCCTGCTCCTCAAAACAGGGAAAGGGAAAAAGGGAAAAAAACTTGAAAGAGACTGAATTAAGTCAGTCTGTCTGTCTGTCTATCTATCTATCT
>JAWWEV010000084.1:3378619-3407735 GCA_035583235.1 Hafferia zeledoni
CCCCCTTGTCCTATTGCTGAGTGCCTGGGAGAAGAGACCAACCCCCACCTGGCCACAACTTCCCTTCAGGCAGTTCATGTAGCAGTAGGGACTTCAGCTGATGCCATTGGAATGTCCTGACTGGTCAGTATTCCCTGGCTGGTGTGTGTGATCTTTAACTCCAGGTTTTCCCTGTGACATGACAGGTTTTCATGACAGCCACTCACTCCCACGCCTCACCTTTTGCTCCGGTGGAAAACCTCATCTGCCCAGTGCTCTTTGGCTCCATCTCCAGTGGCCATCCGAGCCACCACCACGGTCCTCACGGGGCCTCCCATGAGGTTTCCCATCCGCCTCCTCCTGCAAAGTCAAAAGAGGAACTTAATGAAGGCACGAGGAAACGGAAGGCAAAAAAAGCTGAATAAAAAAGCAACGATGCAGAAAATAGGGCAAGAAAATTCTTCCAGAGCTGAGTCTCAAAGCCGCTTGTGACCTGCTTTGTGTTCCAGTCCTTCTCCCTCAGACCAGCGGAGAGGTGGAAGCCAGGACACTGCCAGGCGGGTCCCTGAATTTCAGTTTTGCTCTCTGTGCTCCTGCTTTCTGCTTGGTCTCTGCCTCTCTAGTCTGATTCAGGGATTTGTAGGTTTGTGCCAGGGTGATAAGTGGGTGCCAGTTCCCAAGCTGGCAGCAATTCTGATGCAGCATTTTCAACTGATGTAAAATAGTTTCACTGTGTTTCTTTATGAAAGGAGGGAATGGCTTGTGCTCCCATAGTTACCTTTGAGTTTTCATTGACCTTTTTTGTTGTCTGCCAATGCAACAAACTGTTAAGACATAACTGGCGTGGAAATTGGGTTTCATACTCAAGAAAATGGTGTCTTATGAGCCTGATCTGATTTTCCCTTGCTCCCACATCTGCTGTATCTCCAAGTAATGTGACATTTTACATGCAGTGAGAGAGGACATGGACTTTGTCCGAGTCAAATGCTGTTTCTCACCTCAGTTCCCTCTGATTCTCATGGACAGAACATTGTCACCTGCTAGAAGTCTGTTTTTGCAAGAGCTCCAAAGCTGTGAAATGCTCCCAGTGCCACCTCTTGGTACTGTCCTTATCCTAAACTCTGTGTCCCACCTCAAACCCGACCTTATTTAACCAGGGTAGAAACACAGTCTGGTCTGTTTGTAACTCTGTGGGATACAAAAGAAGAGTGTGTGAGTGTAAGTATTTATTACTATTTATTTATAATTGCCAGGACACCTCAATCATGGACCTGAATTTGGCTTTTTTAGTGCTGCATCTTTATTATAGAGGGAGTTGGAATTTCTAATTCAGGTCCTGAGCCCACAGCTATGTGCTGGTTTGTGTTTGTTGTGGTGATCCTAAAGGACAGCCCAAACACCCCTTGGATGAAGGAAGGAATGTTTCTGTATTCCTGAATTAAGGTAGAAAGGCTGAAGTGATGGATTTCACACCAGCTGATTAAAACTGCTTTAAAGGACTGATAAAAACACACCAGCTGAAAATACCACTTACCCCTCATAGGTCCCTTTGGGCCAAACCACTTCAGCTTGTGCCCAGTGAGTGGCAAATCAACACCTTGCATGGCCCTGGAGGACTCTGAAATCATATTTGTGTTCTGCTTAGTGAAGACTGGCTTTTGTAGTAGTTTTAGGCTGTTCTTACGACTGATTTTGTCTCTAAAAGTGGCCTCATCCAAGGGCTGGGGATCCCCACAGTGGCACCCACAGGGATGTGGCACTGGGGTCCCAGTTGAGCAGCATTTTCCATCCCCAGGTTTGCTGCTCTCACCTCCCAGCTGCAAATGAAGAGAAGAGGATTTAAGGCAAGGGGGGGTTTTGTGTGCGTGTGCCCCTGTTCAAAATTACAACTGATGGTTAATTAAAAATAAAAAAATACTGTACAAAATCAGAGGAAAGCCAGGCTGAAAGGTCAAATGATTTGTGGGCTTGGGGTTTGACAGTGCCTTAATTATGTGAGTTTCCCCTCCCCTTCAGTAGAAAACAGGAGTTCTGCCTGGCAGCTGCACCGTCTGGTTCTGCGGATCCACCAAAACCTGACATGCCACAAGCACACACAAGACTCTGAAGTGTTTCAGGAGATCTCTGATCCAAGGGGAATTTTGTTTCACAGAAGCCATCAACAAATAAAAATTGTGAGGTGACTGAATGTCCAGTAGCACTTGAGGAAATGTGTGTGTTTCTTTTACCATCCCCAGCCCCGGGAGCCAAACAAAAGCTCCTTGAGCTACTTGGAGTCTCCTTGACCTGATGACAAAATGATTCTGACTGAAGGGAGAGCTCAGACTTTATGTCCCACTGCTGTGTCTGAGCCTGTTATAAATGGAAATAACACAGTAAAAAGTGGCTGTAGTGTTGCCTCCAACCACTCATCTTGAGATTTCAGGGAAAGAAATACAGAAGCTGATTCCTTTGGCATTTTATACCTGTTATCTCTGTCTTTCCTTTTGTCATTTTTAAGAGGGAGGAGACCATTCAGCTGGGACTCCTAAATATACACAACCACAATCCCAGCGTATTTATATGGAGTTTTAGTATGTCACCCCCCCTGCCCTGAGATGTCCCAATCTGAGAACTCCTAATACTCACCCTGGTGAGACAGAGCTAAATTTAGCAGGAGGTTTAATCCTCAGAGAGGCCAAGGGGGCCCGCAGGGAAAAGCAAAGTGGTTTAGTTGCTGTTTCAGCATTTTGTGGGGATTGTCAGGTTTCCCTTTCCCCTTTCAGAGCCAACCCCGGTGCCTGCAGCTTTTGATTGGCTTCAATTCTCGGCTGGAAAAACTCCCAAAAGAGCCATAAAAAACCCCAAAATATCCAAAGGTCCCGAAAGGTCCATAAAAAAACCCCCCAAATATTGAAAGGTCCCAAAAGATGCAAAAAAAACCCTGGAAAGGTCCTGGAAGATCCATAAAACGTTGAGAAATGTCCTGAAAGGTCCATAAAAAGCCCTGAAACATCCCAAAATGGGGAGGGTCACTTAAAAACTGGGGAAAGGGGTACTCAAATTTTGGCGAGGAGCACTAAACCTTTGAGGAGGGGCACACAGGACAGGGCACCCCAATTTGGGCACCCAGATATGGGGCACTGTTGCCGACCGGGTGTAGATGAACCGCACACCGACACGATGCATCAGGCAAACTCTGTCTTTATTCAAAGAGCAACCACATATATGACCTCTGCTCTGACCCCGCCTAGGGGCCAGCATCTTTGACCCCATTGGCTCAGGGCTGCCTTTTGTACAAATTAGGTAATGTCCGAAACCCTCTACAGGGGGTGGTATCAGTGTGTGCTATTTTTCAGGTAAAGTTCCAGCAGTTTCCAGCCCCTCCCAGGGACTGGACCCCAACAGGGCACCCCAAAACGGGCACCCCAAAATGGGCACCTCGGCTGGACCCTTGGACGATGAACCTGAACAGCCCCAATTTCACGTTTCTTTCCCCCAGATCACTTTACACAAAAATTACAACTAATGGGACCGAGTCAAACTTCCTTGGGATGGGAAAGTTCTGGAGCGCTCCCAGTGCCAGGAATGGGGACAAACTCTTGGAAGTGCTGCCTTGAGGGAAAAGCAGAATCAGGCCCAGCTCCAGGAGGGGTGGAATGGCCGGGATTGTTTCCCCTCCCACACCGGGACTCGGTAACTCCTCTCAGAGCTCTCCCCTGGCCCAGCATTCCCCAGGGATCCATACAGGACGTGCAGCTGCCGCAGGAAAGTTCCTTCCCTGGCAACGATCCCCGGGAAAATACAACGGGAAAAACAGGAGGTGGCGTCATTTCTTAAAAAAATAAACCTGAGCTGCAAAAGCCTGGAGAGACAAAAGCTGGGAATGTTGAGCTTTAGGCATTAGCTGTGGAAAGCTGGGAATTTGAAGCTTTAGGGGCAATGATGAGGGTTAGAGCCCTGCTCCCAGTTAAAGGCGATGTAAAGGAATCCTCCCTCCCCAAACCCTCCAGCATTTGCAGGAAGAAAAAGCCATTCCTGCCCCAAATTCAATTTTTCAATCAGGAGGAGAAATCCTTGGAAACTCAACCTGAAGGGATCAAGTTTTGGGGCAATGGGTGGTGTTTGGGGGCGGCCTGAGGAGCTGCGACCCCAGCAGAGACAAGGCCAAAATCTGGCTGTGCAGCCACTGCACGGGCAGCGGGGAGAGAAGTGGGCTCTGCCAGCCCCACCGAGGCACTGCCAGCCCCGCAGAGGGACCCCCAGCCCCACAAAGGGCCCCCCAGCCCCACAAAGGGACCCTCAACCCCATGGAGGGATGCCCATCCCCATGGATGGATCCCCATCCCCACGGAGGGAGTCCCTGATGCCCGATGGGCGTGGCCTATGCCGAGTGGGCGTGGCATGGGCAGACTGGGCGGGGCTGGGGAGCATCCCCGTGGGCGGGGCGGGATCAGGGGCGTGGCCATGAAGGCGGGGCGTGGTCATGTGACCCGGGGGCGTGCTCTAATCTGCTTGGGCGGGGCTAAATGGCAGCGCAGGGCCGGGGGGGTGGTCGTGCACGCGGGGCGTGGCCAGATGAACTCGAGGACGTGTTTGGATAGTGAGGAGGCGGGGAGTGGGCGGGGCTAAGGGGATGCCCCGCTCACTCGGGGGTTCATGCCATGGGGGGGGTGCCCACACCGCTCGGGGCGTGGCTTTCTCGGGGGCGTGGCCTAATCCGGAGTGGGCGTGGCCTCAGCCCGGCGGGGCGGGAGGTGCTGGGGCTGTTGGGGCGTGGTCTTTTTTCTGGGGCGTGGTCAAAGATGAGTGGGCGTGGCTGAAGAGCTGCGCGGAAGGCCGGGATTGGTTGTGGGGCGTGGCCACGATTGGGGCGTGGTCACGGCGGGGGCGTGGCCGAGCCCTCAGCTGACCGGCCGCCATTTTGTCGGCGCCGGAGCCCGAGCGGTTCCCGGAGCTGCGGCCGCGGCCGGGGCCAACCCTGCCCGTCCTTCCTTCCTCCCGTCCGCCCGTCGGGACTGAGCCCCCGCGCCCCCCGGCATGTGAGCGCCCGGCACCGCTGCTCCCTCCCGGCTCCAGCGGCAGCAGCATCGCGGCGGCCCCCTCTGCCCTCCCCAGGCCGGGCCCGGCCCCCTCAGCCCGGCGCAGGCCCCGCCGCCGCCATGGCGCTGAAGATGGTGAAGGGCAGCATTGACCGCATGTTTGACAAGAACCTGCAGGACCTGGTGCGGGGCATCCGCAACCACAAGGAGGACGAGGTGAGGGGAGCCCTTCCCCGCGCTCCGGGCCGGGGGAGTCGCCGCTCCCCGAGGGGGCCCTGTCGGGGCTGGGGGTGTTGGGTCGGGGAAGGGGAAGCAGGAGTGGAAGGAGGAAGGTGACGCTGGAGTGTGGGGCTGGAGGGACAGGCCTGGGGAGAAAACGAAAGCGGGTGAGCCAGAGTCACGCTTGGTGCTCGCCTTCCCATTTGGTGTATTACTGTGGCGTTGAGATCCCTGATACAGATATATGTTATATATCTACACATATATGAGGAATATAGAGTTACTGTGGCGTTGAGATCCTTGATATACGTAAATATATATATGAGGAATATAGAAGAATAGTATAGAGGAATTCTTTCCTTTACAGCCCTACAGCCACGTGTAGTCAACTAAATATTCTTCTCCATGAAGCTGATCCACAGGAGAGCTGAGCTGGGTCATAATTCAGCTTTCAGGTTATTCATATTGTGCATCTTCTCACTAAAGTCTCCTTCTCTCAGAGCTTTTTCTGAGCAGCAATCAGTTGTCTGTGTTGGCCTGTTATCTGCTTGTGTATGAGGGGCACGTGATCAGGAAATTAGTGAGATAATTAGTCATCAATAAGGTGTTATGTGAGACTCCACAGTGAGGTGTCACCTGGTGCCAGGGAGGTAACAGGCACTGAGGATGTCATTGAGGTTCATCTTCAAAGAAGTCGTGACCTGAGGAGATGTTTGTCTGGTGTAACAATTGGGCTTTGCTGGGGCGTCAGGGAGTTGCTCTGGATGGGGAGAGGCTAAAAAAATAGATACAATGTCTCTTTATGCAAATACAACATCCAAAGCATCTGGAAAAGTTGCAAACATGTAACTGAATTAAAAGCTTGTCAAACAGATCTTCGTTTCTGGTGCTGCTGGACTGAAACACAGAATAGATCTTCCAAAACCTCTTGGCTGATGTGGTTTTTAAGTCCATTGTGCACAGGACAAGGTGTTGTTGTTAAACTTGGAAAGTTTTATTTTTCATGGAGTCATAGCTGGAGAACCATTGCATGAGTTGGAAGGGACCCATCAGGATCACAGAATCCAATTTATTTTAGTCTAAGTTCAATTCATGGGTGTTGGTTTGGTGGCAGAGGAAGGCAGTGCTGCTGTGCAGTGCCCTAAAAAAACCCCAAACCAGCAGAAGAGTGGAAACAACGTGTTTGTATGGAATTTGTGATAAGTCCAATGTGTTTTCCCCAAACCTGGACCTTTTTATATCCTCATGAGCCCAGCAAAAATTAACCCCTGACTTCAGGGTGTGTTGAGCTGATGAAGAGGTGGTGCTGGTGAAACGTGTGTGTCCTGGAGCACAGACTGTGTGGGAATCCTTCAAAGACTTTGCTTCATTCCATCCAGTGGCTGCAAACAGCCCAGGGCTGGGCCTTGTCAGCTGGAAACATCTTGCTGAGCTTTAGGGAATGGATTAAGTGCTTCCCAAGCAATGCCAGAGACATTTGCTAATTTTCAGGTGATGTTACAAAACCAGAATGCTCTTTGAGGGGAAGTAGCTGCAAAAATTCTTTCTCCTTCTCCTACAGTGCTTCCATTGTTCACTGTATCTATTAAATACTGCTGCAGTACTGAATGTGGTTGTTCAACCAACGTTTGTGTCTCGAGATAAGTGTTTGAGCTGAAGACACACACTCTGTCCTATTCAGAAAAGCAAATTTGTTTTAAACAAACAGTGGGGAACATACTGGCTGTTGGGCTCAGCTCAAGGGGAGTCACTCTATGAAGAGTTGTCTCTGGAAAGGACAGTGGTTGTTAAAGCAGCATGGAAAGAAATGAAGGCATGATTTAAACACTGAGACCTGATTTAGGTATGCTTTTTGCAGAAGGTTAATTTGTATTCTGTGTGTTGGGTTTTGTCTTTTGGAATTTAATCATATGGAAAGATCTGCCATCTCTTCCTTCCCCTCGTCTTTCTGGGCAGTCTCTCCTGGTAGATCTGAGACAGTGAGGTTTATTCCTTTCCCCTTCCTACACAGGTCCCATCCCAAGTGAGTGTATTTGGTGTTTCACTGGCCCACCCAGGCTGTGTTTGTAGTGCAGGATGTGCCAAGTGCTTCTCACTTCATTTCTCACCTGGGTTTCTCAGTGCAGGTCTTTGACAGCCCCAGTCCCTTCTTGCTTGATGGGTGTTTGATCCTCCTGTGTTGCTGGGACCCAAAATCTCACACCCCAAGGGATGCTACAGCTCTTTACTGGTAAATTCTGTGTCCTCCTCAGCTCCCCAGAGGAGCTGGGGGTGCTGGAGCTGCCTGGCCCTCCAGCTCAGCCTCTCAGCACTGTGTTAATTCCCTGGCAGAGGCATTCCCGTTGTGCTACCTGGTCTGTGTCCAAAGCTGAGCCAGTTCCTTTGAGTTTAAAACACTGAAAGCGAAGGGATGGACTTCCCTAAGGATGCAAAGTAAGAGGGAGGAGGTGGTTAACACAGCCACTGGTGTGTGCAGACTTACTCTGTCCATTTTCCAGTTTTCCAGGAAAGCTGGAGCTGCATCATCCTTGTGCAGAGCAGGCTCTGTGTGGAAGGGATGAGGTGGCAGCTCAGCATTAGCTCCTTCCTGGCTTTGACACGTCGTGTTTACTTTCCAACACTGTGCAGAGCTTTGGTCCCTGGGTGTTTCCCAGAGCCAGTTCAAAGTCTGAGGGAAAGCCAAACCTGCAAGAACCGCTTGATCCTGCTGTGTTCTCCCACCTTTCACTTCTAACACCTCAGTCTCTCCCTTTCTTTTGGCGAATGAATCCCTTTGCTCATGAAAAGTGTGAGTCTTTCACCAATTATTAGGTGGGTTTGTACCCCGTGGGGTAATTTCTCCCACTTTGTGGCTGCTCCTTGTGGATCTGCCACACAGCACACTCAGGAGGGGAATGGCTTGTACCACAGGCTCTTAGAAGTATCCTGGGTTTTTTCCAAGGTATTCCAAACTGATAAATGGTCTGTTCTCCTAAATGTGAGATAAGGGATGGGATAATCCTTGGATGCTGCTTCGCTCTTGCCAAGTTTTTGGCATTCGCAGTTAAGAAATTTGTTGTTCCCAAGGAGGAAGCTCCTGTCAGATGCTGTGGTGAGAGGTTCCTTCATAAAACTTTATAAAACTGCAACAACAGAGGAACAGAAACAGAGATCTTAATGAGAGGTGCTTTGTCCTAGCCAGACTGTAACTCTGTTTCAGGTGTCTTTGATTTACTGGAGAACACTTAAAGATGGAGAAAGGATTAAAAAAATCCTGCATGAAAGGTCTTCATGCTTTTCTGATAACTTGAGAAAATCACCTCCTTCTTCTCTCAGAGCCTCTGCTGTGTGTGCCAGGATTAGCCCTTTGTGTTTCTGGTAATCAATACTTTCAGGAAAAAAACATATTAAAAAATTCACACTTTCTTCTGTGGGGTGTTTCGTGATAAGTATCTTGTTGCTGGTTTACATTTAGGAAGCTGTTTTGTACAGAGATAAGTTGGAGGAGTGAAAGGAGCAATCAGTGCTTTTAGTTGGGGAAAAAAATAATGTCAGTTGTTAATGATGCTGAACAGAAATGTGTGTTTGCTGCTCAGCCTGGGCTTTCCAACCTGGCAGCAGGTTACCTAAGGACAGGGGACTTGGATTGTTGAAAACCCTTTTCCCCTGAATAAAGGGCTGCTGTGCTCCACTGCACACTGCCAGCTGCTTCTCTGACGTGTTTCAGATGAAATGATGTCTTGAGGAGTTTTGAGGAATCTTTGAACATCACAAAAGTCTGGGCACAGCCTGTCATGACCGAGGCTGAAGGACCTTCAATGCTGTGGCTTCTGGGCCTCAGCCACTGGTGCAGTATTGGGATCTAATGGTAAAGGATGTGGGATGGAACAGAATCAGGGAGTTTTGAGGAATGCTAAAAGGCTCGTTGGTGCCTGAGGCTGTGCAGTTCATTGATGACAGACAGCTCTTTCAGGCACTGCTGCTCCATCAGTCACTGCGTGGCATTTGTGTGTTCCTAGCTTTGAAGGGAGCTCATTATTCCACCCACTCTCAAGTGCATCTGGAGTTGCTATTGTTAATTCTTTGAATCACTGGGAAAGACAAAGTCGGAAATAGAAACAATACACAAAGAGGGTTGGGTAAGGACCTTGCACCAGTTGGTGAAAAACCAGTCTGGGCTTGGCCTCCCAGGCAGAGGGGCCCAGAGTGTCCTGCCTCACCTGCTGTGTCACAGGATAAGGGGCCAGAGAGAGTGTCCTGCCTCACCTGCTGTGTCACAGGATAAGGGGCCCAGAGAGAGTGTCCTGCCTCACCTGCTGTGTCACGGGCAGAGGGGCCCAGAGAGAGTGTCCTGCCTCACCTGCTGTGTCACGGGCAGAGGGGCCTGGAGCTGGAACACGAGCCAAGGCGTGGGTTTGTTCTCCTGTGGGAGCAGCTGAGGCTTTGCATTAGTGCTGCCTTTCATTAGCTTCTTGCTTTCTCCTGTTTCAAATATTACTTAATTGGCTGTGGCATTAGTGGGACTAATAGCTTTGTTCCCAGTCCAGGTTGTTTTGTAGCCATCTCTGCTGAAGGTTGAAACACTCCAGATGGATCCACCTCGCACATGTGGCAGTAAATACTGAGCCTTGGCAGGTCCAGAGACAGGAAGAGCTTTCTGCTACCTGAGGAATGGAGTGGGCCTGTAGTAGGGCCAGGGAAAGAGCTGCTCTAAAAATCAAAGTAAAATAAAGATATAAATTACATTTCTGCACTGTGATCATCTTCAGAGACTTGTTTATTTGATGCAGATCTTTGTCCCAGTGCTGAGTGCAGAAAATGGGGCCTTGTGTGATTTCCTGTTCTCAGTGTCCACTCAAGTGACTGAGAAGCTCTTCCTCTACAATGGGGGTGGGTGGATACGTTTGTGTACAGAGAGTGCCTTTAGGGTTTTCACTTGGAAGTGTTCTTGGTATCGTGTCCTGTTCCTGGTGCCATGTGAAGAGCAGCAAGGGCAGCGTTACATGACAGGCCTCAGGAAGAACCGAGTCACGGGACCAGTTACAAAGAAGCGTTTGTGTTCCTTAGGTTAGTAAAAACCTCTGATCATTCACACTGAAAATTGAAATGCTTCATAATCTATAGGGGGGGTCTGCTAAAGTCCAGGTGACAGGAAGCACAAAGATGCTGGAGTAGGGTAAAAGGTGCAGGAAATAACACAGCTGATGGTAGTGTTAGTAGCTCATAAAGGTGGTTGAGTTCTTTTTTTAAATGAGAAGCAAATGTTCCAAGTAACTGAAATAAGTGAGTCCTCTTGAATCCTCAGTGCAACTGGGCATGAAGAATGTTTGGTTCATACCAGCTCTCCCTTGGTCGCTGAGCAGTCAGTTTGTAAACCACAAAGTTGAGTGCTGGTTATGTATTAACTGTTTCTTTTTTATTGTTATTCCTGTGATGACCTGAATATTCAAACCTGAAAGCCTCCACTGAGAGATTCCCGTGTTAAAAGATGCATAAATGGAGATAGGTGTCAATGTGGGAGTGTTGAAACTTCCTTCTGGTTGGCTCAGTCTCCGTGTCAGGGCTGTACAAAATGCATCACTTCAAGCTATTGCTGTGAGTCACCTCCAGCCTAGAGAGTGTACCTTTGTTTAGAGAGAATGATGTGACTGTAAAGCAGGGAGGAGGTGATCAAACTTACCTTAATGACCCAAATGTTTGTGCTGAATTTAAGAAGGCAGCAATGGCACAAACAATGTTTTTCTTTGTCCTCCTTACCTTTCCATAACTGTGAAGTTCTCATGGCTGTTAGAGCTCTGTAATATTTTCACTGTTCCATTTTTATATAGTATTAGTACAACATTCAGCATCTTTTTCTGTGATGTTTCCCTCTGAACTAATTCCAGTCAGCTGAGTCTCAGCTACAATAGCTACTTTAGTTCCCCAGAAGGAAGTGACTGTTTCCTATACATCCAACAAAGCACGTGCTTGTAATGAAGCCTGACTTTTTCAGAGCCTGAATCTGCACAGAGTGATGTCTGGAAGGAGCCAGTTGAAAAATCTACTGTAAAAACACTTGCATAGGTTTTTGCATAGTAATGTAAAAATAAAACTCTGAGTACATCTTGTGTTTGTAAGGATGAGCACTTTTATCTGACACGTCTCTCCAGGCTTAGAAATTGTCTGCTCAGATATGGTTTAGACAGCAGAGGCCCCTGAGGACTGTTTAATTGCTGTGCAATTAAATTACCAAATGCTGTGATCAGACTGGAGATGTGTTTGAATTAAGGGACTGATCAGACCGGAGATAATTAGGGACCATCTCCAGCCCTGTTGCTGGTACCTGTTCAGTGCTTCACCTCAAGGTTTGGTGGTTACTGCTTCCCATTTCACTGTTGGCACCTCAGCCCAGCCTGCCTGTGGGGTCAGGATGGCTTGGGCAGCTGAAATGCAGCTCCCTGCATTGGTGCTTTTTGTGTGAGGCCTTGAATTGTCCTTGGAATTGTGCACCTTTCATGAGGAAAGGCTGAGGGAGCTGGGCCCGTTCAGCCTCAAGAGGAGACACCGAGAGGGGGGCTCATCCATGTGTGTCAGTGTCTGCAGGGAGGGATCAGAGCATGGACCAGGCTCTGCTTGGGGTGCCCAGCAGTGGGACAAGAAGCATGGGTGGGAACTGATGCCCAGGAAGTTCCACCTGAACATGAGGAAAAACTTTCCTGTGCAGTGACTGAGCGCTGGCCTGGGCTGCCCAGAGGGTGTGGAATCTCCCACACTGGTGATATTCCTGAGCCATCTGGACACAGTCCTGTGCCATGTGCTCTGGGATGACCCTGCTTGAGGAGGGAGGTGGGACCAGGTGACCCACAGTGGTGCCTCCCAGCCTGACCCATCCTGGGATTCTGTGCCCCACCAAAAAGCAGCTCTCCATAGGAGAGTGCGAGAACATCACGATGCTCCGAGGGACACCGCTGGTGCTGCCGTGCTCAGCCTGCCTGGGGACATGTGCTGGCCTGGGTCTTGTTTGGATTCACTTTGGACAAGCAGCTGTTTCTTCCCTGAAACCAGTCCGTGCGTCCCGTCCCCGTCGGGCCCGTGCGTCACGTTCAGAAGGTTGTGGGGGTTTTTGTGGTGCCTGAAGGGGCTGAGGTGGTTGGTCTGGGGTTTAGTGTCTGCTCTGAAACTGGTGCATGCTACTTGCATAGGATCTCCCAGAATTCTTAGAATAAGATTCAGAGGTTTTTCGTGGTTTATGGGTCAGTTTAGGATGGATGGGTTCATCAGGCCAGATTTCAGTTGGGGTGTATAACTTCAGCAAACATTAAGAAATGTAAAAACTGTGAATTGATTTTTTTGCATTCCCTCCTCAGTGTTGTTTGGCCAGTGAGCCTTGTGACCTTGCTGGGGTTGTGATGGACAACGGGGCATTGGGTGATGCACCATGTTTCTAATGAATAATGTAGAATTCTCTGCAAATGAACCAGCAGGGGCTGCCAGGGTGTGTCCCCCAGCAGAACAGCAGGTTGGGCTGGGATGTTACAGCTGCCTCAGGATGGGAGAACGAATCCCTGGAAAGCTGGGTGGCAATGGCAAACAGGTGTGTTCAAACATGTACAGTCATGCTGTTTATCAGCTGCTGAAGGAAGGATAAGCTTGGCTTTATCAAAGTGCCTTTGAAGTTGTAACCTGTTTCCCAAGCTCTTTCCTCTGCTCTGCTGGACTTTGGCTGAAATGAACTCTGCAGTTTCCCACTTGCTGCTCACACTCTGGTACTGCCCATCTGCTCTGCCTGGTTTGTGGCTTTGGGGACATGAGTTTGAGGAGTGTGTGTGGGAGCACATGCCTTGGGATTCTCTTTCTACCCAGCCATGGAGAAGTCTTAGCAGAGGATCCTGTTATTTATCCCAAATAGCTTTTTCTACAGTATTTAAATAATGTAATATTTTTACATGAGTTAACATACAATACCTTGCTGTGTCCCATGAGTGGAAAGCATCAATTTTTGCTTTTTGATGCTCTTGGCTGTTGCTTCAGTTGATTCTGTTCTGCTGTGGTGCAGTGCTTGTATCCAGTGCTGCAAACACTGGAGGTGTGTCCATTCTGTCTGACTGGTTTGGTGGGGTTGGACATGCAGTGCTGCTTTTGGGGGGGTCTGATAGAAGGGATCCCTATTTCCTGCCAGCCTCTCCCCAGGGCAGGAGTGGCAGCTGAGCTGTGTGTGCTGGAACAGGCTCTGCTGCCTGAAGCACAGCCAAGTTTGAGAGTTGCTTCACCTCCACAAGGTGTCTGGGCTATAACTGGTAACCATCGTGGTCATCTCACATGGCCTGTGTCCCACAGGTCATGTTTGTTAGGATTATTAAACAAAGGAAAAAAAAGAGAGAGAAAATGGCAGGGTGGTTGTTGGTGTTTTTTTGGAAGTTGAAGCGGTGGCATCTTCCTCTCATGTGAGATGATCATGTGCTTGTGCTCAACGTGATTTCATGGAGTTTGTTTCAAAGTCCTACCAAAACCTGATGTTACAATGCTTAAAAAAAAAAAAGTCATATTTTATGCTTGTTTCATTTATTTCATTTTATATTCTAATTATTCCAAACTTTTCTGTTTTAGAATGGTGTAATTACAAATTGATGTTGGAAGATACCTTACTCCTTGTGGCATTCACTGTTAATAATCCTTTCCTTAAAACACTGTATTTAACCCTGAAAGAGCAAGAGAAAGAGGGACTAATATTTGCTGACGTTCTGCTCTGGGTTGGAAGCACTTGGCTGCTGCAGTGACAGGTTTGACTCTCAAACCAAGTGCATTTGGTTTGCTGGACTGTACCCCTGAGCGGGCATGAAAGGTTCTGCAGTGCTCTCCATTCCAATCCTGTGTCTTCTCATGAGCTGGAGAAAGTACAGCAGGGACAGTCACACTTCCTAGGAATGTAATTGTTGTTCAGGTTAGTGATTTTTCAACTTCGTTCACGTATTGCTTGAAAAAAATTATGACACTTTTGTGAATGTCTCTGAAATTGTCAGCAAACCCCAAGTTCTGTCTTGGTTGGAGCTTGGAATAAGGTTTTAATGTTTTTCAAAGTTAATTCACAAAACATGGCTTGGGAAGTGAAAGATCCTATAAAGTGACATTTTGGCTTCTTACCATGTCCCACTTTTTCCTCCCTCCCTCTCTTTCAAAGGGACCTTCATGATACCTTCACTTTTATTTTAGCCACTCACACTTAGTTAAATGCACATATTTTCTATGAGAGATCTTGGAATTCTTGAGGAACTTGGGCTTATTTTAAAAAACAACTTGTGTATTTCATTAATGGATATAAAATGCTGACAGCATCTATTTGGTGGAATACATTGAGAAGTGCGGTTGTGACAGTGCTGTTTTCCCAGCTTTGTTGAGTAATCTCTGCTCACATCTCTGGGTTTCAGCTGAGCTGCTCGGCCCGAGTTCTGTAATCCTGCAATCCAGCCCCGGAGCGCTGTGAGGGAGAGAACAATCACCCGAGCGGTTGCTGTAGCATTTCATTAAGGATCTTTTCCACCAAGCCGGGAAGGGCTCCTTTCCCACTTGGCAGCCAGGCAGGAATAAAAGAGCTCCTCTCAGCTCCTTCCCCTCTGCTCTCAGAGCCCTCCAGCTCTGCCAGTGCTGCCATCCCTGTGTCTGATGGCTCCGCTTGCTGGGGAAGGGGCTGGAGCTCCAGGAGCAGCTGAGGGAGCTGGGTGGGCTCAGCCTGGAGAAAAGGAGGCTCAGGGGGCACCTTCTCACTCTGCAACTCCCTGACAGGAGGGAGGAGCCGGGTGGGGTCAGGCTCTGCTCCAGGGAACAAGGGAGAGGACAAGAGGCCTCAAGCTGTGCCAGTGGAGGTTTAGATTGGATATTAAGGAATATGTCTTTATGGAAAGTGTGGTCAGGCCTTGGAACAAGCTCCCAGGGCATGGTGGAGTCCCTGTCTCTGGAAGTATCTGAACATCACGTGTCTGTGGTACTTGAGGACATGGTTTCGTTGGGAAAATTACAGTGCTGGATTAACAAGTGTTGGAAATTATGAATTTAGAGGTCTTTAACAACCTTAATGATTCTGTGATTCATGGGACTTCAAAAGCATTTAAGGAAAAACTGAGTCAGTTATATTCTGGGAAGTGTTTATTTTTAATTACCACACTAGGAAATTCCTGTATTGGAAGGATTATGCAGAAACTGTCAGTGTTGGGAAGGTTATCCAGATTTTCTGCCTTGCTGAGTGACTGACATTTTTTCTTCATTGCATCAAGTCACTGTTCTCCCTTTTCCTGTGTGATCTGACCCCACTGAGGAGCTGCAGTGGGGCCTGAGGGGGTGGGTCAGGCAGTGGGAAGTGCTCTGGTGCAGGTCGTGTCTGGTGCTGTGCCGAGCTCAGCCGTCCCTCGAGGCAGAGCCCCACTGAGGATGCACTCACACCTACGTGTTCCTTCCGTGCTGATGTGGGTGTTGAATGAGGCAGTGAATCCAGCTGGGTGTGGTGGTTGGGCTTCAGATTTAGCTGGGAGACCAAACAGATCAGTTTTCCTCATATTGCTCACTCATGGCAGTGCTTCTCCCTGAGATTAACAAAACGTTAATGCCTGCTGATCCTGTAAAGCTTTCTATATATAGGGACTGTCATTCCTTGTAGTGGTTTGGGATTTGAAGTACAGCTGTTTCAGAAGGACTTCTTTCTGCTTTTCATAATCCCATTTTTTGGTTTCAGATTCTGATGCTGAGTTCTGTAATACACTTTTCCAGGAGTTGGTCTAACTGGGAGGCAGGGATTTGCCTGTGGGATGCTGGGGCTGGTGCTTCAGGAGCCTGGGGAATGCTGGGCTGGGCTGGAGACTCTTGGACTCTTCTGTATCTACTTACCTTTATTTCCTCCCTGCTCACACGGTGGTTTCTGTTCACCTCCAGCGAAGGTGCCAGGAAGCTTAAGGTGATGTTTGAATAGTTTGGGGATAGATCCAGTGGGAAAGGACAGTGAGGCTTCCTGGTTATGGACATAAGGACTGAGAAGCTGTGTCAGTGTTGTGCCCTGAGAACCAGAGCTGACCTCACTGCCCAGGATGTGGCAACAGGATCCCCACGGGGAGGATTCTGTGACACTGTTCCAGCGTGTTCTCCTGTGAGCATGAAATATTCAAGGCCAGGTACAATGTGTTTGTGGATCAGTTGCATGTTGTGTAAGTTGCTCTTTCAGCATCTTTGATCAAGTATTTATTTCCTACTCTCACAATTTTTTAGTTTATGCTCAGGAGTTTAGACTCCCATGTGAATTGTCTGGACCTGAATCACCTTGTTAAGCATTTGGGGGCAGTGCCATCTCCAGTTTGGCAGATGTGATCCCCTTACCTCTATCCAGGAGGACAGATGGGAGAAAAGGGATGTTTGGTGTTTACAGTGCCCTCCTCTAACATGAAAATTCCCATTGCAAAGATAGTATTTATATGCAAAATAGAGGCATTTAGGAGTATCTGTAATTTCTTCACGTAAGTTGATTTGCCCCCTGAGCCCCCCCCAGCTCTCCCAGCCTGGCTCCAGCCCAGAGGAGCGCCAGCCCTGGGAGAATCTCCGTGGCCTCCTCTGGACTCTCTCCAGCAGCTCCATGTCCTGCTGCTGCTGTTCCCCAGAGCTGGAGGCAGCTCTACAGGTGGGGCCTCACTGGGCAGGGCAGAGGGGCAGAATACCCCCTCCCTTCCCTGCTGCACACACTTTGGGGTCAGCCCAGGGCACGGGGGGTCTCTGGGTGTCAGGGCATGTCCAGCTTCTCACCCACCAACACCGCCAAGTCCTTCTGCCCTGGGCTCTGCTCTCCGTCTGTTCTCCGCTCCCGGCTTCTGGCAGCGAGTTTTGGTGACTTGAGGCACGAGTGTCACTCCAGGCTGTCTCTAAAAGACCACAAAATGTAGTGTAAGGGGGAGAAACGTTAATTGAAGGCAGGCCAGTAAAGGTATCTGTTGAAAATATCTTTTTGATGGAAGGTAGTGGTATTTAGGCAGGATTTTATTTGGGAATTAGGTAATCTGTTTTTGACCTGGTTCCTCTGGCAGTTAATTTATTTATATGGAATGTGAAATGCCCTGGTGCATGGGTGGCTTTCAAAGGAGATTATATCTCTGCCATTTCAATTTTCATGATTTCTGTAGCAGACACCTTCAGTACTTAAACCATAATTGTGAACTGGAAGAGTCTCTGGCTGAGCTAACCCTACTTATAAACTAAAATCTGTACAGATATTTTTAAATCCCACGTCTACCACATCCTTCGCACAAGCACAGCTGTAATTGTTTGGAAAGACATGCAGGACTAATATTTAAGTGTAAACATTGTGACACTTGGTGTTTTGAATTGCTGAGAAATTCGTACAAATAACTGTTAACTTATCAAAATGTGTCAATGGCAAAAGACTCATCTAAGCTGAGAACCAGGGAGGGGGTTCATGACCTTCCATGGCACTTCATGGCTGTGGGGATGGCCAGAGCACCTTGGTCCCACAAAGGCTTGTGCAGTGTCCCTTCAGACAGGGGGGTGGTTGTGGGTGCACACATGTGCAGGGTACCCCAGAGTGGAGTAATTCAGAGTATTTTCATCACCCACCCTAAATATGGGGTAATAAACAGCATTGGACATGTTTTTTTTCTAGCCATGCAATGAGCAAGTTCTCTGACATCGCCCTGGAGTGAGTGAGCGTTCTAGTAAGGCTGACCTCAGGGTTTGGTGAGACCCCTGGGTGCTCAGTCTTCAGTCAACAACTTTATTGTTCACAGATTTTTGAATGTAGAGCTCTGGACTGAATTGTGTCGTTGTGAGGGAGAGGGAGGAGAAGAGAAACCACCAAAGAAAAAGCTCAGTGCACTTCTGGTTTTGTAACAGAACTGTGGTGGTTCTTTTTAACAAGCAGCTTCATCATAATTAAGTGTTTGCTAAACTGTGTGTGTGTGAGATTTGGTGCTTGCAAAGGGTGAGTTCTGCGGCTTCTCCCCCTTTCCAGAACTGGTAAAGGAACATAACATCCTTGTTTGTTTGTTTGTTCTCCTCAGGCAAAATACATCTCGCAGTGCATCGATGAGATCAAGCAGGAGCTGAAGCAGGACAACATCGCAGTGAAAGCCAATGCAGTCTGCAAACTGACATATGTAAGTGCCCTGCTGGGATCCCACGGAATTGCAGCTGGATTGGGTTCTTTCCTGCTGCCCTGGAGTCAGTCGTGGGTCCCAGTGCCTGCTTCCCTCAGACGGCAGGGACAGCACTCCCCAGGTCTGACGTCAGGGACTGCATGTTCCCGTCCTGTTTGGTACAATTGGATTTTGTTGTGATGGATCAGGAAGCAAATCTGTTTTAAAATTAAAACAATTCTAAAAACAGGTGGTTTTAACCTGGGTTGTTTCTTATCATATAATGCCATGACCACTGGTTTTGTTTCTCTTTGCTCAGTCCTTTGTTGACAAGAAGACAGAAATATGGATAAAGAATGACAGTCTTGGTTCTCTTCTGGTTTTTATTTCAAAAAATAAATCCAGGAATCAAACCCTTCACACCAATGCTCATACAAGTACATATCATAGAATCAGACTGGTTTGGGTTGGAAGAGACCTTGATGTCCACCCAGTTTCAACCCCTGCCATGGGCAGGGACACCTCCCACTGTCCCAGGTTGCTCCAAACCCTGTCCAACCTGGCCTTGGGCACTTCCAGGCATGGGGCAGCCACAACTCTGTTACCTGGAATTAATGCAAATGTTAAACTTGTTTCTGGTGGAACTTTGAGACATCTTTCCCTTCCTGCGAGTGCTGTAGAATGGAACATCACTCAAACATGAGATGTTCTAAAGTATTGTTTTTGGACTCCTGTTACATCTTCAGTTTGGGGAGGTGTCTTGACCTATTTTCTCAAGTCTCTTATTTCAGAAGTTTGTTCTCTTGGTTTCTGTGCTCACAGTTACAGATGCTGGGCTATGACATCAGCTGGGCTGCTTTCAACATCATTGAAGTCATGAGTGCATCCAAGTTTACATTCAAGGTGAGTTCTGGCTGTAACTGCAGCTGGCCTGGCCAAGCTGGTTCTTTACTGTGTCTCTCTACTCAGTGGGTAATCCTTAGTCTGCTACCACAGGCTGCTTCTTCCAGATGTTTGCCAACAGCTGTCAGACACCTTTTGTGAAAAACAGGGTGTTTTTATGCGAAGCTCACCCCAGATTCCTAACAGCAGGCATGTTTTGGTTTGTAGCAGCTTTATAATTTTTCTTGAGAGGTTTGTTTCTTGCCCTGTTGCAGACCTTTTTCACAAACAGGGTGGATGGAATGTTGCTTCCTGAGCAGCAGTTTCCAAAGTGGGCTTAAGTGCCTGAGAGTCGGGAGTCAACACCGACAAAATAAATGTGGTAGCCAGTCCTGCCTTATTTCTGCATCTTTGCGGTCATTGAACCTGTGTGTTGTAACAAAGTAGAGAAGTTGAAGGTGGTTGTATTATCCCTAAAACAGATACATTATCACTAGAGATGTTCCTTGTTTGAGATTATTCCTTCCTGAAATAACTCTGTTTTCTAGAGAACCCTCTCATGCCTTTTCTGTTACACAAACCTAATTATCTGGATTTTTAACACTGCTTATAAAGCTGCCAGTTGTCGTTTATCTAAACATTGTCTGAAGTGACTGTTAGAACAAAGAGGTGTTTCCCTTTCTGCCTTTCCCAGCGCATTGGTTACCTGGCTGCCTCCCAGTGCTTTCATGAGGGCACTGATGTCATCATGTTGACAACAAATCAGATCCGAAAGGTAAATGTTTTGCTTCAGTTCCTTTTTTTTCTTGCACTCCCTCCCTACGTGTGTTTTCCCATGTGTACCAAGTATTGCTCTCTTAGGAATATAAAGGTGCTTGAACAGAATTCCTGATTTGCTGTCTGCCATCATTCCACAGGCTGATGGGTTAGTGAGAGTGTTGTATTCGTTTTCACAGGGCTTGATCATTTGATTTTTTCAGAGTTACTGGGTTAGAACATAATATTCCCACTCTGCAGATCACAGTTATGTTTTTAAAGCTCTTAAGTTCAATTTTTTTAAGTATTGCTGCTTTAAAACTTGACTGATCCAGTACAAGTTGTTTCTACATTCTCACCATCTGAGGAGCCAACATGTCTATTACTTGGTTAGAAAAGATCAGTGGGATGTTATCCAGTATCTTCCCTACAGAACCAGTGCACTTCCCTTTGTCTTTGAAACTTCTCTGCTCTGAATATGGATGTCCATCCATTTTCTTTATTATGGAGACTTTATTTTACTGAATTTGTCACTTGCTTGGCCACTTCATCCACTTCATGCTCAAGTTTTTTTCTTAGAAGCATCTTTTTTTATGCCTTTTCATGTTTCATTGATCCAACAGCTTTATGTTTTAAGTATTTATCAGGTCTCAAAATACATTAAAGACAGGATGAGTTGCAGTTTTTTGCTCCTTAAGCAGCAGATTTCATTATTCTTAAAGTAGAATCTAATTCCCCACCACCTGCAGAAGGTTTTTAAATGAGATGCAAATGGCACAGAACCCCCAGGGCCTGACTATGTTTAGCTCTCCTGGAGCTGCCTGTGTGTCCACCTGGATCTGGGCAGTTAATTCTGGCAATCCATGTGGGAATGCTCCAAGCGGTTCCTTCAGATTTCTGTTTCCCAATACCTGCAGTGCAGGAGTGATCCTGGGATGCTCTGCAGTCAGGGAGACCTGTCTTTGTCATCCAAGCTGAACATACTCAGAGAGAAATATTAATATTGGGGTGTGTGTGAAGCTTAGGAAGACCTGAAGGGTTATGGAGGGCTAATTAGGATGCTGACTACAAATAGCCCCGAGGAAAACTGATCAATAAACTGTATTCCACACCCTGCCTTGTGTCATATCCTTGTGGACTGGGGGCTGTAGTACTTGGAAGGGAAATAATCCCATTTCTCTAATGGGTTGAGCAGGTAAGAACTCGACAGCAGTGACCATTCCTACTCAAGCTGGTGACAGTTGGGCTTTGTCTTAGCAGGGTTAGTGTTTAATACCAATTTTTTAGGACTTCTACCATGTTTGTGATCATGTAATGAGTGTTTAAAAATTACCTCCATTCCTAAAATACCACCAAGGTGCCATCTCCCTAATTGCTTTTATGTTGCAGTCATCCATCTCTTGTTTAATTATGGATCCTTGTGCCCATTATTAAACCCCAGGCTGGTGTGTTTTAGCAGGAGTTAGGAGTTGGTAGAAATATTCCTATTAAGCAGAAGCTCTGCCTTGTTTGTGTTGAGTGAATAAAATTGGTCTGAGATAATTGTTTCTCATCGTCCTGTGTGATCTTAAATTTTTGAGCCTGTTTTTCCTTTTTTAGGATCTGAGTAGCCCTAACCAGTATGATACTGGAGTTGCACTGACTGGCTTGTCCTGTTTTGTTACTCCAGATCTTGCCAGGGACTTGGCAAATGACATCATGACTCTGGTGAGTTGATAAGATTGAAGCGACTTCTCCCTGTAGTTAAAGAATGTCAGATTGTCCAGATTTGGAAAATACCTGTTAAATTTAGACCTGATACATGTGAAAACTGGTGCTTTTCCTGGGGGGATTTTGGGGAGCGTTTACAGACTTAGTTCAAGAGGATCACCTTGACTTATCTCTGTTAGTTTGGGTGATAAACAACAGTGTCTGGCTCTGAGTTCTCAAGAAGTAGTTGAGTCTCACAGGAGGAACTCTGGACACAGGAGTGTGAGCACCAGGTCCTGAGGAGAGCTGTGCAAACAGGTGTGCTCAGGGCCTGACTGCAGCTGTTTCCTTGGCAGATGTCCCACACAAAGCCTTACATCAGGAAGAAGGCAGTGCTAATCATGTACAAAGTGTTTCTGAAATACCCCGAGTCCCTCCGGCCTGCATTCCCTCGCCTTAAGGAGAAACTGGAAGATCCAGATCCTGGTGAGTGGATTTTGGCAACTTCCCTCTGCTCTCACACATCAGGGTGCATGTGCTGCTGGAGAGCAAAATACAGGAAAGCTGCTGCCATCGTCTTGGGGCTCTGATTCACCTCATTCAGGGGGAGATGAACACAGGAGACTTTTGATAGATGTTGCCATATTAAAAATACATTCTTTAAAATACCCAATTCTTCAAACTCAGAGCTGCTCAAATTGTATCAACAGATTAAACCTTAATGGGACAAAGCAGCTTAATGATTCCTGGTTTGTTGCTTACTTAACTTGGCTGTTGAAAATACTTCAGTTGATTTCAGGGTTTGGGGTTTTGTTGTTGTTTCCTGTGCTCTTTTACTAAGTTGCAGCTATTGGATTGCAACAGCTGTGCTGAAAATAATTTTACATCACTGCATCTTTTATTTATTTTTAGTTTAAACTTCGAGCCCGGGCTGCTGTCTGGGCCCCTCAGTGCTGTGTCAGTGCAGCTCAGCAGCAGCACAGGAAATTTGCAGTTGTTCTGTGTCATACTCACGTTTTTACTCAGTCTTTGGGAAGTGCTGGTGTTCCCTCAGTGCACCAAAACACTTGTTTCAGGAATTCTGTGGGTGATGCAGTTCTGAGATCTCCACTTGATTTGTGTCTGAATTTAGAGTAAGAAATTTAATTGCATGTATTGGATTAATTTATTGTGGGAATGGAAGGTACATCTTCCAGGGACACTGTTTTTAAAGAAAGCAAAACACACATATCCCTCACCTGCAAACAGAGGGAGGAAATCCCTGTTGTGCTTTATGGAGAGCAGTTCTGCTCCCTGCTGGGATACCCAGCCTGTCCAGACCAAAACATTCCAAACTGAGCACAATCCCTTTAGAGGCTGAGAAAGAAGAGAACTTGTCCAGTCTCAATGTTGGTCACATTTTGTCAGGTTGACTGGTAATTTCTGTGTTGGATTTAAACATGTCTAAACAATACATTTTAATTAAGCATCATGTTTGGAAACTTTCTGGGGGGTGATGATTGGTTGTGTGTCCCACAACCAGCTATTCCCAGTCCAGGCCAGGGATGTGGCAGTGTCCTGTTTTTCCTCATTCTGGACCCAAAGCAGATACCCAGCTTGC
Organism: Hafferia zeledoni; assembly: GCA_035583235.1. Lineage (NCBI taxonomy): Eukaryota > Metazoa > Chordata > Aves > Passeriformes > Thamnophilidae > Hafferia > Hafferia zeledoni. The sequence goes on from JAWWEV010000084.1 coordinate 3,401,845, forward strand.
TGATATATTAGAAAATAGCCAGAATTAAATAAAATAATTTCTCAGTTTGCTTGTGCATTCTTGTCTTCCCTTTGCTGCCTCAGTGCTGGGAATGAGGCCAAACCCTTGGACACAGGTCTGAGCCTTCAGCTGCTTCTGCTCTGGGGGTTCTGCACCAGAAACTTCAATGACAATTAAGGCCCTGATGAGGTTGCTGCTCTTCCCTGTTCCCCCAGGTGTGCAGTCTGCTGCAGTCAATGTCATCTGTGAGCTGGCTCGGCGCAATCCCAAAAACTACCTGTCCCTTGCTCCGCTCTTCTTCAAGCTGATGACGTCATCAACCAATAATTGGGTTCTCATTAAAATTATAAAACTGGCAAGTATTCTTTTTGGTTTTATGGCTGTGGTTGTCATTAAATCTCCTTGGGTGTGAAAATGGCTTTCTTGCTAGGGGGTGTGGTTACCATTAAATTTGAGTAAAAAGAAACCAGGAATATCTTCTAATGTTTGTGAGCGTAACCAAAGGGAAAAACACAGTAATATAGCTCAGTTTAAATGCAGTGAGCTGCAGTTTACATCATGTTTTGATGATGGTTAAAAGCAGTTCTTAACTCACTTTCTTATGTGCACTTCTCTTTGAGCAGTTTGGTGCTCTTACTCCATTAGAACCAAGACTGGGGAAGAAGCTGATTGAGCCCCTGACCAACCTCATCCACAGGTATGTGGGAGTGGCCCTGCTTAGTTCCCTCAGGCCTGGGCAAGTGCCTGGTGGGTGGTCAGCACCTGGGCTGGAGATGTATTTCTTAACTTTTTCTGAGTTTCAATATGTTGACTTCAAGTATCAAAATATAATCTCACATCAGGACTGTTTCTGAAACACTTGAGTGAGGTAAAAGACCTGGAAGTCTTTGGGTGTCTGACTGTATGTCAGTATGAGTTCCTACAGAGCATGTGTGAAAACTGGAGCAATTTGCTTTCCTTTCACTGCACTTTAAGCCAGAGATGACTATGGAGGGTCTATAAAAACTCTGCCTTGAAAAGGCTCAGCTGTATATTTGCCTGCCCTGGTCACCTCACACATTTGGTTCCTGATATTTCTGGAAATGCCTTACCCACCAAAGCAGCCTGACAAGAAGTATGTTCAAGTCCTTTCTCATGCCTTCAGTAGCTCAGTTGTGTTTTGGGAGAGGTTTCTCTAATTAGGTCCTAAATGCAGATTAAATAAAGTTGAAGGTATTTCCTTGTCCCTTGTTAGAGCTGGTTTGTGATGTTATTCTGGATCTGATTCTGAACTGAAATCAGGAAGTAGATGCCTTGGAGGGAATACATGTGTTCTCCCACTTATAAAAAGGAAGTGTCACCTTATGCATGAGTTGTTGAATGGAAAGGTTTGTCTCTCTCCACATGACAGAGCAAAAGGATGGATGGGAATGAGCAGGTTTTGAGCAGGTATCTGTGTAGCTGTGGGAGCAGCTCCAGCCAGGCAGTCCCTGTCCATGGCCCTTGTGTTCCTTCAAGGCAGGGGCAGAGAGCTGGCAGCAGCCTGGTGTCCAAACACACCTGCAGGGGAGTGTGGCAACAGTAACAAAGGGGCACAGTTCACCCCAAAAAGCAGGAAAACGGGCAATGTCTTCAGTCCTACCTCTACCCCCTCTCCCCAGCTCCCACATTAGTCATTAATTTTATTAGCTCTGAGGACTGAATCCTGTTTGGTTTGGGATCTCACAGCATTTAATGAGTCAAACCACCACCCTTCCATGTCCCACCAAGTGCACGGGGAGCAGAAGTGACTGTGTTGGAGTCATGTACTCAGCGTGCCAGTGACCTTCAGTGCCTCTGGGACTGTTTGCTCCTTCCCTTTGCACACCTTGCTGCTGGAGTCTGCTGCCTGGGAGGTTCCCTGTTTGTCTCTCATGTTGACCAGAGTTTGTAAGGACCTTTGCAGTCCCCGGAGTTGCACTGTTTGTGTGTTCAACTGGCAAAAGTCATCTTGAATTTGGGTTTTGGGGAAATCAGACCCTGGGAATGTGTTGCTGACCTCAGGGATGAGAGGTGGGCACCTGCATGCCCAGAGCATGGGGCTGGGGTCTGACTCACTCCGTGGAGAGAGACTTGAGGTTCTCCATCTGCCTTCTCGTGAAATTCTGACCTTGGGCAGAGGATTTAATTTGATTCCTGGACAAGATTGCCTCAGTGCTCTGTAACTGGAGTTCCTTCCTCATTGGTGCTGGAGTTCCTTCCTCTTTCCCTGTCACAGTGTTCTTGCTGCATCTCCAGGAAGATTTTGGGGTTTTTAAACATTCAGTTTAAAAATTCCTCCCCCCCATCAGTTTTTAAGTGGGAATCATTTCATCTCTTTGAAGGGGTATGGAACAGAATATGGGCAATTTTCTTGTGAAGTTCAAGGTGTTAATTTGCTCTAAGATACTGCTGACAACTGCTCAAAATGTGCCAGTTTATTGCTTATTTAATATACTTGATTTCTGTTTCAGCACCTCAGCCATGTCTCTCTTGTATGAATGTGTGAACACAGTAATAGCAGGTGAGAACTGAAATTTGTAACCTCAAAAACCCCATGATGAGCTTTGTCATCAATTAACACCATTTGTAAACCTTTTTCTTTTTAACTTGGTGTGTTTTGTAACTGGAATAAGTCTCCTGATAAACTCTGTGTTACTGTGGGACTGGAATCCTTTGTCAGTGGGTGGGGCACAATCACTGCAGCTGTGTCATGTTTGCTGAAGGCTGAAACCAAGTACAATAATCAGGCTCCTAAATGTTGCTACAACCACAAAATGCACCAACAGCAACTGAATTAAAACAAGACTGATGCCTCTGCCAAAGTTTTCTTATGTGGTGGTGGATCAGAGGGTTTTGGGTTTTTTTATTCTGCAACTTCACAGCTTAAAAACTCGGTGTCTTAGAGGAGGTAATTGGAATTATTGACTTACAGTTTTAGTTTATGGGGAAGGCAGGAAGGATAACAGAGTATTCCAGCTGAGACTTGGCAGTTTTCCCATCAGAGTGTGGGGCAGAGGGTCACTGACCCCCACAGTTTGGCCATAAGCCTGTTTGCTGTGGGTGCTTTGGGTACTGATGCAGGAACCTGCTGTGCTGGGTGAATTCAGAGAGGGCAGGCTGAGCTGTCACTCCCTGTGTGTTCCTTCCTTCCCTCAGGGAAGTGTGAGATGGCATGATATTACTGCAAAGATATGTGAAACTATAGGTAGTGTCACAACCTGCTCTCCTTCCCCAGAGCCCCCAGAAGTTCAAGCAAACAGATAAACAACAAAATAAACTGTAATAGAAATAAAAATAAATAGACTTTTCCCTGTGAGCTGAGCTGGGTGTGGATCTTTAGGTGTTGTGCTCTTGCAGTGTCTCACACCCCACAAATGCTGACTGGAGTTTATGTTTTGTTTCAGTTCTGATCTCTCTGTCCTCGGGGATGCCCAACCACAGCGCCAGCATCCAGGTGGGGCCCTGGCTGGGGGTTACTGTCCTGCCCTGCCCTCTGATCCCAAGTACCCTGGGAGTGGGATTGTGCTCTCTGCCAGGAGGCTCCCCAAAGTGCTCTTACTCAGGTGCCATCCTGCACACTGAAGCATTTTCTATATGAATTTGCTTATTTATTTGGGTCTAAATGCGGATTCTTCTTGTTTAGAGTTGCCCCAACTCTGTATTCAGCTCCTGCTGTCAGTGCACTCATATAGAGCTTCCATCTGTTGGAAAATCTGTGATGCAGCAAGACCCTCTGACCTGGAGACCCTTGGGACTCACTGCCCTTCCTTGTGTGCTGAGCAAACCTTATAAAGGGTTATTTTAATTAAGCCTTGTAATAAACATGATGTGGTCTTTTTTTTTTCTTTTTCTCCAGCTCTGTGTTCAGAAGTTGAGGATATTGATAGAGGACTCTGACCAGAACTGTAAGTGTGGTGCTTGTCTCAGTGCAGCTCTGGGGGGGCTGCAGAGCCTCAGAGCAATGGGCTGTGTCTGCAAACACCTTACTTGGGGTTGTAGGGCCTGGTGTGCTCCAAACAACCGGGACTTGCAGTGTGGAAATGATTCTTGATGGTGAATACTTCTTTATAGTGATTTTTTTACAACAAATGAGAGCAATTATTACTGCTGTTTGTGGTCTTGTAAATCTAAAGCAGTTCTTTCCATGCTCTGGCACTTCCCTTTTTATAGACTTGCTGCTTGGACAGCAGTGTGAGCGTAACAGTAAAATGGGAGAGTGTTGACTGATTTTAGTGACTACAAAGAATACTGGGAAACTTTTCTTTTGTGCAGCTCTTTTTCCTGCCATCTGATTTTCCCCCATTGAGAACAGCATTGTCATACAGCACTCTCCAGTGCTTTTAAAGCTGTGTCCATCCCAGGATGCCTGTTCTCAAAGCCCATAGTTTCTATGTATTAAATACATATATTTTTAAATCAGTGATAAAAGTTGAGGTGCAAAAAGACCATGATGAAGATTATATATATAATTACATATCTGTGCATGGGATTGTGGAGTTAAAGACTGTGATCTGTGATGCACAACTCTCAGAAGTGCTTTTCTTCATCACAGATTTTTATTCAAGTGTGTGAATACCAAGTGCTTCTGCTGAAACCAGCTTTAAGATTTCATGCTCAGCCCAAAACAGTGTTTCTATATTTGGAAAGAAGTTTTATTTTGTCTTTCACAGTGAAGTACCTGGGACTGTTGGCAATGTCCAAAATCCTGAAAACACACCCTAAGTCAGTTCAGTCTCACAAGGATCTCATTCTCCAGTGTCTGGATGACAAAGATGAGTCCATCCGACTCAGAGCTTTGGATCTCCTCTATGGCATGGTAAGTTCCCACATTTATTTCCTCTGCAGCCCCTGAACCCTTTAGGAAATGGATGTTTGAGGAAAAACATGCAACTTTCTCTGCCCTCTCCCCAGCTGACTTGTGATAACAACTCCCATATCTTTCCTGGCTCTTATGACAAGTGAAACACCTGGCACAGCATGAGAGGGCTGTGAAAACTGATTCAGACTGGGAGGAGTTTCTCCCAAATTGACTTGCAACTTTTTGAAATCACGTGAAAAAGAGAGGAAGAAGAGAGAGAGAAGGAAAAGGAAAGGGAGAGAAGGAAAAAAAAGGAAAAAAAGTGAGGTGCCTGCATTGCACAGATTTTGTTGATTTACATATATAATACATAATTTTTTTTGGCAAAAAAAGCACTACTGGTATGGGATCCTTTGTGCAGTATCTGAAGGGGGATTGTGATGTTCAACCCTTGTGGTAGTTCTGGTTTTAGTTTTAGCTAAGCCTCAGTTCAGCAGGCCCAGAGAGTCTTTGTAGATTAAAGGGGACAAACATCACCTGACTTAAGCAACCAAAGAGATATTTCATATCATTTGACATCAAATCAAGTACAAAAGAAGGTGTAGGAGGTGCCCAGCTCAGTCCATCCATGGCCTGTGCTGAGCAGACCTGCTCTCACCGTTGCTGGGGGCGTTGGGCCTCGACACCACAGCTGTTTGGTTTGGGAAGTACTTTTTATTCCCCTTTGTTGTTGGTTTTCTCCTCTCTTGCTGAGTATCCTTTGAGGGGAGTTTATTGGAGTGTTTTTGTGAGCTGGGGTGGTGGAGGTCTGTGTTGTTTTGGTTGACAACTTGGTTATTGTTGTTGTTGGTTTGCTTTTTTTTTCCTCCCACATTTATATATATATGTGTGTTATATGTATCTGTTTTATTTTCTTTTTAATTTGTCTCTCTTTTGTATAAATACAAGAGGCTTGCTATTTTAGGTTTTGTTGGGGTTTTTTTTCTTTTTTTTCTCCTCTTTGGGTTTTTTTTCCTCTCTCCCCTTGGTGGGGGTGTGGATTGTCTCTCTCTGTGCTGGGCAGTTGCATTTTGCCTTTCCCTCTCTCCTCTCC
>JAWWEV010000084.1:3407835-3435661 GCA_035583235.1 Hafferia zeledoni
GGTGGGGGTGTGGATTGTCTCTCTCTGTGCTGGGCAGTTGCATTTTGCCTTTCCCTCTCTCCTCTCCCCTTGGTGGGGGTGTGGATTGTCTCTCTCTGTGCTGGGCAGTTGCATTTTGCCTTTCCCTCTCTCCTCTCCCCTTGGTGGGGGTGTGGATTGTCTCTCTCTGTGCTGGGCAGTTGGCATTTTACCAGCTCAACCCAACACACCCTTTAACTCTTTCCCAGGTGTCAAAGAAGAACCTGATGGAGATCGTGAAGAAGCTGATGATCCACGTGGATAAAGCCGAAGGGACGACGTACCGGGACGAGCTGCTGACCAAAATCATAGACATCTGCAGCCAGTCCAACTACCAGTACATCACCAACTTCGAGTGGTCAGTGCCTTCCCCTGCCAGCTCCGTGCTCAGCCCCCAGTGCTGTGGCACCGCCCTGACCCCGGCGCTCCCTCCCTCCGTCCCTGCACAGGTACATCAGCATCCTGGTGGAGCTGACGCGCCTGGAGGGCACGCGGCACGGTCACCTCATCGCGGCGCAGATGCTGGACGTGGCCATCCGCGTCAAGGCCATCCGCAGGTTCGCGGTGTCGCAGATGGCCACGCTGCTGGACAACGCCCACCTGCTGGCCAGCAACACGCAGCGCAATGGCATCTGCGAGGTGCTCTACGCGGCCGCCTGGATCTGCGGGGAGTTCTCCGAGTGAGTGTGCCCGGCCCAGCCTGCTGCTGCTGCAGGGAGGCTTTGGGGCAAAGGGTGTGGAGCGCTGAAGTGTGTCTGGGAGAGCAGGATGGGTCAGGGGGTGCACCTGGAAACTGCCAGAGTGGTGCTGCTTTCCTGTTCCCTCACCCTGTAGACTACTGGGGTCGCTCTAGCCAAGGCATTTTGAATAGCTGGGGCTTTAATTGCCAGAGCCCTGCCCGTGCAGGAAGCCATGGTGGTGAATCATGGAATACCCTGAGCTGGAAGGAACCCCCAAGGATCATCAGTCCAACCCCTGGCCCTGCACAGACATCCCAATAATCCCACCATGTCCCTGTCCCATTGTCCAAATGCTCCTGGAGCTCTGGCAGCCTCGGGGCTGTGCCCACTGCCCTGGGGAGCCTATTCAGTGCTCACCACCCTCTGGGGGAAGAGCCTTTGTGTCTTGGATGTGTGTGCAGATGCACCTGCTTACCCAGCTTTTATTTGGGTAAATTGAGCAAACTCTGTGCTGTAGTCTCATTATCAGCTGGTTTGGTGTTTCTTCTTGTGGTTGTCATCCTGAACAGCCTCCAGTTTAAATTCACATAGTAGGCATGATGTATAAGGAACAGCTCAGATCTTCATCTAGTTAAAGTTGTGCAAAGCAAACTGTAGGTGAAGAAACGTGAGGACATACATCACATTTTTACTTTGAGAGAACTTAAGGTTTCAGTTTGTAGTAGTCCAATTTTTTTGTGCATCTTCCATTTAGTTGTGAGCAGACAATTCTGAGTAAGAGCACGAGATCTTTTCAAACAAGTGCTGTGATCTGTATTCCTGTGTGTGTTCAGCACTGCCTGCTGCATTTACAGACACTCTGTGCTTGCAGACACCTCGAGGAAGCCAACCAGACCTTGGAGGCAATGCTGAGGCCTAAAGTGACCACTCTGCCAGGCCACATCCAGGCAGTGTACGTGCAGAACATGGTGAAGCTCTACGCCTCCATCCTGCAGCAGAAGGAGCAGGCTGGGGAGAAGGAAGCAGCACAGGAAATTACCCAGCTGATGATCGACCGCCTGCCTCAGTTTGTACAGAGTGCAGACCTGGAGGTCCAGGAGAGGGTGAGAGAACAAAATTGCTTTGGGGTTTATCATGCAAAGTCTCTCATTTGTCTTGGAAGCGTGTCTGTGATTTTCTGTGCCCATGCACATTTTCTATAAGCTGTTATCAAGGATGAAGCCCAGATCTTATTGCAGTTCGATGCCATCTCTGAAGGCTGCAGGAACTTCACTCAGAACAATTTAATTTTAAACTTATTCAGGCATGCAAGGACTCAAAGAGGACCCAGCTGAAAGGGAGGGTCAGTGTGGATTTTTCACATTTTCTCCAAACCCACAGTTCATGCTGCTTCTCCTAATTCCCTTAATGGAGTAGAACACTTACCTTCTGCTGACTGTCACTGCAGTTGACTTGTTTGGTTCAGTGTGTTAATATTATTCCTGAAATTCCTTCTGCATTTGTTTTTAGGCTTCTTGCATCCTGCAGCTAATAAAATACATTCAGAAGCTACAGGTAAAAGAAGTTCCTGTAGCTGAGGAAGTGATAGCCCTGTTTGCTGGTGAGCTGAACCCTGTGGCTCCCAAAGCACAGAAGAAAGTACCTGTTCCAGAGGGGTAAGGTTCCTTCTCTCTCCCAAAGCCTTATTTAAACTTTTAAACTCTTAAATAATAAAGCAAAGTGTATGATGAGGCACTGAAGCACTCAAGGGAACTGAGTCAAGCTGTTTGTTTACTGCAATTCTCCCCAGCTTGGACCTCGATGCCTGGATCAATGAACCTCCATCAGACAGCGAGTCTGAAGATGAAAAGCCCAAAACAATTTTTCATGAAGAGGAACAAAGGCATTCCAGACACAGACAGCCAGAAATAGATGAAGAGGAACTGGCCAGAGTGAGTGAAAGTTAAAATGGTTTTCCTTATATAATTCAGTAGGAATGTAAGTGCTGCTGAAGCAGTTGGAGCTGGTGTGAACTCCCCATGTAGCCAGGGAGCTGTTCTGCTCTGCAGCTCAGGGAAGCTGCTGATCTGATGTGAACTGATGGAGTTCAGCAGCCTCTGTGAGCTGCTGTGATGTGGCTGTTCTCAACAGTGATCCCACCTTTGCTGCCTCTGACCTTTTTGGGTTTACAGGCAGAGCTTGATAAGAATCTTCACAGAAATGAAAACAAACATTTGAATTGCCATCAAAATGTGGTCTCTGGGAAGTTACCACTTCTAGTCTATAATTAAAAAGCAAAGAAAGATGTTCTGAGGAATATTAGTCATACAATCATAGAATCATGGAAGGGTTTGGGTTGGAAGGACCTTAAAGCCCATCTCATTCCACCCCCTGCCATGGGCAGGGACACCTCCCACCAGCCCAGGGTGCTCCAAGCCCTCTCCAACCTGGCCTTGGACACTTCTGGGGCTGGGAATTAGTAATGGCACTTGTAGTGCTGTCCTAGTATGTCTTGTAACTCAGAACTGCTTTATCATACACAAGCTGCTCTGCTGTTGTCTTTTCACAGGTAGTCATGTATTGCTCCAAGAATTCCTGGAGACTGTGTTTTGCACTTTGATGCCTTTTACCTCTTTGCCTGCAAACAAACATTTTAACTGCAAATTCTTCCATTTTTAGCGTCGGGAAGCCCGGAAACAAGAACAGGCCAACAACCCATTTTATATTAAAAGCTCTCCCTCCCCACAGAAGGTGAGTCTGAATTGCAGTATCCCACTGGCCTCTCCTGTCACTGTGTGTACGTTCCCTGACTGGCAGGGCTGCAGCTTCCTCTGGGACATTCTGATAATTTCCACTGCAGCTCTGACCACTTCATGGTGTGTGCACTGCAGTGGCTGCCCACAGCTGCTTTTGTAAGTCTTGGTTGTGTTGAGGGTCTCAGGAATGACCTGATACCCTGAGAGCAGCCAGTGCTCTGTGTCTGTGCAGTTTGTGCCAGCTCTGGGTGATGGCAGAGCTCATATCACCAGGCACCTCACCCAGAGCTCTGCAGGGAGCAAACCTGGAGCGTGCTCCCTGTGTCTGGAGGATCAGAAAGTTGTGGTCTCTTAATACCTTTCTCAGGGAAAGAACCTGCTTTATTCCCTCTACATTCGAAGGACTTCCCCCTTTCCCTCAGCTCAAATCTCAAAATTTATCTTCTGAAGTGGCAGGTTACTGCCAGGAAAACACAAACCAAAAATTCTTCAGAGTGTTGCAGCAAACCTTCAGGGGTTAAAAAGCTGTAGCTGAGAGAAGGGTCTTTTGTAATAGTTATCAACTGGTTTTAAAACACAGGATTAGTAACAAGCTGTTCCATTCCTATCCTTTGAAATGTTCACTTAAGGGATTGAACTGCTTGATGGTTCGTAATGTGTCTGTTTACACAGATTGGTACTTGCAGTGCTCAGGATGTAACAAGTCTTTGTTTCTCCAGCGATACCAAGACACTCCAGGAGTGGAACATATTCCTGTGGTCCAGATCGACCTTTCTGTCCCATTAAAAGTTCCAGGTAAGCCACAGCTAATCTTTGAAATTAATTACAGAAATTCAGTTCAGCAAAAGACATAATTCCTTCTTAGGAATTCCTCCTGAGGCTTTGAAGGGCAAGGAGCACACTTGCACTAGACTCTTAAATCTCTCCTTAATTTACATGTGAAAATAGTACTTTGCAGTCTGAGTTGCTTTCAAGGTAATACTGGAAATAATTGTGTGATGAAGGAAATTGTGCAGCCAAGTCTGTAACATGTAAAGTAACCACTGTTCTGACCAAGTAAATGGTGCAGGTGTTTGGGAGGTGTTAACTGGAGTCCAGTTTTAACATCTACATTCAAATATCAAAAGGCATTTTTGTATCTAATGGTTTTCAACTGAAAAGCTGTTGATAAAATGCACTGCATTGCAAGGGATGAGTTCCAAGTGTAAATACTTGAGGCTTTCTCCAAAAGTGTGGAAAGATGTCAGTATTAGCACAGCAGTGGCACTAATTCTGCTTAAAGCATCAATGTTTGGGTACTTTTTGTAGTGCAGTTAATGTGGGCAAGAGCCAGAGAGAAGGACTGAGCTTTGTGCTGTTTCTGGAGAGATGGAGTGTGACAGCAAAGCTGCCTGAGGGGCTGTGGGAGCACGGGGTGGGGGGGGGTGTGGGAGCACGGGGCAGGGGCTGTGGGAGCACAGGGGGCTGTGTGTGAGGGGCTGTGGGAGCACAGGGGGCTGTGGATCCTGCTGGCTCTGAGCAGCTGGAAGCAGAATCATTCCTGCCATGCCGTTCCAGTGGCCCATCCATGTGGGCTGTGCCTGAAAGCAGCTTGGCTTCCCCTGCAGGAATGCCCATGTCTGACCAGTATGTGAAACTGGAAGAAGAGAGAAGGCATAAACAGAAACTGGAGAAGGACAAGAAGAAGAAGAAGCAGAAGAAGGAGAAGAGGGGGAAGCACCACCGGCACAACTCGCTGCACACGGAGAGCGAGGAGGACATCGCGCCCGCTCACCACGTGGACATCATCACTGAGGAGATGCCAGAGGTCAGGGGGCTGTGCCTGCTGCCAGGGTGGCATTTCTGTGCTGCTCCTGAGAGCTCTGCCCACAGCACTGCCAGCCACTTGGGAGCTTTGCACTTCCAGGGCTCTACTTCCCTGCAGAGCTGGTTCAGAACTGACTGACTGGGATGGTCCCAGGCTGCTCTTTGCAGGGGAAGAGAGTGACTTTTGTGATTTTTGTTTTGAGCACAAAAGGATAAAAATTGCCCCTGAAGCTGTGAAAAAATCCAAACTAACCAACAAAACAAACAATGTGCATCTCTGCTCTAAAAGTAGTGCTGTCCAAATAGCATTAATTATGCTGTGCTGCTTCACTTTAACAGTAACTTGCTGTCTAGTCAGCAGCTTTGCAGCTGATGATAATTAATTGCACATGCTAATGATGTCATCTATATTTGTTCCTAAAATTTCCTTTAATCAAAACCAAACAGCAGCCATTCAAATGCTGCAGTTTATGAAGAAGGGTTTCTGTTCTAAATTAATCTTGTAACTTGATGCTGCATTGAAGAGCTTTGTCCCTGTAAGTGCCTGACTGCAGCTGGCCTGGGCCAGGGGTAACAGGCTCCAAGACACTTAATTTGGGTGATGGAGAGCTTTAGTTTGGAAGTTGCCCGTGGTTTGCTTCCTCAGTGGATGGTCTCTCTCTCTCTCTCCCCTGCAGAATGCTTTGCCCAGTGATGAAGATGACAAAGATCCCAACGATCCTTATAAAGCACTTGATATAGATCTGGATAAGTAAGTGATGGTTTGTGTGTGAATTAATGAGCTGCTAATGAGAACACAAGAGGGCCCGGCTGAGGCTGAGCAGACACAGGCACTGACCACAGTCCAGGGGAGAAAAGGCTCAAGGGTCTCACCAGGGCTTGGGTGAAACCTCAGGTGACCAACCAGTTGGGCTCCCACTGCAGCAGGGATGGTAAAAGCTCAGCTGCTGGATCAGGGAGGGGCCTGGGAGGGACAAGGGAGTCATGGAGTGTGACTGAACAGAGTGTGGAAGCTCAGGCAGTGTCAGTGGGTCAGATGTGAGTCACTCCCAGCTTTTGGGTGTCCCACTGTGTGTCTGGCATGCCTTGTGTTGGCACTGGGCCTGCCCTGTGTCCGTCTGTCCATCCCAGAACTGCTGTGTCCATGGTTGTGTTGTAATCACTGATCAGTAATACCCAGTTCGTGCCAGCCCTCTGCCCTGGGGCTGTTCACTGTGGTCCCACTGAAAAACATTCTGCCATGGCTGAGGGAGCTGAATGACCAGCCTGGTTCCAGTGCCAGCCCCCCAGTCCTGTCTCCACATCAGCTCTGGGCTGTTCACTATCACACCTGGAGATTGGGGGTTGTAATTGCTCTTTTACAAAATCACCATGCTAAGAACATCTGCTGGTTTATGGTCCAGGGATGCCTCCTGTGAAGACTCTGCAGGCCCATGTGGTGTGTGTGTGTAGTATCTCTGTCCCTCTCTGATTCTTGTGCCCTTCTCTGCAGGTCCCCCATTTGCAGGGCTTTGGCTCCTCACTAATTTGCCAAAAAGTGTTGTAGCATTTTTAAAAAGTGAAATAACAGTTTTTAAAAAACTTCTCATCAAGTTCCTCTGAGTCTGCAGGTGAAAATTTTTAAAAGGAAGTTAATTTTTGCCTGTGTTTGCATGCTGAGCCTCAGCAGTGTAGGGCACAGCCAGCAGAGCAGGGGCTGAGGGCTGTGCTCCAGGAGGCAGCCCTGGAACTTCACACTGTTCTATCCATTCCCTTGCCATTCCCCATCCCCATGAGTGGCCGTGCTCTCTGTCATGTTCTCATGTCTCTGTGCTCTCTCTCTCTGTGCTTGCACTGCTCTGTCTGTCTCGCTCACATGCAGTCTGGGTGCAGGGAAGCCTCCCAGGTAAGAACACCTTCTGGTGGTGACCTTTGTCAGGTTGGGTGATTTTGGTGGACAGTGTCAGTCCTCGAAAGGTGGTGGAACTCTGGAAATCAGTGCCCGTCACAATTGTGGCAGAGAGCTTTGTCCTGGGCTCTCAGCACCCATCCCTGTTCCTGTATGTGGAAGAGCTGAAGGATGAGGCCTCTCTGCTGCTCACACAGGGGGGGCCATCCTGCCCTTGCAGTGTCTGAAAGAGAGAAGTTAATTGGGTCTGGCTCTTCATGCCATGTAAGCAAAGAAATTAAGGCAGCTGAGGCTGTTGGAAATCTTCCTGAGCTGCTGTTTGCTGTGCAAATATTAAAATTAACATTAAATAAAAGCTGAGAAACAGTAAAAGAGGCAAATGATGAAATTCTTGCTGATTTCTGAAAATGTTTGACAAGCACAAGAGAAATTTCTGAGGTGTTCTTTGCCCAGCTAATGAATTTGGGATGCAGTGTAAATGTGAATTGCTATTTGTGCTTTTTGGAAACAAAGTTAAATGTAACTTAACTTTTGAAATGTGATAGTAGAGTACAAATTCAGAGCACAAACTTCCAAACTAAAAAATTACTTGGAATAACTCCCAATTGCAGTGATCCACTCGTGAAGAACAACAAACCCCACACCCTTCAAGGGCAGTTTGAACTATGCTGACATCCCACTGCTCCTGTTTCCACTCTTGGAAATGCTGTTTCACATCCTTGCTCTTCTTGGAGAGAATTCCACAGCAGCAACATAACACAAATGTGTTCTGGCATTGTTACTCAGCCTGCAGGTCTGTAATTAGCACTTTTAAGAGTTAAACAGCAAGACCTTGGCTCTCAGTCCCCTTCAGATCATTTCCTTCAGCCAGGACAGTGTCTGCATCAATAAACCTCAGGGGCAGAAGTATGTGCTGATGGAAGATTTTGGGGCCCAGCTCTCTGTAAACAAAGCACACCTTGTCTGGACAGCCAGCAGGTGATCTGGGCTGAGGGAGGCTCTTTGGGTCATGGGCTCTTTCTTTTCAAGGCCCTTGGCAGACAGTGAGAAGCTGCCAGTGCAGAGGCACAGAAATGTTGAGGCCCTGAAGTCACCAGACTCAGAAGTTCCACTAGCAGAGAAGAAGAGCAAGAAACCCAAAAAGAAGGAAAAGAAACACAAAGAAAAAGAGAGAGACAAAGGAAAGAAGAAAGAGAAGGAGAAAAAGGTCGTGGAGAAGGAGGAGGAGGAAGAAGAAAAAAAGGTAATTCTCCAAGACTTGCATTATTTTAGCAACTGCTGTTATTTGTTGCTGTGTTCAGTTTGTTGCTTAGGAACAGTCACATTTGACAATTCAAGCAGCTGAATGCCTTCAACCTTTATTTCCCTAAATTTTTGCAACCATAACAGCAGGTATTTAGAGATTCCTGTTAATAAAAATAACATTTCCTTAGCCCCCTAAGCTAGCAAAACTCAGCCTACACAGCAGAGCTGCCAGAGCTCCTTTGGAAGCTGTTTACTGGTGTTTTGTCTGCTCTTCAAATGGGGAATTCCTTACCAAAGTTCCTGGGACTCGGGTTTGTTCTGCATCCTGTTTCCCATATGTTGCAGAATCTTTCTGGCCTGAAGTACCCTCATAACCACCCTGCAGAGATGTCCTTCTCCCCTGCAGTGCAGCCAATGGCCTTGGAGTGCCTGGGGATGGTGCTGAGGGTTCTGGGCAGTTACTGTCGGGGTTTGGAAGTGCTCAAAGGCTCAAGTGAAGCTTCTTGAGCTATTTGCTCCTCAATGTGTTGCAGCACCTGGGCATAAGGAGCACCTGGAGTGCTGCATATCCATGAAAACTTAGGGCTGTAGTTTAATTGTTACAGAGTCATGGAATCACAGGGTTGGAAGGGACCTTAAGGCCCATTCAGTGCCACCCCCTGCCATGGGCAGGGACACCTCCCACCAGCCCAGGGTGCTCCAAGTTTATCCAACCTGGCCTGGGACACTTCCAGGGATGGGGCAGCCACAGCTTCTCTGGGCCTGCCCACCCTCACAGGGCAGAATTCCTTCCCAATAGCCCATCTAACAGTGGGAAGCCATTTCCCTGTGTCCTGTCCCTCCATGCCTTTTCCCAAGTCCCTCTCCAGCAATCTTGGAGCCCCTTTAGGCACTGGAAGGGGCTCCAAGTTCTCCCTGGAGCCTTCTCTCCTCCAGGCTGAACACCCACAGATATCTCAGCCTTTCCTCACAGCAGAGGAGCTCCAACTCTGTGATCTTTTGGGTTGGTCTTCTTCTTTGTTGTTGTTGTTTTTGGTGGGGGCTGTTTGTTTGTTCTAAGAATGGTATCAAAACAGTGGGTTTTTTTCTCTTGAAATTCAGAGCGAAGACTTGGATTTCTGGCTCTCCACTGCTCCCCCACCTGCTCCCACTCCCCAGCCACAGGTACACTTGTTACCCATCACAGGAAACTTTGCTCCTGGCTGTGTGTGGGCTGTGCAGGGGGCTGTGTCGTCTGCAGCACAGGGGAACAGCAGCTCCATCTCCTCCCTGCTGGGGAGCAGGGCTGTTGTGTCTGCCCAGGTCAGAGCCAGTGGAGGGGGAGGCTTCAGGCTCATCCTGCTGTGCAGATCCAGGACAGCAACAGAAATACAGATGTAGCTACAGACTTGGTCAGTTTTGATATTACTGTGGGGTTTATTATTACATGGTTGTATGGCTTTATTTCCCAGTGTGAGCTAGACAGAAGCAGTGTTAACAGACATGAGAGATAGAGTGTGAAAGAAAAAGTCTCCTGAATTCTGATGGCAGATTTTGGAGGAAGAGGCAGGGAATATTAAGGGATGTATTTCTTGGAGGAAATCTTCTGAACCATGTCCTCAGGTGACCATGTTTGCTGGGTTTCAGAGGCATAAATTGAAGGGCTTGATACCACTGAGCCTGATGTGATTTTTGAAATAACAGTTGGGGGTGAGTGTCATGCTGAGATTTCTGTTTGGTGTGAGATTGGGTTGTCTCAGCTGCACAGTGTCCTAATCCTGCTCATTTCCTCAGAGCGAGCCTGGAGTGGGAGCTGCTGTGGCAGCTGAACCTCAGGAGGCAAAGAAGGAACAAAGGGAAGAGCAGGAGGAGGAGGAGGAGGATGAAGGAAAGGTAAGTGGTTTAAGTTAAGAGGAAATGGCCTCAGGTTGCACCAGGGGAGGTTTAGGTTATATACCAGGAAAAATGTTTTCATGGAAGGGGTTGTGAAGCACTGGCACAGCTGCCCAGGGCAGGGTGGAGTCACCACCCCTGGGAGTGTTCAACTGTGGCTCTGGGGGACACAGTTAGTGGTGAACAAGATGGTGGTGCTGGGCTGGGAGTTGGACTTGATGACCTTAAAGGTCTTTTCCAACCTTGGTGATTCTCTGATTCTGTGAAGTTGGTCTCATCCTTTAGCCACATTCTCCTACTGTCTCAAATTCCTTAAAAAGCAGCACACACAGGAATTGCCAACACCTCTCTTCAGTGCAAGGATCACCTGCAAGTGCTCCATCCTCGAGGAGCCCTGAGCACCTCCTGGGGAGGGGTTTGGTTCTTCCCTGGGCCAAGGAACAGCTCACAGTTACAGCTGAGCTTCCAAGCACTTGGAGAGGTTTGGTCTTGTGCTGCTCCCAAGTCGCTGTGGGATAAGGTATTGTCATCCCAGTGGGGACCAAGATTTACTGGGACTCCGTATGGATTTGAGGAATGGAACCTTTGCTTTGGGTTCTGCAGGAAAGGAAAACTTTGCTCAATGCAGGGAGTGGGAGTCGGGTTGGAGGTGGGTGCAGGGGTCAGGGTGTCACAGCTTGAAATCAAGGGCTTTTTAAGGGTTTGCTGTAGATCCTTGTTCTTCCTGGCAGAAATCCTTCAAGCATAAGAAGAAAAAGCACAAGAAAGAGAAAGAAGAGAAATCAAAGGATAAAAAGAAATCCAAAAAGAAGAGTCATCACAGTGAGGAGGAGCCGCCGGAGTCGGTGCAGAACGGAACACTAGAGGATGAGCCACTACCAGTGAGTAGTGCCCTGGCAGCCCAGCTTGAGGACAGGACAGAGCTGAGCTCTTGGGGAGGAAGGAGAGTGATGGCTCTTCTCAGAGGAATTAATTACAGTGTGACTGATTTCCCTCTTGCTTTTCAGCCCATGTCCAGTTACCGCCTTCTTGCTGAAAATATGTACATTAAAATGGTGAGTTTTATCCAGATGTCTTCTTTGTGTTCCCTGAGAATAATGGGGGACACCCTGGGGATGGTGCAGTGACTTTAGGTGGGCATCATGTGAGCTGTTCAAATCCCAGGAGGCAGAAATGTAACAACACTCCTTTTTCATCCCTTTGGGTGTCATACTTCAGTTTTAAAGCTGATATTTTCCCACTGTGTAGGTGATCACCAGTGTGTTGTCATTATCCTCTAGCTGGACCACATTCCCTCCTTTTTGAACCTTGTTTTATCCTGATGCTGTGTGTTCTGCTCCTTCAAGTGTCTGAATCCTTCCTGTGACATTTTTCCCTTCGTTTGCAGACCTATGACATTCAAGGAAACCTCCAGAACGACAGTCAAGTGACTGTGTCTGTGATCTTTGAGAACAAAAGCACTAGCTTCCTTAAGAGCATGGAACTAAATGTCCTGGACTCTCTCAACACTAAAATGCTCCGACCAGAAGGATCCTCAGTCCACGATGGGATTCCTGTGCCCTTCCAGCTCCCTCCTGGTACGAGCAGCTCTGCACGGGGTTCTTGGAGCATGGCTGGCCCTGCACTGCCCTCCTGTGGGAAGAGTGGTTTGAGCTGCTTGCTGTTCTCCAGAGAAACCTCTCTCTGCCTGGGTGTTCCTGGGCTTTCCCACAGTTCTCTGGAGAGGATAAACCTTCTCACAGCGTGGCTGTAGCACAGGTTGTTCTGTGCAGCAAGAGCAAAGCCCTGATGCGGGGCTGGCAGTCAGAGCTCCTTTCCCAGGTGCCTGTGGGTTGGCACACCTTGGACTACAAAAATGCAAAAGTCATGGAGAGTTTGCCATGAGATTTAAAATGAAACCAAGTTAGAGATTTGTGAACCATTAGAATCCACTCTGGGTTTTTTCTGGAGCTGTTGTCCCACTGTTCTAGTGGCAGAGGCCTTGTGCAGTGAAGGTTTGTGGTGAGGGTGTGTGAGGAGGGCAGCTGAGCTCTTCAGGAGTGCTAACACACAGAAATGAAGGAGAGTGGCTTTGTACAGAGCACAGAAGTACTGCTGAATTGCTGAACTTCCTCGAGTTTCACTTCCTCCACCAAAGGGTTAATTTGAGTACTGGAACAGCTCACAGAGGCTTTAGTGTCCTTGAGGTGCATTTTTATCCCCCCTGAAAAGCAGTGGGGTATCTTACATGGTTTTAATTCTGTTCTTGACAGAGAGTTGTATATTAAAAGGAAAACAGAAACAGCAGAATTGAAATTAGCTCTGAAAACTACTCTGAAAGCTTTATACGTTACCGTTATACAAATAGTTGAAATATGCGACATACTTGCCCAGGCACTTGCTCAATAACCTCTACCAAATGCTCTCATTGCTGCTTCTGAGAGACCCAAGTTGTGCTGTAACACTGTTGACTCACCAACACAGGAACTGTGTGTAGAACTCTGTTCCAGCTACACAGAAAATTCCAAACTTTGTTCAAAAATATCCAGCACATCAATCAGTGTATTTTAACCATTACTTAGATTTGGAAACCATGTTCTGACTGACTTCTCCCTCTCCTCTCTCCACACCAGGAATCTCTAATGAAGCCCAGTTTGTGTTTACACTTCAGAGTATTGTTATGGCTCAGAAGTTAAAAGGAACACTGTCCTTTATAGTCAAAGTAAGTGCAGCTCTCAGCTGCTTCTGCTTCCTGTGCATCTGTGTCAGGGCCCTGGGTGGGAAGTTCTGCTCTTGAGCTTTTTTTGGGCGCCATTTCATCCCTGCTGCACCACCCCCTGTGCTGTGAGGGATGTCTTCTCATGACACCTTGTGCAAAGAGTGTCCCCAGTGCTGCGTGGGCGTGTCCTAAGTTGTCACTGCTGGCACTGTGAGCAAGGCAGCTGGGACATGTGCCACTCTGTCAGCTGGAGTGCCCCTGCAGGGATGGACCAGGGTCTGTTCCCCCTGATCTGGGTTATCCAGGGGTCAGCTGCACAGCTGCCTGTACAGGGCTGCAAAACAGACTTAGTTAATAAGGGTGGAAGCCCAGACCAAGGGTGAGGTTGGCTGAAGGCATTGTTAAGTAAGTATGGACCTGTCTCTGACTGTGTGGGCTTCTGATCTCATTACAGTGCAATTATTAATGAAAGAGCTGCATGAAACAGCTCAAAGGAAGGTAATCGAGACAGTTGTGGCTACTCCTGAGTCAGCCAGTATCTCTGTTTTAAGGGTTTCTTAAAAATAGCTTGCTAGTCCTATTTTAAGTACCTAAGGACCTGGGAGATACTAATTGATTATTTTGCTCAGGAAATAACTGACTGTAAAACCATGTCTCAAAGTGTTAGTTTAAATTCAGCCTGCTCAGCTTATTTCAGCAGAGTGCAGGCAGACCTGCAGCCAGGTGTGTCCCTTACCTGTTCCAGGTGTGTGGATCAACCCAGCTGCCCAAATCCCCGAGTGGGCTGATGTTTTAGTGGGGTAGTTGTTCTCAGACTGATCCTTCAGCCCCAGCCAGGACATTTCAGAGGGAATTGAGCCCAGAGGTCCTGTTGGTGTGGTAGGTGAGGGTGGTGCCTCCTCTTGCTGCCTCAGGGCTCCCATTCATCTCCTTTCCTTTGACCTGTTGCAGAACGATGAAGGTTCAACCCATGAAAAACTAGATTTCAAATTGCACTTCAGTTGCGCTTCATACTTGATCACGACGCCTTGCTATAGGTAAGTGCTGCCCAGGGGGGCTGAGCTCTGCCTGCAGCTGAGCTGCCTCTGGCCCTGCCTGCTCCTGGGGCCCCTGTCCCAGCTCGGTTTTCTTGTTTGGGTGTTGGATTGTGTCCAGTGACTCCCCTCAAGGGGCTCTGTGTGCTGGCAGGGGCAGCTCGGAGGGCACAGGAGCTCCAGTGCACTCTGCAGTGTGTTCCATGGTTGCTGCAAACCCATTCTTAGAGCTTGGTGGTACTTGGGCTTCTCCATCCTGACATGCCTCCAGCTCTATGTAGGACTAAAGGGGCACATTTCACTTGCATTTCCACCACTGTTTCCTTCCTTCCTGTCTTGCAGTGATGCTTTTGCCAAGCTCCTGGAGTCTGGAGACCTGCACATGAGTTCTATTAAAGTAGATGGAATTAGCATTTCTTTCCAGCATCTACTGGCAAAGATCTGTTTTCATCATCATTTTTCAGGTGAGTGTTCCTTGATGTTCCTTCTGCAAAATTCCATTTTCTAAACTCTCTGCTGTGCTTGGTGGGCACAACACTCCATGGCCTCAGCACTCACAGGAGCAGGTGATGGCCAGATCAGATGCATTTGGGAGGTCAGGGTTTTTCCAGTTTTGCAGTACTCAAAGCAGGCAGTGTTCTTCAGAGTGAACTCTCCTCCTGCCCCTGGGGCTTTCCTGCAGCCCAGTGAGGCATGTGACAGGTATCATGAGAGCAGCCTGTGTGGAGCTGAGGCTGTAGCTCTTCTCTGGAGGGTGGGTTTGATCTTCAGGGCTTCATTTCCATGAGGGAGAGCCCCAGCTACTCAAGGTTGGATTAATTAATTAAAACACAAGTGCTGGCTGAAGCAAAGCAGCTGGCTGTTTCATCATGCTCTGGTGTTGGCATCAGATGTTACCTCACTGCAGTATTTCTGGGGAAGAAACCTGCATTCTGAGCAGTGTTTTTGCCACAGAGCACTTGTGGTTTCAGAGGCAAATGACTCACTTTGTTGTTGTGAAATGTCCCAGCCAGGAGGAGCCAGGCCCATCTTCACCCTGACTTCCTCCTATAGAAGGTTCTGTTCCTCAGAGCAGAGGTTCCTCTCCAAGGGAAGCAGGGCCTGTGTTGAAAGTTGTCCCACTAAATGGACTTCTTGGGGTTTTTTTGCAGTTGTGGAACGTGTTGACTCCTGTGCATCCATGTACAGTCGTTCTATCCAGGGCCATCACGTCTGCCTACTGGTAAAAAAGGTGAGAGCAGCTGAATCTGCAGCCTTTCCTCTCTTCCACTGCCTATTTCCAGTCTCTAGAACAGGATTATATTAACATATCAAATTGTATTAACATATTAAAATTGTCTTAAAGGATAACATTCCTCAATTAGTGGGTTGTTGTTGTTTGTGTTTTTTTTTTTTAAATTCCTGGATGAAAACTGTCACTTCAGCATGTAGAGTCTCTTACAGAATCCTCTGCAGTGATTCTAGAATTTTGAAACTGTATGATGTGTAACATTCACAAATTTATTTGTTATTAATATTCCCTTAAAAAACAAAACTCAAAAAATACAAGGAAAGCAACATACCACAAGCTGCTGTAATGATTTTGTGTCAAGATGATCCAATAAACTTTCAAACCAAAGTTAAATTTTTGGCTCTGTAAGTGGAGAGGGAGCTAATGGATTTTTTTCCTTTCTTTTTTTCCCTTTCCAAGGGAGAGAACTCTGTATCCATAGATGGGAAATGTAACGATTCCACCCTGCTTAGCAACTTGTTGGATGAGATGAAAGAGACATTGTCCAAGTGCTGAATATTCCCTGTGAGCTATTCCAAGGACAAGGGACACACCTGACGTGTAAAGGCAGCAGACCCACGTGTTCAGTTTCTCCCTCGTAGCATGTACTCCCCTGGGGCACGAGCTTTCGGTTCCCTCCACCTTTGGTTGCAGTTTAGACATTTTAAGGCTGTATGTTACCTTTTCATTTCAAAACTTTTTACAAACTGTGGTGTTAACCCTTTCTAGCCCAAAGAGATCCTGGTGACATGACTGGAGGGGGGCGGGGGGAGGGGCACTATTTATTCAGCAGCTCAAGGTGATCCCATGACCTTCCATCTGCGTGGGACGAGGCACTGGGCAGGACTTTATCAACAGTGGCACAGTGTGTTGCTTGTGCTAATGCCAGGGAAGATTGCCTGAATCCTTAGCCATGGAATATGTCTTCAGGGCTGCTGTAGTTGTATATTTCTAGCAGAGGCTGGTGCTGGACCTGAAGGCCTCTTTTTTTTTTTATTTTATAAATATATGATTTATTATTGTTATTATCTCAAGATCTATTGTGATCAGCATATAAACATCCTCCATCTCCTCGAGCTAATCCAAAGGAGCCCTGTGAGAACTGGGATGTTTGAGTTTGTTTATAGTAGTTGCCTTGAGCCTTAACCTGCTTTTCGTGACAGCTGAAAGAGCCAAGAGTGGAAGCACAAAATGGGCTGAAAGTGTTACTGTTTGGGTCTCTGCTCCATCCACTGCCCCACACAGAGAGTCTGTCAGGCCTCTCCCCTCTGAGCTGTCTCTGCTGATGTGTTTGAGTCCACTTCAATTTCACATTCCTGAACAGTTAAGCTGTAGCAAGAAACTGGAAATCTAAAGGGGTCTATTCCTGCTCTTTATCCTCTCACTCAACAGCTGAGGTTGGCCATTACCAGGTTAGAGAAACCCTCATGTCCTCAGTGTGCAGGTACAGCCCTGCCCTCCCTCTGTGCTCTGAAACCAGCAGGGCCCTGCTGTCCCAGTGTCCCCACAGTGTCCCCCAGCCCTGCCCTCACACCAGGGGCAGCAGATTTGGCAGCACAGGTGCCCCTGGCAGAGCCCTCCCTGCCTGGGGACAGCAGAGGGGTGGACTGGGAGCCCCTCGGCCAGCCAGGATGCAGGAAGGAGCAGGGATGAGGAGCTGCTCTCCCCTCTGGGCTGCAGAAGGGGATGGAGTGAGTGAGGATGCCCCTCCCTGCTGGGGGCAGGAGGGAAGGGGGTGCACTGGGATCCCCTCCATGGTGGGGGCAGGAGGGAAGGGGATGCACTGGGATCCCCCTCCCTGCTGGGTGCAGGAGGGAATGGGGGGCACTAGGATTCCCTGGTGGGGGCAGGAGGGAATGGGGGGCACTGGGATTCCCTGCTGAGTGCAGAAGGGGATGGAGTGAGTGAGGATCCCCTCCCTGCCTGGTGCAGGAGGGAATGGGGGGCACTGGGATCCCCCTCCCTGCCTGGTGCAGGAGGGAATGGGGGGCACTGGGATCCCCCTCCCTGCCTGTACAGGAGGGAATGGGGGGCACTGGGATCCCCCTCCCTGCCTGGTGCAGGAGCTGCAAGGTGGGCTCTACAGCATTTGCTCTAGAGGGAAGAAGGGTCGGTCTGTGAGGTGAAGCCCATTCTGCTCCACTGAAATCTCCTGGAGTCATCCCCTCGAAAGGGACATGCTCTGTCCTGCAGAGATGCTCAGCTGATGTCCATCTCCAACAACCCTTGCTTTCCATTTTTTTTTTATTCCACCCATTTTTTTTTCCTTGCTATTCCACACCCAGCAAACAGAACCCACTGGAACAGTTGTGCTTCAAGGCACAGCTCAGGAGGGGCTGGTTGCTCCACAGAGGTGCCCAGGGAGGAGCTGGGTGGGTCTGCACCACTCCAAAAACCCGACACCCCACACAGGGAGCAGGATGGGGTGTGCATCTTACTCCTTGGGGGATGTCCTGTGCTTTACACGTGTCTTGTGCTCTTTACACTCTTCCCACAGGAGGGATTTTGGCCAAGGCTCTGCTCTGGTGCTCTGGGCCCATGGCCAGGCCCAGCCCCGTGTCTGACCGTGCTGCTGGGACATGGAGGGTTTGGTTTTGGTCAGCCTCCCTTGGTTAGCCAGTTGTGTATTAGAAACTGAACATATTAAAATTGTCTTAAAGGATAATGTTCTTCAATTAGTGGTTTCTCTTTTTTGTTTTGTTTTGTTTTTTTTTTAAATTCATGGATGAAAACTGTCACTTTAGCATGTAGAGTCTCTTACAGAATCCTGTGCAGTGATTCTAGAATTTTGAAACTGTATGATGTGTTACATTCACAAGTTTATTTGCTATCAACATTCCCTTAAAAGAAGGAAAAAAAAGATACAGAAAACCACATACCACAAGCTGCTGTAATGATTTTGTGTCAAGATGATCCAATAAACTTTCAAAACAAAGTTAAATTTTTGACTTTGTAAATGATCCTTTTATAATACCCTTCTAGTTTGGATGGACCCAAAACCAGGATGTGGGTTTGCCTCATTTTCTTCTATTTTATCTACTTTATTCTATCTCCTTTTATTCTTTTTATTATTTTCTTACTTGTCTCATTTTTTCATTTATTCTATTTCATTCTGGTTTTATTCTGTTTTCATTTTTGTTCCATTTTTTCCTTTTTTTTCATTTGATTCCATTCTATTTATTTCCTTTTCATCTATTTTATTTATCTTATACTATTTTACTTCCTTCTATTTATAGATAATATTTTTTTTCCTTTGATTCCATTCTGTTTATTTACATTCCTTTATTCCATTTTCCTCCCTCTCTTTTATTCCCCTCTCACCATTAGTTGTGTTTCCCAGGAGCAGGGACAGCCCGGGGATGCTCAGGAATCCCCCCTGGGTGTCCCTCTGAGCCCCTCACTGGGATTAAACAATCCCTGGAAACTGGGGGGACTGGGACAGAGCCGAGGGGGGACAAAAGATCCTGACGAACCTGGAAAAGTATAAATGCTCCCAAATCTTGAGGAAAAATGACATGAAGGTTGGGAAAGCCCCAAGCCTGAACTCTGAGGTCTTGGAAAGGAGGAGCAGCCCTGGAAGAGTCTGGAACTTGAGGAGCTCCTGCGGCACAGGAAGGATCCAGGACCTTCATTGTCCATGGGCAGAGTCTGGTGCCACAATCCCATCCAGGGACTGCCGTGCCCCGGGACTGCACAGGTCCCTCCCTGCCTGTGGTGCCTGCAGGGAGGGCTGAGGGCAGGACCAGCCTCTGCCCCGGGGTGTTGAGCAACAGAAACTGAAATAGAGAATTCCACCTGAACACTGGGAGGAACTAAATAAAATAGAATAAAAGGAAAAATAACAAAAATAAGAAAATCATAAATATAGCAAGAGAGTAAAAGTAAATAAAATATAATAAAGTAGACAAAATAGAATAAAATTAAATAAATAGAATGGAATAAAAGGAAAATAAATAGAAAACCAATAAAAGCAAATAGAAACGAAAATAAAAATAGAATAAAAGGAAATAAGATGCACAGAATCAAAGAAAATAAAAAATAAAAGCGCAATAAAATATTAGAATAGATTAAAAGAAGACAGCGTAAAATAAACTGGAATAATTATCTTTTAAATGCAATAAAAACGCGACCCGCCCCGCCCTGCCGCCCCCCCCCCCGGGGCGCGGCCCCTTTAAGAGGAAGTAGCGCCGGCGGGGGCGGAGCGTGGGAGGCGCGAGTGGCGTGTGCGGCCTCAGCCGGTCCGTCCGTCCGTCTGTGCGTGTGTCCGTCCGCCGGCGGGAGCGCGGTCAGAGAGGTGCGGGGGGTACAGAGGGGGCTCAGCGGGCCGAGGGGTGTGTGAGGGGGCACAGAGGGGGCTGAGGGCTCTGTGAGGGAGCACATGGAGGGCTGAGGGTCTGAGGAGCGTGGGACGGGGCGTGTGAGGGGAGCTGAGGGGTCTGTGGGGTGTGAGGAGGCACAGAGGGGGCTGAGGGGAGCGGAGGGTCTTTGAGGGAGCACAGGGAGATCTGAAGGGAGCTGTGGAGTCTGAGGGGTCTTTGAGGGAGCACAGGGGCCCCGTTGGAGGGGCCTGTGTGGGAAGGGACCCTGCAAGGGCCCAGGGCGGTCCGCGATCCCAGCCCAGTCCAGCCCGGGGGTCGCGATCTCCCCGACCCATCCCACATGTCCCCCTGGACCGGTCTGGGCCCTCCTCGGCCTCGGCGGGACGGGCCGAGCGACCTGTTGAGCCGCATCCACGCGCTGGTTGTTAATTATTCGTGTTAATTATTTTTGTCTCCCTGGATGGGGGGCGATAGCGAGAGAGGACCCCGAATCTGCGGCCTGGGCTGAGCCCCTGCCCCGGGCGGGGGAGGAGGGGCCGGAGCCCCCTCTGAGCCCCGCGGGGTGGGCAGGGCATGGATGGATCAGGGCACGGATCAGGGCATGGATCTGCCTCGCCTGGAGGAGGAACCCCTGGGATGTGACTCTGGAGGGACATCCCAGAGCACAGCCCTGGCTGGGGTCGGGTGGGGGGTTTACCTGCTGCAAGATTCACAGGCAACCCCAAAATTTGTAATGAGGGTGGAAAAAGAAAAAAACGTTGCAGAAAGCAAAGGGTTTGCTGGAACAACCCTGAAGTTACAGTCTGTAACTTCCCTATTATTCCACTTCTTTCTCGTCGACCTCCTCCAGCCCAGCTAATGCGTGTTTGTGTTGTAGGTAAAGGCTTAGCCCTGAAGTTTAAACTCCTTAATCTCTAAACTGCTCAGGGAATGGGGAGTTTTCCATATTTTTTCAGGTCATGATGAGCCGTGGCTCAGCTGTCAGGAGGGAGAACTCATGAGGAGAACTTGAAAGGAAACTCTTGCTCTGCTTCTGTCTCTTGCTGTGGGCTCAGGCATCCTGATCTTACAGAGCTGCCTCTGCTCTGATCTGCAGTACACTGAGCTCAGCTCTTCCAAAGAAACCCCTGTGAAAAGGGCAGACAAAAAGAAAGGGCAGGGAGTCCTCCAAGGGGAGAGGAAAGGGGATTTGAAGTTGTCCAGTGTGCAGCATAGATGTTTGGGAAAAGCATCTCTGTCGTGGACCCTGATGCTAGTGAAAGGCAGGATTCCCTTTTACAAGTGCTTGGAGCTGCAGAGTGGCCACACTTACTCAATTTCCAACATTTTAAAACCCATTTTCTGGTCTGGAAACCTTTTGCCAAGTTGCAGGACAGGGAGGGATTTTTGCTGGGATATATGAAACTTCCCCAGCCACCTGTTTCTGGCAGTCCCCAGGGTTTTGTCCTTGCACTCTGCTTCCTCTCCCAGCTTTAGGCTCACATCCAGCTCCCTGTTTGCTGCTGCACCCTGGACTGTGCATTCCACGTTTCAGATTCACTTTCTGTCTTACTCAGAGGTGAACCTGGGGAGGAGGGTGAGCTTATGACTCTTCAAAATCCCCAGAAAGGGAGGAGAGAAGTGCTGGGAGTTCTTGGTGTGGTGGCAAAAGCTGGAGCTGTTGGTTTACACTGAGGAGCTGAGTCCAGGTGCTGTGCAGGGAGTCTGTGCCTGGCTCACCTTGGGGCCCCTAGGATGCTCTTTTGGATATTTGATGTGGGGTTTTGCAGGGAACTGTGCCATTCCATGGAAATGGGCTTGGCTGAGGCTTGGGGAGCTTGGAGTGTACTCAGCATCCTGAGCAAAGTTCTTCCTGACTTCAGCTGCCTCTGGAGCTCTTTGCCAGCTGCTCTCTTGTCCACAGTTAAAGTGGCCCTTCCACTGATGGGGTGGGAAGTACCATCTGCACTGGAATGGGTTTATTTACTCCCATTTTGGAGGTCAGACTGGCCTGGTGTGTATCACACCTCTGTAAGGACCAGGGATCTCCATGGCTGCCCTACACAAAGGGAAAATGTCCCTTGTGAGCAGTGAAAGTGTCTGGGGTCGGAGCAGAGACACTGTAGAACCTCCTCAGTCCTTCCCACAGCACTCAGGTCTGGGAAGGGAATTACCTTCAGCTTCTGAGTTTTAATTTTTGTGAGACAGGGGAGTATTTTGTGATTCTTGAGCCATAAATGCTTCTGTAAGTGGCTCCAGAACCAGCTTTGCTGAAGGTTTAGCAGCTTATCTGTAGGAATACGTAATATGCAGCTAATGCTGTCAATGAGGAGTGCACCTTAGGCTGTGCCTTTATCCTGCTTTTTCCAGACACCCCTGGGAGGCGGAGTTATCCCTGGGGCCCGGTGTGGCCTGCTCCCTGCTCCCCTCTGGAGCTGCTGCTGAGCTGGAAACGCTGCGCTGCTCCTGGTGGAGTTGGGTGGATTGTTGCTCTGGGTACCTGAAGCAGCTGGGGAGGCACAGAAGGGAGGGCAGAGGCAGAGAAGGCCAGAGAAAAAACAACAAAGCAACACTTTGCAAGTGTGCAAAGCCAAGGCACAAAATCCATCACACTGTGGCAGCTTTGACTTCCTCCAGAAGACCTGGCTGAGGTCCCAAGGGGCTGGTGCTGTTGTTGTTGAGTCAGTGTGAGATGAGACAGCCGTGGTGAAGCTCCAGACACTCCTGTGTGTGCCCTGTGCTGATTCCAGGGGAGCCCTGGGACAGAGGATGAGGTGGAGCCATCCCAGACGAGGTTTAGGTTGAGCCAGGAGCTGAGCTGGTCCCGTGGCTGCACTGAAAGGCACTGTGACTTTTCTGCAGGCTTTCCTGGGGCTGCCTTTGCCTCCTTCTCCTTCCTCTCACTGTGGCAGGAGGTCATATGATGTGGTTGGTGTTGAGGTGCTCACCAGCCCCACATCCATGGGCTCATTCCATGCCTGGAGCTGTGCTGGCGTGTTGGGTTCCTGCTGTGTCTCCTTGCAGGGGAAGAGAGGCCTCATGGGCATCTCAGTGAGAAACAATCCTGCTGTTCATCCAAACGCGTGACACCGGCGCAGGGAGAAGGGGCGTCTGTCCGTGGGATTGTCCGTGACCGTGTGGCCAGCTCATGCTCCAGCTCAGCCCTGGGGGAGAGCCCACACGTCCTGGGATCCCAGGGGGAGATCCCACACTTCCTGGGATCCCAGGGGGAGATCCCACACTTCCTGGGATCCCAGGGGGAGATCCCACACTTCCTGGGATCCCAGCCTGGCTCCATGCTGTTAAAGCAGCACTGTTTGCTGTAGTCATTTCATCATCCTAATGCAAAATTCGTGCTCCAAACTGGTGTTACCTTTTACTTGGGTGGGAACAGATCCCAAAGTGAGAGGTGGTGGAACTGCTGTTGGCTCAAAAATATCCCTTTCCAGTAAGGATGATACTGTGGAGCCTGAAAAGCAGGGAGAGATGACCAGCTCAGCTTGGACTCAAATACCACACTGCCCTTACAGCCCTGTGGTGGGGACAGCCAGGCTGTGCGATAGTGAGAGACCTTCCCAAAGGAGCAGGCTGCAAAGTACAGCTCCTGCGACCTGGAAAAGAGGGAGCTGTTCCTGGCATGCCTGTCACTGCCTGTGCTTTATCCTAGAAACATTTGTCTGTGCAGTTAACCTGTGTGCTGGAGTCATGACCCAGCCTGTCAGCTTAGCACAGCTGTGCAGAGCCTGCAGGGATCAGCTCTGCCTCCACACGCAGCCTCATCCTGCCGGGATCCGTGGAAACCTTCCAGCAGCCACTCTGACATTGCAGGAGATGCAGATGTCACGTAAGAGGCAGCAAAGCTGGCCCTGAGTCAGTGACACCCAGGGCTCCCTGCAGTCACTGCTGTTCCACGGGAACAGCTTGGAATTGCAGCATCTGCTGCCTGACCTTCCCCCTTGGGGCAGGAAGGCAGGAGGGGACCTTTTGCAGAACACTTACTCTCCCGCGTGGCTTTTCTTCCTTCTGTGGCTGTGGGAAGGAAGGACAGAGGGACAAACCTCACTGGAAATTCAGTCTTCTTGCCTTCCCTCTCCGCTTCATCCAGCCTGGCCCACACTTGCTCCTCAGCATCCCCTTTCAGTGCAAGCTGTGTCATCTATACCATCCCTCTTGCCATCACCTGGATCTAAATCCTGAGCTCAGAGCCGAGCAATAAACTGCCTGTTGCTCCATGTGCCCGGGATGGATGATGGTGTCTCACTGCTGGGGGACCTGGGCTCTCTGCTCCGTGCAGGAGCATTCCCACCTGCAGCCAGATGGGCCCTGCCAGAGCTGCTGCCCTTACCTTCACTGGATCTTCTGCAATCCCAGCTATGGCTTCATTTAACTGGGCTTTTCCTTTTATTCCATGAACTAACTTGACTTTGGAATGGGCAGGAATGCTCGAACTAGCAGGGGCAAAGGAGGTGCCAGTTAAAACCCAAGATAACTATTTTTGGTCTTTTATTATGCTCTTTCCTTCTCTCATGCAGATGGTCATGCACATGGGCTCTGCCTCTGCGTGGCTTGGAGGCATGTAAAGAGCCTGTCCTGCTCCTCAGCCAGCCTCTTCTCCTAAGCCAGCCTCTTTCTGGGAAGGGCTGGGAGATGTGGGAAGTGCCCAGAGAATTGATGTCTGTACAGTTTCTTACTTGGGAATTTCCAAATTGTGTAGCAGATTGGAATTGCAGGGCCTGGGGGTGGCTGGTGACTGGCAGGACTTTTCTTAAAGCTCACTCTGGTGAAATACAAAAGGCTCTTTGTTTGCCCAGACCTTGGGAATTCAGCATTTCCAATGTGCCCTTAGTTCGGAATGGCTCTGGTTTTGTTTTGAAGGCTGTTGCTAAAGCAGATTCCGAGAGAAAAATGTGCATGTTGTCCTGCAGAGCAGTAAGAATTAAAGGGCTGGTGTGTGCGCAGCCTGGGGCTGGAGATGCAGCTGAATCCGAGCTGCTCCTTCTCCAGAAACTTCCAGCAGCTTCTGCTGCCGGGATGGAGCACAGAGGATGGAAAAGGAAGGTGATGCCGAGGGTAACGCCAGGCCTGGCTCTCCTGCAGGAGCAAAGGCAGCTTGCAGAGAGGAGGGATTAGCTTTTGGGAAAACATTGGCAGCTCCCTGGGCCGGGAGGCTGGAGCTGGTGCCAGACAGGAAGCGGCTGACGTGGAAGTGCCGGCTGGCCAGGATTATGAATGGCCAGGCGTGTCTGCCAGACACACTCAGCCCTCCTCTTCTTGCCCTGCCCTGCCTGAGGTAAGCACAGGATAGACCTTCGCTCCTCATATCGCAGATCCATCCTCAGGACCAGCTGGAAGCCTCATTCCAGGGAGACAAGTCCTCTTGTTGCCAGACTGGCTCTGGAGGCACAGGAACTGGCTGCCATTAGTGCCATCCAGCCCGGCTGCTGGAATTGTTCTGGTCCCTGCTCTCTGTAGTAAAATGTCTCCTTTGATCACAGAAAACCAGGATCATCATGTCCGGGACACTGAGCTAGTGCAGAACAGCCATGGGAAGAGATTTGTGAAAGGAGAGGGGTGGAATTAGGGAAAAAATGTGTGTGTGTGTGTCCGTCTCTGCTGTTTCGTATGAGTTGCCTGTTTGAAGCTGTTTTTCTTCTTGGTTTTACTCTAAATTCGGGTTTTTACTTGAAGTGCTCGAAGCACCCAAGACAGCATGGCTGCTTTATGGAACCTGGGGGTTGTGTCCTGTGTTGGGAACTCTGGCCTGAGCAACGGAGTTAAGGATATTGGAAATCATAGAATCGATTGGGGTGGAAAAGCCCTCCGAGATCATCAAGTCTAACCCTTGGTCCAACTCCAGTCCCTTTACCAGATCATGGCACTCAGTGCCACGGCCAAACTCCCCTCCAGGGATGGGGAATCCACCCGCTCTCTGGGCAGGCCATTCCAATGCCTGATTACTCTCTCTGGAAAGAATTTTTTTCTGATCTCCACGTTAAATTTCCCCTGGCAGAGCTTGAGCCCCTGCCCCCTTGTTCTATTGCTGAGTGCCTGGGAGTGACTCAGGGAAATGGGATTGTGGCTCCCTCTCCTCCGCGGGGACACAGGCTCCTCACCCAAGGCTGCAGCTAAAAGCAGCTGGGCTCGGTGTGGTGCCACACTGGTGTCATCCGCAGGGACAGCAGCGCGGCTTCCCCGAAAGGAAACTGGAGAGCTCCCTGTTTTGAGAGCCTCGCTCTTCCTGTGCTGCCCTGCCGGGAGGCAGCAAAATGTGGCCGCCCCGCGCGGGGGTCACGGGGAGGGAAGTGGCCTCGTGTCTGACCCCTCCCCAGCTGCGGAGCCTCCCGATTGCGGCCGCCCATCAAACCGGGATTTTTTCCCCCCTCCTTTGAAAAAGGAAGCTCGGCCTCGGTGCCTGCGATTGCTCACAGAGGGCCAGGGACTGGCTGAGTGATTGCAGGAGCGACCTGCCAAGGCCAGGAACGCAGGTAGGAGCTTGCTGACTGCTGCCTTGCTCTTGTTCTCCCCTGGCTTGCTGGGTTTTTTCCTGTGTTCATGGTTTTTCCCTGGCTTGCTGGTTTTCCCTGGCTGTTGTTAAACCCCTGTGTGGTGTTGGCAGTGAAAGGGAGTGTGGGGCGTTACTTGGCAGGCACTGGTGGAGCAGTCATGGGACTCCTGAAGCCT
Source organism: Hafferia zeledoni (assembly GCA_035583235.1). Classification (NCBI taxonomy): domain Eukaryota; kingdom Metazoa; phylum Chordata; class Aves; order Passeriformes; family Thamnophilidae; genus Hafferia; species Hafferia zeledoni. The sequence continues at coordinate 3,434,061 of JAWWEV010000084.1, forward strand.
TTTTTGGGCCATTCTGCTGCTGTGGGGAGGGCAGGATCCTGTCAGGAATGCTGCTGCCTCCTGGAAAGCCTCGGGATGGCTCCAGCAGGGCACATAGGGAGACAGTTTCCAGGTGTTTCAGAGGAGGTGACTTTTCCCTTTCCAGACTCTGAGCTGCCTGTAAAAGTGACCAAGAGATGGGAAGCAGCTTCCTGGCCTTCCTCTGCCCAGAGCTGGTGTTGGAGCAAGGGGAGCTCTGTGTGATCCGCCATTCCTGGTGAGGGAAGAGGAGTGGCAGGGCAATGCCAACAGCCCTGGCTCACCATCAGCAAAACAGTGTAGGACCAGAGCAGTGGGAGCAGGGAGTCAGGGAGAAAAGGAAATTTTGGAAAGGAAAGAGAGGGCCAGATCTCAACACCCCTGGGCAGGCTTGTCCAGCATAGCACGGGGCTGCTCCTCCTGTGCCCTTGGGAGAAGCTGGAGGTGTGTTTGTGCTCCGACAGCCCCTGGCAGGGGCTCCCTGCGGGGCTGTGTGATCTGGAGCGATGGCCAAGGCCCTCTGGAGCACGGCTGAGCTGGGCTGTGATCTTGGCTGGCTCGAAGGAGGAGTCAACTAAATGGGCTGAGGTTTGTTTGAGGGCGGGGAGCGGTTTTTCCCCTCATCTTTGAAGCTTGCAGATACCATCCAGGTGCTTTGCATGTCCCATTTCCCAGATGTCCCTGACCTTTCCTTTCTCTCCAGTGCGGGGGCAGTGTCACTGCTGCCTGCGCTGTGACTCCTGTTGTGGAAGTAGCTGTAGTACAGATGATATCATCTCAAAGCAATGTCAGGGATGCTTTGGTCTCTGTGCCTCTTTATTTTTTATTTTTTTCCCTCGAGCTGAATGTTTCTTTTAGCTCAGTTGCAGTCACAGATTATAATTAAATAGGCTGCATCTGCTTGAAGTCTTAGCTACTCATTTTGCTAATGCTTCACACAGATGCTGAATCGTCTGAGAGACAGTTGCTGCCATGTTGAGATCCCCAGTTCTCATGGATGATTTCTCCATAGGATCAGGGGTTTGTTTGTAGGACACATACTGCTTCTATACCGAATAAACTGTGCCCTGCAGAGAGACTCTGACAAATGTGAGGGCTGGACAATCCCCAGCCGTGTGATGTTTAACAGGTGCTGGATCCTGCCTGGGCCAGGGCAGCCCTGAATGTACAGACAGACTGGGGAGTGAGAGGCTGGAGAGCAGCACCACAAGAAGGGACCACGGGGTCCTGGGCAGTGACAAGTTGGATATCAGTTAGCAGAGTGTCCTGGCAGCCCAAAGGGCCACCCTGTCCTGGGGGGCATCAGGCCCAGCATCGCTGGCTGGTGAGGGAGGGGATTGTCCTGCTCTGCTCTGAGCTGGGGTGGCATCACCTCGAGTGCTGGGGCAGTTTGGGGGCCGTGATGTCAGAAGGATCTAAAGTTGTTGGAGTGTCCAGAGGAGGGACACAGGGATGGGGAAGGGTCTGAGGAGCAGCTGAGGGCACTGGGCTTGTTCAGCTGGGGCTGAGGACACTGAGGGGAGACTCCTCGGGGGCTGCAGCTCCTCCCGAGGGCAGGTGGAGGGGCAGGCACTGAGCTCTGC
>JAWWEV010000084.1:3459830-3469983 GCA_035583235.1 Hafferia zeledoni
ACCATCCCCCAAAATCTTGCCCCCCTGAAAAAATCCCAGCCCCCCAAATCCTGGCCCTTCTCAGCACTGCTGTCCCCTCCTGCTGCTTTTCGGGGGCTCTGCCAGGGCTCTGTCTGGGCATGTGGTTTGGGTTTGAGCCGAGTTTTCGGTGCCTGAGTGGTGCAGGGTGGCTGGCCCAGGGGAGGGACACCCCGATGCTGACCCTGCCCACCATCCAGCCCCGTTCCCCGCAGGAACAGCAGTGCCAAAGAGCTCACCTCCTTCGCTGCCGAGGCCATCGCTGTCAACCGCCAGCTGACGCGGCACGACGAGGACGAGGAGGAAGAGGCGGAGGAGGAAGCACGACCCATCATCATCAAAGCTACCTCACGGGCCATGCAGCTCTCCCCCCCCTCCGAGTCCAAGCTGGCCAAGCGGCGGCAGAAGAGCAGCCTGGCCAAGGCAGTGGCCGCCGGGCAGCACCTGGTGGCCCCGCTGGTCCTGGTGGCCGACCAAGCCTGAGCGGTGCCCCTCGCACCTGCTGTACCCCATATCCCTCCTTCCCCTTTCTTTCTTCCCCCTTCCCCCCCAGCCCCACCGTTTCTGGCTAGAGACAAGATCAGGACTCGTCCCTGTGGCTGGTTTCCAAGGTTTTGCTGATCTTGTAGGTCTGGGGGTGGGAGGGTTTGTTTTAAGATCTTTTTTTTTTTAAGGTATTAAGTCAAGCGTGAGGTTGCTTCACCCAGGGCACACTCAAGGACATCTGACAGACACACAGACTTTTGTTTCCTGACTCTTGGTTTCTCTTCTGACATTTCCTCCCCTCCCCGACACCAAAGGACTCTTTGTACCCGCGGCTGCTTTGACGATTTCAGCTCATTTCATACTGTGAACAAAAGACCCCTCGGTCGCGTTTTCAACAATGGGAGTCGCGTTTTAACCTCGCCCCTCCCCTCGGAGCTGCAGGTTCCTCTCCGATGTTGGGGTAGATCCCACAAATCCCCCTTTCCCGGGGCTCTGGGAGGCACCTCCATCCCGTGCTTGGGGACATCCCTGGCTCTGCTCCAGGGGGGACACGGTGGGCGCTGTGCAGGGAACCGCTGGGGCTGGGGAGAGACGGGGCCAGTGCCCTGTCCCACGGAGCCACCCTCTCTCCTCAGCATTCCGCTTCCAGAATAAGCTACTCACCACTGTCTTCTTTTCCTTTGTTTTTTGGTTTTTTTTCCTTTTATTATTGTTGGTTTTAAACTGCTACAGCTGTGCTTCTCGACAGGGCACAGAGAAATGTCTTCCTTCCCTCCCGCGCTCCGGCCGGGGGCTCCCAGGGGTAAGGTCAGAGCCAGGGGATGCAAAGGCATCCAGGGCTGTGCTCCTGTGCCAGGGCAGGTGTTGCACCCCCTGGTTTTGGAGGGGCTGGTTGCTGTGCCCTTGTGGAGCTATGAGGGGGTACGAGGTTGTTTGGGGTGGCCAGAGCAGCCAAAAACACCCAGTGGGAATGAGGACCCACCTCAGGAGCTCTGAGACCTGCTGCGGGACAGTGAGACCTGTCGTGGCTTCGGGCTGGCCCCGAGGCTGCTGTGGCAGGAGGGTCTGAGGGCACAGAGGGTGCCCAGTGCCCTGGGGATACCGGTGGGTGAGCAGCCAGGCTGGTGGCACCACCCAAGGGCCACAGTGTGGGGGAGCAGCCTGGGGACAGCTTGGGATGTGGGGCTGGAGGGCCTGGGGTCAGGGCAGCAGGGTCTGCAGTGCCTGGGGAGTGCTGGTGTGTGTGTTCAGGCGTGTGCATCCATGTTCATGTGTGTTCATGCGTGTGCATCCATGTTCATGTGTGTTCATGCATGTGCATCCATGTTCACGTGTATTCAGGCAGTGCCCTTTCCGTTGATCTTGCTTTGGGAAGGGGGCAGTGCATGTGGGGGAAGGACTTGGGGTGCTGAGCTGGGGCAAGGCCCTTGGCTGGTTTCTGTGCTGACCCCCAGCCGCCCTCAGCACCCCCTGCTCCCCTCCACAGGCACAGCCGCAGGTCAGGGCACCAAGCTGTGCCCGCTGCCACCCCCTCACCCTGCCGGGAAGGGAGTGCCCCTCCCAGAGCCACCTCCTTTCCCTTCCCACTCAGTGCTTTGAGCTTTATATTTTGCAAAAGCAGCCTTGGCCCGTGGTGTGCACAGGTGAAGGTTTGGGAGGTCTGAGCTGGGGAAGAGGCAGTCACTGTCTCTGGAAAAAAAGAAAGTTCTCCTTTTTATTTTAAGACTGCTGACAGAAATACTATGCAATATATGTTGTTTTTTGTTTCAGGGAGGTGTGTATGAGTTATCTTGGGGGATGATCATCAGGGGTGTTGGTGGAGTTTAGGGCAGGGACTGTCCTCTCTCACCCTTCCTGGCCTTTCTGCTGACCCAGGGGGGTTGGGGAGGGGGACTCCATCCCCATCCCACCCCCCAAAACTGCCTTGCCCTTGCAATCTGCCCTCTCCCCATCCCACTGTGCTGGGTGGGGAGGAGTGAGGTGGTGACAAGGGGAGACCCCCCCATGCAGGCACTGGGACACCCCAGAGAGGCCTCCTTTAACAGAAAGAAAGAAAAAAACTCCATCTTGATTGTACATTGTTACTTTTTATAGCTTGTTTTGTTTTATCAGTTGTAGATAATTCCTTGTTGTCTTATATTAAGAAATACTTGAATGATGTACAGTACGCGCTGCCTTGGGCTGGTATTGTGAAGCTGTTGTGGGCGCTGCAGCCTCTTTTTAACAAAAACATCACAAAATCTCCTGGGAAGGGGCTGGCAGGGGGGATGTCTCTGGAATTATCTGCCCCCCGTGCTGCCCTTGTTGGCAGGCTGAGCTCCCCCTTTTGCCCAGGTGATCTCTTTTATATAGACACATAAACACACACTCTGGTGGCGGCGGGTGCTGTGGTGTGGGTGTCCTCGGCCAGGAATGTGCAGCTGGAAAGTGCTGTGGGAGTTGGTGGGCAAGGGCTGGATGTAGGTTGGGGTTAGGGAGTGTCAGGGAGTGTCCAAGCTCGGCCCAGGCTCAGCTTCGTATTCTGGGCGCGGGTTTGGTTTGTGGACTCGGTGCTCCCCGCGTGGCACTCGGGGTGACTTGTGGCAGGGTCTGGGTGTTGGTAGAGAATCTTTGGATGTCTGCAGAGTTGGGGATTGGCTCTGGAATGGCTCCAACCTGGCTCGTGGCAGTGCTGGGCACCCACAGGTGCCTCGGTGAGACAGGGCTCGCTCTGGGGTGGCTGTGGAGACCCTCGTGCCAGGGCCAGGCGTCCCCTCCCAGGCGGTTTCCAGACAGATGCTCCCATGGTCCAGCACCAGCGACCCCCTCTTGCCAACACCCTGCTTCCTCCTCTTCCTCCTTTCAAGCTTTCCCCCCCCATAGAGCATCTATCTTGGAAACCAACTTCAAAAAGATTTGGTTTTTGGTTTTTTTTTAAGCTGGAGATTTTAAGCGTTTTGGCTTCCTCTCCTTCCCCCCCACCCTTCCTTCAGCCAACTAACTCGACTTAGAACTGGTTAGAAACGTTTACTGTGAAGCTCTAACTCTCTTTTTATCAAACCAGGAGAAGCTTTCTCCACTTTACAATTGATGAAGACTGCCAAAGCTGGTTCGACAAGTCATGTTAACGCACTGTTGGTTTGTGCAACGGCAGCCTCTGCTCGGGGGCTGGCTGGGAAATAAAAACTGAAAATATTAAAAAAAACAAAACAAAAACAAAAACAAAAATACAAAAAGAAAAAAAGGAAAAAAAAACCCACACAAAAATAAGCACTTTACTGTATGTACCAGGTGACCTGATACAGCTGAATTGAAGTTTTCCTTTATAACAATTGTTGATGCCAGAATTTTGTATTCTGTTTTTTAAGAATTTAATAAAAATGCATTGAGACCTAGGTGGTGGGCAGGTGCCTGTGCAGGGGGGAGATGGGGCAGGTTGGGAGGGGGAGAGAGTCCCCTGGCACTCTATCCAAAGGGTCTTCCCAGTGGTTGTCCTTCCCAGCTTCCCTGCCCGTGGTCCTTGGGGGGGCTGGGAGTGTGGCCGAGGTGGGATCCAGGAACAGGGGCTGGGAGGGTGGGATCCAGGAACAGGGGCTGGGAGTGTGGCCGAGGTGGGATCCAGGAACAGGGGCTGGGAGTGTGGCCGAGGTGGGATCCAGGAATAGGGGCTGGCAGCGGTTCAGGCCCTGACTCACTTTTCCCAGCGGGATGGTGTGATCCGCTGAATGCCCAGCAGGAGCTGGAGGTTACGGGGCAGGGCTGTGCTCCCTGCCAGCTGCAACCAGCGGCCTGGGGGCTGCTTTGCTGCCCCCTGACCCATCCTGCCCACACCTGCACCTATCAGGTGGTGACTGAGGGGGAAATCAGGGCAAGAGGGAAATGTGTGGTGGGATCCAGGAGGGCTGGGGATGTGGGAAGCAGGAGGGAGTGGAGGTTGGGGATCAGGTTTGGGAAAAGGGCTGCAGGGGACCCTGCTGGGTTTTCTCCCTGGGGTAGGGCCAACTTCATGGATTTTTTTTTTTTAATGTATTCTATTTTTTAAGGTATTTTCTGGCCTGGCAAATTACTTTTCCTGCCATGTTGGGGGATGGAGGGGGATCCCTCTGGATGGCATTGCCATGGCAGGTGGGGATGCCCTGCCTGGCATTGCTGTCCTGGCAGCCCCCCATCCATGGCATCCCTGGTTTTTGGGATGGGCTGTGGGTTCTGCCACGGACCAGCTGCTGCTCTTGGCTCTGAGCTGAGAGAGTCCACAGCAACACACTGCCCAGAACTCTGGGCTTGTTGCTTGGTAAATGGTGCTTCCTGCAGCACCTGGATCCAGACAGGATGTCTCCAGGAGTCTCCCTTCCCTGGCTGCTCTAGGACAGCCCATGATGGAAACAGAGCTGGGGTTCCCTGGATGCAGAGGATGAGGAGTGTGCCACATCCCATGGTGCTGTTCCTGCTACTGTTGAACAAAGCTATTGCTCCCTCCTGGACCTGGGCTGACCTTGGACATTTTAGGAACATCCAGTTCTTGGCTTTCCTTCTCCCTTGGGTATCCTTCTCCCTCTGGTATGTTGTTTCCCCATCCTTAGGCCCTGCTCCAGAACCCCCTCCTCTCCCTGCCCTTTGCTCTTGGCTTATCCTGCAGAAAACTCACCTTCCAAGACTTCATGTGGATCCCAGACAGATGGTGTGTCACAGGCAGCTTTGCTGCAGACACTGGTTTAGGTTTTAACCTCTGCAATTCCTTTGTGTGGTCCCTCTTTGCCCCTTCCCTGCCCTCAGCACCCCAGCAAGCACCTGGTGGTTGGAAACCATCCTGGAGCACGTGCAGAGAAGGGCAGCTCTGAAAATAAACCAGCACTGGGTTAAAATAACCTGTGCTGCTCTGGTGCTTGAGCATCAGCCCGAAATAGGCTCTGCTGGGATAAGGGCACTATAAATACTCTGGTGTGGATTTGCAGTGGAGAAAAGCCCTGTAGAGGAGCAGTGGCAGTGCCACCAACACTGGCCCGGAGCAAAGGGGACACTGCAGAGCCACCTGGGTGACAGGGGGTCAGTCAGGCTGTGGGTGATGTGGTGGCTTCTGCCAGTTTGCCTGTTCTCAGGGTTTGATGGAGCCATCAGGTCACCATCGGATCCGAGTGGCCACAGCACTATTTGGCCAGCGGGGTCACACAAGGCCTCAGCACCAAGGCAGGTGGGCAAGAGGGCACATGAAGTGTCCTCAGTATTCTGGGTCTGAGCCTGGCTGTGCTGGTGACAGATGATGATCTGGGTGATCAGTCAAAGTTTTGATTTACTATCTGCTCAAAAAATAAGCCTGAAGAGAGGCACATGCATTCCCTCAGCCCAGGCCACTCTCCCAAGCCATCCATGAGCCCCAAACCCATGCTGGGCATGCAGTGAGGAAGGTGTGAAGGACTGTTTTGGATCAAAAAAAAGGGTTTAGTTTTCTTTTGAGCTTTTAAAATGTTTCCCGGGATTGGGCTGAGAAGGAAAGAACCCCTGTGCATTTTTGCAGTGAACCCCCTCTCCTGTCCAGGCAACCAAACCAAACCAATCTGGGCTTGTTTTGGTAGGTGTCACTCTGTGGCTGCTGTGTGTAGGTTCTCCTTCTGGAGTCATCTCAGGCAGTGATGTGCAGATTCCAGCACAGGGGGCTGGCTCTGTCTGTATCTGCCTGATCCCTCTGCTCCAGGAAAAGGCCTTGGTCAGCCTGGTTTGTGGTTTGGGATGGTGAAGTGTGGCTTTTGGAGAATGAAGGGCTGCAGGTTTGGCTTCCCCTCAGGATTTCAGCTCCCTGTGGGATCACACAGGCCTTGGGAGCTGCAGTCTAACAGCAGGATTGGAGCAGTGTCAGGTTTTCCCAATAACCAGGAGAGCATCTCTGTCTGTGCCCCTTGAAGACTCTGCTGCTGCCTGTGGTGGAGCTGGTCATGGGCCTCCTGAGTCACCTTCTCCCCTGCCTGGAGGTTTAAATCAAGGCTTGGTGTTGTCACTTGGGGCTTGACAGGTCCCACTTTGTCCTCCTCTGGCTCATACTCGGGATGTCTTTGCCACATAGTCCTCCTCGGAGCTTCTTGGACCTTCCTTATGTCTTAACGTGACTCCTTTGAGCTTTGCTGTTCAGCCAGGGCAGAGCTACCTCTGCATTCCCAGCTTTTCCTTGGAAAACTCTTTGTAATACAGGTTACATCATTTTCTTCCTCCTTTAGAAAAAAGAGTATGTTCTCTTTCGCTTCCCCCTGCTCACTTTTAACACACACAGACACCGGGGGGAGGCTCCAGGACACCCCTCTCCAACCACCCAGCCGGGCACGGCGAGGCTTCAGCTCCCTCTAATGTTTCTGGCCCGAACGCAGCACCGGGAGGAGGGACAGGCCGAGCAGGGAGAGAGCGGGCAGGCAGCGGCCCGAGGGGAAAATGTGCCGCTAAAAACGAGTGGAAGCAGCTGGGCCAGCACAGGGGGAGTGTGTGTGTGATGTGCCGAGCAAATGGTATGAAAGAGAAAAGGCTGAAGGAGTTTAAAAGAGAATATGGCTGTGTTTAACGTTACTTGTTATTATCAATGCTGTTGTTATTACCAATAAATGTAAGATTTCACAGGATAAAAGGACTCTTCCTTTAAAAAAATACTACTTTCAATACTCTAAAATATGTGTTTCCACCCCTGGGAGTGTTCAAAAAACATGTGGGTGCAGCACTTGAGGACATGGTTTAGTGGTGAATGTGGGGGGGGTTGATGGTTGGACTTCATCAACTTAAAGGTCTTTTCCAGCCTTAATGATGCTGTGATTTTATAATTCTAAAGCCTCCTGCTCATTCCTGCCTGCACAGGGACTATTAGGATGGGAGCTCTGGAAACCTGAGGGCACAGAACGAAGCAGAAGTGGCCATTTGATCATATAAACACAAACAAGGTTTGGAAGCTCTTGGTCTAAACTGGTGGTGTGGCACCACCACTGCATTTGGCAGCAGTGGCTCCTGGTGAGATCCCAGAGCTGTACCAGGGTCTGGAAGCACTGAATCCATACACACAGAGCACAGTCCATACACACAGAGCACAATCCATACACACAGAGCACAATCCATACAGAGCACAATCCATACACACAGAGCACAGTCCATACACACAGAGCACAATCCATACACAGAGCACAATCCATACACACAGAGCACAATCCATACACACAGAGCACAGTCCATACACACAGAGCACAATCCATACAGAGCACAATCCATACACAGCACAATCCATACACACAGAGCACAATCCATACAAGCAGAGCACAATCCATACAAGCAGAGCATAATCCCTACAAACAGCACCCAATCCATACAGAGCATAATCCATCCAGAGCACAATCCATACATACAGCACCCAATCCATACAAACAGCACCCAATCCATACATACAGCACACAATCCGTATAAACTGAGCACAATCCACACAGAGCACAATCCATATAAACAGCACCCAGTCCATACAAACAGTACACAATCCCTACAAACAGCATCCAATCCATACAAACAGAGTATAATCCCTACAAACAGAGTATAATCCATACAAACTGCAAACAGTCCACACAAACACAGCACAATCCATACATACAGCACACAATCCATACACACTGCACACAGTCCACACAAACAGCACCCAATCCACACAAACAGCACCCAATCCACACAAACAGCACCCAATCCATACATACAGCACACAGTCCACACAAACAGCGTGTCAGCCGAGGCACAGGGAGCAGGAGGGGCAGCCAGGCCACCTCGTTGCTGCCATGCCCCATCACGGCCCACACGCTCACTCCCAGATGGATGTGTGTGGAACACAGGTCAGGGGATGGATAACAGGGAGAGGGGAATGTAATTACCCTGCAAAGAATAAATCACTTTAACGGTTCAGTTGCCGAGATGACAGCAAGGCAGTGGCACAGCCTCTTAATTAATCTTCTGCTTTGCAGCCTGTTCCTGCCCCTGTGCCATCCCCACCTCACGCTGGCTGGCGAGGACACGCCATGGTGGGGACACACCGGCTGAGCAGATCCAGCACGATCTTGGGAGCAGCAGGGCATGACCAAGAGAGGGATCAGGCAGCTGTGGATCAGCCTGTCCCTGAGGAGAGCTGCAGCTCCCTGGTCTGTGCAGGGTAATACCTGTGGTGATCCTGGTAACGTGGTGTCCTGTGGCGCTCCAGGCCTGTGTCAGCAGCTGCAGGCAGTAACTCTGAGCTAATTATCACGAGGATTTGCTGGGCACAAAGCAGGTCTGAGGATGGCAGAAGTTTGGGTCTGCTGCAGAGGAATGGCTGGTTTGTGAGAGCATGAAGGGAGAGCAACCCCTTCACCTCAGTCCCCCTCCTTGGCCCTCTCCACAGCCCAAACCTCCCTGGCTCCTCACCCAGCAGTCGGTGCTCCGTGAATTCCACGCCCATTTCTCTTCCCTTCACAAACTGCTCTCTGGACCCCCTCACTCCTCCTCCTCCACAGAATGACCTCCTTCACAGGATGGCCCCAATATGCCCCAAAATTGCGTCTTAGGGATTGCTCCTCCTGCCCCTCTGCCACATTGCTCCTCAGGGAAATACCCTCTTATCTCCCAGAACTGCTCCTCAGGGATCACCCCCTCACTTCTCAGGGATTGATCATGTCACTCCCCCACATTGCTCCTCAGGGTATTGCTCCCTTACCACCTCAAACTGCCCCTCAGGAATTGCTCCTCTTGCCCTTACTGTGTTGCACCTTAAGGAATGGTCCTCTTGTCGTCTTATGTTCAAAACAGCCCCTCAGGGATGGCCCCTCCATCCCTATATCTGCCCCTCAGGGATGTGTCCTCATCCTGCTCAGGGATGGCTCCCTCGGCCCTAAATCTGCTCTTCAGGGGATGGCCCCTTCCCCTCAGAGTTGCCCCTCATCCCCCTCAGGGATGGCCCCATATTCCCCTCAGGGATGGCCCCTCAGCCCTGTATCTGCCCCTCAGGGATTGCCCCCTCATTCACCTCAGAGATGGCCCTTCATGCCCCAGACTTGCCCCTCAGGGATAGCCCCTCATCCTCCTTAGGGATGGCTGCTCATCCCTAAATCTGCCCCTCAGGGATGGCCCCTCAGGGATGGCCGCTCATCCCTCAAAGTACCCCCAGGGCCCGCATCCTCCTCAGGGCTCGCCCCCTCTCTCCGCGCTCCGCTCCCGCCGCCCCGCCCGCCGCCCCACGCCCTCTCCCCGCCCCGCCACCGCCTCCGCCGCTCCCCCCGTGCCCGGACGGCGGCGGCGCCCGCCCCATGCGCCGCTGCTGCCCGGCGCTCTGCATCGCCGGCCCCGCCGCCACCGCCATCGCCGCCGTACCCGTCCCGCCCTCCCCCGGCCCCGCCGTCGCCGCCGGGCCCGTCCCGCCCGCCGTGCCCCTGCCCGTGCCCGGCCCCGGCCCCGCCATCGCCGCCGTGTCCCGCCCGCCGCTGCTGGTGCTGGTGCTGCTGCAGCGCCGCCCCGCGCCGCCCGCCCCCCACAAGATGGCGGCCGGAGGGAGCGGCGGCGGCCCCGGCGGCCTCTCCTCGTCCTGCCCGCAGCCGCCGCCGCCGGGCAACGGGGCCGCCGCCTGCACCAACAGCGCGCCCGCATCGCCGCCCGGACTCACCTACAACCAGAGCGGCGGCGGCGGCGCCGCCAACCCGCC
>JAWWEV010000084.1:3470840-3485863 GCA_035583235.1 Hafferia zeledoni
AGGGATTGCTTCTCAGGGTATCGCCGCCTTAGCCTCCAAAACTGCCCCTCAGGGATTGCTCCCCGCCCTCCCTCCCTCCCTGCCCCGTTGTGCCTCAGGAAAACGCCTCCTTATCCTCAAAACTGCTCCTCAGGGATGGCCCCTCATCCTCTTCAGGGCATCTGCTCCCTCAGGGATCGCCTCTCACCCCCCAAGTTGCCCCTCAGAGGTGCCCCAGTAGGGCCATAGGTGGTCTCTGGGGCTCCCCTGCACCCTCGGGGCGATGCTCTGGCAGGAAGGGGGGTTTGGGGTGTGGGGTTTGGGCTGCTGTGCCTCCCTCGTGGGGGAAGAAAGTGGGGCTGGGAAACTGCATCCCATGTTTTATCCCCATGTTTTATTGGGGACACACAGCAGGCTCTGGAGTGTGGGACCCCCTGTTTGCTCCACAGCACCCTGAGAGGTGACCCTGCCCCTCATCAGTCACTGCTGCCCCACATCTCTCCCACTGGTGTTGGGGGGAGAGTGTTTTCCGTGGAAAACCCCAGATCCCTGGATCTCACTTGGAAGGTATCCTTGGTTCTGCGGGGAGTGGAGGTGAGCATGAATATTCTCCCAGACTGCCTGATCCCTGCTGACAGAAACGGATCAGTGAGAGCGCTGGGGGTGGGAAGGAAAGAACAATGGTTTGAGAACCCGAATTTTCTGCTGCAGCACTTTATTTTTAAAATAACCTTTATTGAATCTTTCCCAAAGCCCTGTCTTCTGAGGGGTTAATGCAACTGCTGCAAAGAGCTGTGTTGAGAATGACACCTGAGCCTGAGTAACCCCTCGAGGTTAACGCTTCAGGCCAAGCTGCCATTTAAGAGTTTGCAGCTCGGAGGAGCTGGGAATCGCCTCCACCTGGATGCTGCAGAACTGATGTGGCTGATTGACACTGGGCTGGTTCCTTGAGGGAGCTCTGGAGGATCCACGCGTGCCACCCACTCCCCACCACTCCAGGCAGGGCCTCCTGAGCTTTTTGCCCTTTTAATTGGGGTGGGGGAGGATCCTTGGTGTGCCTGGAAGTGCTGCTTGGCAAAGGGAGCCTCGCTCCAAACCATTTCAAACTATTGCATTTCTTGGAAGTGCTCCCCTTCCTTGAAGTTCCCCCTTCAGATTTCCCCTTTCCTTTTGCTTTCAGAACAAACCCCACTTATTCCAGGCTGGTTTGAGTGTTCATGGTGTCAGCTCTGCTCTCTTATAATTTGAAGCCTAATTAGTATTTGAGTAAGATTGCTCCTGTCCTGAGAACTAGGCTTGCTGTGTGGGGAGGGGTGATGCCCAGCCCAGAAAGAAATGGAAAATAAATGAAGCTTTTAAAAAAAAAAAAAAAAAAAGGGAAAAAACTGGCCTCAAAGTGAGATGCTGCTTAATTGCTCTGAAATCCATCTGGTGCTCTGGGTGGTAAAGATAGAATGGAGTGTGTCATGCAGTGCCATCCCACCTAAGGATTCTATGGATTTGAGTGGAACTCGCCTGTGTGATGGTACAGTTGGGATATCCTGGTGATTCATGAAGTACTGTGGTTATTTCAGAAACAGGAGTGCTTAAAATAAAACCACACCCAGACCCTTTCTGTGCTCAGTTCTGCCACAGCAGCACAAGATACTTTGTGCTGGAATTGAGTGGCAGAACAACCATGAATTTAATTTGAAGGGCATCATTTGGCTTCAGCAACCAGGGCAGGTGTTGGTACTTTGGTGTTGGGTGTCTAAAATCATAAAATCATGGAATCACAGAATTGGTAATGTTGGAAAAGATGTTTAAGATGATCTAGTCCAACTGTCAACCCAGCACCATGTTTACCACTAAACCATGTCCCCAAGTGCCACATCCACAGGATTTTTGAACACTCCACCACTTCCTTGGGCAGCCCATTCCAGGGCTTTACAACCCTTTCTGTGAAGAAATTTCCCCTAATATCCAATCTAAACCTCCCCTGGCACAATAATGCACAGCTCAGGTAAGTATTTTCACAGTCTGGTTTCACTGGACCGTGCTGGGTACCAGGTGTGGCTGCAGGAGGAGCAGATCCTAAACAGGGTTCTTGGGCAGCCCCTCGTGGTGCTTTGAGGAGGGGTCTGCCATGTCACAGCTGTCACCTCTGATACAGCTGCACAGTGTGTTGGGAGTGGCTTTTGGCAGCACAGATAACCTGAGGGGCACAGTCCTGTGGGAGCTGGAGGGGATGGTGCAGGTGATCCCTGTCCAGGCCCCTCAGGAGGGAGCAGAGTGGAGTGTTGGTAGGTGCAGGTGTTGGAGTGGCGTGTGCTGAGCGGGCACAGGTGATGTTGTCCACACGTGGTGGTGCAGGGAGGAGGTTTCTGACATAGCTGCAGGTTCAGGTGTGTTCCTGAGTGAGCCTGGCAAGTTCAGTTAATGGCCTTAAGCTGAAGGAGGTGAGATTTAGATTAGATACCAGGAAGGAATCCTTCCCTGTGAGGGTGGGCAGGCCCTGGCACAGGTTGGGCAGAGCAGCTGTGGCTGCCCCAGCCCTGGAAGTGTCCCAGGCCAGGTTGGATAAACTTGGAGCAACCTGGGCTGGTGGGAGGTGTCCCTGCCCATGGCAGGGGGTGGAATGAGATGGGCTTTAAGGTCCCTTCCAACCCAGACCAGTCTGGGATCCTGTGGCTCAGCAGTTCCTATCAAGCTGCAAAGACAGGCAGTAGAAACCTTGCAGAACAATTAAGAACAAACATTCATTTTGTGTGTGAAAGCCCAATTTGTAGATAAATGGTGTGAGTGGCTCTGCTGGGTTGGTCCGAAGGTTCTCCTGTCCGAGCATCTGCAGCCCTGAGAAGATCAGATATTTTCCATTCTCAGGAGGCTCCAGACCCTGTGGAATTTCCTTGCCTGCCCTGGCACAGGCTCTATCTCTGAGCCTTGAGCTCGTTCCCTCTCTCTGCCATGCAGAAGGTGGAATGGCTTTAATTTTTTTCCATGTCAAGGCCAGGCCGAGCAGCGTCTCGAAGCCTCACGGCGCCGGCGTGGCCAAGGTCAGTGCATTGATCAGACCCAGCAGTAAGAGGGGAAAGGTTTTTTGTCTTCTTCCTGATCTGCTTCATCAAGCACAACATCAATGAGATTAGGAAAGCCTAAACCTCATCAGCCAGGAGCTGCATGGGTGTCATAATTAAGGTTGTTAATTGGCCAGAAAACAGGGCTCAAAAGGGAACGGGACAAGCACTCCATGTGTGTGCCAGCCAGGAATATCAGCGTGGGGACAGCTCAGGATTCTGGCTGCTGTTTCCAGCAGTCTCTTCTGGGCCCATGCTGTGTTTTCCTGGACTCTTATTAACTCACAGCACCTGCAGCATCGTGTGCTGAGCTGTCCCAGGGCTCAGCTCCTGTGCCCAGCTGCCCCTGGGGGCCTCTGAAGCTGCCCCCTGCTCCTGCCCCCCGGGCTCTCTGCAGCCAGCACACCATCAGCATTCATTAACTGCTCATCACCCGTGGTCTCACCGAGCTCCAGCACGTCACGTGTGGCTCTGTTCTGGGCCAGCTCTTCTGGAATTCACATTTTAAGGTTTCTCCACAGAGGAGTGGGTGGAGGAGAGAGGTGGGACACAGCAGTGGGGTAGTTGTGGTTCTTGAGTGGTTTATTGTATTCTTGGTGTTCCCATAGAGCCCAGAAAGGGAGCAGGGCTGGTGGGTGTGCAGATCAAACCAGGCAGAGGGCCCAAGGTGAACATGAAGCAGTAAAAATTTTGGGTAGGAACCAAGTAGCAGAAGGAAGGAAGTTTCCTTGTAGGCCTTTAGCAAACCTGTGGAGTCAACTTTGGATCCTCACGAAGGCAAATCAATTACTGAGGTCATGGAAGTTCCTGTGACTTATTGCTGACAGTTTACTTTGACTCTTCCACATGCAGGGGGAATGACAAGAGATCAGATGTTGCTTTCTTAGTTCTTTTGTTGTGTTCTGCTGATTTCTCTGCATCCTTTCAGCAGCCCACTTTGCTTTGGCCACCAAAGTCTTTAAAATGACTCTCTGTTGAATTTTCCCATCTGAAAGAACCCCCATCTCTTATTTCTGCAGACCTGCAGGGGTGGGGAAGGCTTTGGAATGTGCATCCCTGCTTTTCCTGGAGTGTCTTTAGAGCAGCTTTAAATGTTCATTTGAGGGAGAGTAAGAAAACAACGTGGAGAGAGAGGGATTTTCTCACATTAATTGTATTCTCTTTATGTTTAAGAGAACTTCAGATGTGGAGTCCTGTGTTTCTCTGGCACCTCCTGGGATTCCATTAGGGCTCAGCAGTTTACAAAATCAGGCTGATTTGTCCCTGAGTGAAATGAAAGCAAACATTTGAGAGGTTTTTTTTAAATTAATGCCCTTTTCAAACAGCTTCTGAAAGCTCCTGCTCATTGAGGACCTCTTCTGTGCTGGCTGTGAGAATTAAAATTTGAGAGTTCAATTAATATATGTTAATTTTTAGTAGCAAACAAAGCCCCTGATTGTCCTGCCACCATCACTGCTCTTGGAGGAACAAGGATTTTTGTTTCATCTGGCAGTTCTGGTATTGTGAGGAAGGATTTTATTTGTTCTTGACATTTTTCTTGGGAATTATCTGACAGAAATATTCATGTGGGTACTTTTTGGAAACTGCTGTGGTTTGTCCCAGCTCCCTGAGCTGATCAGGAATGATCCAAGCAGCTCATCAGCCAGACTGTCACAGCAAACCAGCCTGGCACACCCTTGGAGCTTCACTCCATTGTGTCCCTGGGAAGCCTCCTCTGAATGGGAGAGGAGTGAAAAGCAAGAAAATGAAAAATTTTATTTAAATGGAAATTTCCTACTTTTAAAAGGTCATTTCCTACTAAATCTGACTGAAATTCCCCTTTAGTGTTGGACTTTCCTTGGGCTACAAGTACTGGAGGTTTCTACCTCCTGCCTGCTGTCCTGGATGGATTTCTGCCCACAGTTCTTGATCCCTCTCTATGGGAGTGGGCATCAAACTGCTGCAGCAAGAGCCAGGAATGTTCCAGCTGCTTCCTTAGTCAGTGGAGAGGTGGTTGCAGTCACTTTGTGCACCCTGGGCTGCTCTGCCTCCCCACCCCTTCGTGTCCAGGGCTGGGTGTAACACCAGGGAGCTCTGTGATTGCAGACACCAGGAATAAGATTCATTTATTGGGGAAAAACTCATCTCTGCATTTTCAAACAGTGAAGGTTCTCAAAATGGCTTTTCTCAGTCCTAAGGCAGGAACAGCAGCTTAAACATACCCAGGCCCCCCAGCAGCCCAGGTCTGGCAGGAGCTGGTGTTTCCCAGGGAGGGAATCATCTTGTTTTCATGGGAGTGCTGGAATAGTTTTTGTTTTCAGATCTGGTTTGTGGAAATTCTTGCTTCCAGTTTCCTTAGGGCCCATTTTAATGTGTCTCACCAGTAAACTCCCAGCAGTGTGAGGGGTTTGTGTGCACCTCAGAGTGGGGGTTTGCTCCCAGGGGGGGTTCTGTGCCTCCTGGGCTGAGCCTGGGGCAGGTTTGGCGAGGCTGGAGGAGCAGCATGGCCAGGGAGGGGCAGCTCCTGTGCCAGGGTCTGGGGCCCACAGCCCCCAGTGCTGCTGCCAGAGCCACGTGAGGGTGTGGGGAGCTTGTGCTGCTGTCACCAAGGATGTGTCCCTGGGCAGGAGGAAGGAACATGGAGAGTGTGCAGTGACAAGTTTTCACAGGGGGACTGTGGGGAGTTGCACCAAGGCTTGGGGCCTGTTCACTGGAAGAACTCCAATTCCTAACCTTCGTTGTTCCTTATCCCCTCAGCCTCAGAGTGGTCTGTGGGCTCCTGCAGGGACTTTGTGGAGCAGCCACGTGTGTTCTGTTCCTTTCCAGTCTGGCCTTTGGAGAACCTTTACTGTGTTGTGTCCCAGGACAGGGCCCAGAAGGAAGTTCCTCTCATCTTTGGTGCTTTGCAGTGAAGGCACAGCCAGCCTGGCACTCCCTGCTCTTGCAAAACACTTTTCCTTTAACTCTGGAACAATTTACTTTCCCCGAGGGTGGCTTTGGGGATTAGCAACAACAAGCCTGGGATTTTCTGTGCAAAAAGAACATGATTTGACATCAGGTTGTTGTTTCTGTGTGTCCCCCCAGGTTCGTGCTGGCTGTGGGCAGCGCTGTGTTCGATGCCATGTTCAATGGTGGCATGGCCACAACCTCCACAGAGATTGAGCTGCCCGACGTGGAGCCTGCTGCCTTCCTAGCCCTGCTCAAGTAAGCTGCTTCTCCAGTACAGGATGACTGGCATGCATGGGATTATTGTAGAAAAACACGTTTCTAATGAAAGCAGAGAACTGTTTTGTAGAGTGGAGATGGTTAACTTTCTGATTAAAATACCCCTTTGATGTGTTCAGGGGTTAATGCTGGTGTTAAATCTCTCTTTTCTGCATAAAGTCATGAGACTTCTACTATTTTTGTGTTACTGCATATATAAATATATATATAAAAATATAAATATATAATATTTTAAAATAGATAATATAACTAAATATATATTTAATATATATTAATATATAATATATATACTATTATACTATTATATATAATATAATATATAATATATTTTATATATAATATATTTATATATAATATATTTATAAATATAATATAAAGTATAAATATAAATATAATATATAAACATAAAGTATAAATATATAAATACAATACTGTATAAATACAATACTGGCCATTGTCTCATAAATTACTGTTCATGAATTGATTTGGTTTGACCCAAATGCTGTTTTAGAGGGGGAAAATGATCCTCTGAAAGCTCTGTAAGTTACAAATAACTTGCAGCCTGTTTAGGTTATGAACAAGTTCTAACAGGTAAGCAGGAGCATGAAATAAATGTGAGCCATTCCCTGTGGTTTCACCCTTTGTGTGGGATTTATTCCTCTTTTGGAGGGCTGGGTTTGAATTTACATTTCCAGTTTGTGTTGGAATTCTGTGTGCTGGGCAAGCAGGAGGAATAAGAGGCTGTAACATCCTACTCACTGATTCCTTTAAGCTTGGTTGGTGCTGTACAACATCCAGCAGCAATCCTGAATGGGTGCTGGAAAGGCTTTGTCCTGGTTCTATAGGATTTCTGTAACCTACTTCCAGGGGTTTCCAGTCCTGTGCTCTTGACATGTTCCCTGCTTGCTTCCCAATGGGAACAGTGAGTATTTATAGCTCTGGCACACTTTTTGCTTTACCTTCAGACAGTGCTTTGGTGATGCCTGTGCTGTCTGAGAATATTTTAACATTGATCTTGGCTAGAATGAAAAGCCAGAAATAATTGGGAGCCCCGAGCCCCCTCCCTTTGACTCCCTTTAAACCAGACACCAGCACGTGGGGAGTCCCTCTAATTGGTGTGTGACTGTCAGGCAGGTGGGGCTCTCTGGAGTGCAGAGTCAGGAACTGTCTTGAAATCTTAGTGAGGCTCAAATATCCAGTAAATGAGAGGGAAAAGTCACATTTCTTCCCTGAGATTTCAGCACTTCATTAAACTGATTTCAGAAGAGACCCATCTGAAAAGCCACAGTGGTGAGTTTGGGTGGGTTTCAGAAGTTGTGGGTGGATTCCCTCAGTGCCCCTCAGGTTGCAGTTATGGTGCAGTAACTCTGCCAATGCTCCACTGGCATCTTGGATGCTCAGACCTGGAACTGGAAGTGTCAGTTTTGAAATGCTCAGAGCTTAAACGTGCCAGAGGAAGTTTGGGAGCTGCATCCAGGAGGGACCTCACTGAGGATGTGGTGTGAGCCTTCCCAGAGTAAAACCAGTCCCTCCAAACACTGATATGGAATGGCAGCTGATCCTTACATATGTCTCTGGACTTGGTCCAAGCCATGATCTAAGGCTGTAGGATCAGGATTTTATCCAGGGACGTAGTGCCCCTCCTGAACATTCTGCTGAACGTCCCATCTGGATGCTGGATGGTGTTTGTGGGTTAGTGGCCTTTAACAAGTCTGCTGTAACTGTGTAAGAGATCCCCTTTTATTACCATTATTTTAATGTTAAACCAATGATAGGAACACTTTTGATGGTCTGATTATCATCTAAATGTTGTTTTAAATTGATATTGCACTTTCTCACAGTTCAGGCCTGTCTCGTTATCCCTCTTAGCACACACTGTTTGGACTACTGCAAACAGAACTACTAACACAGTGTAAAAAAAATACTAACATAGTCATTGCAGTAAATAAATAGTTGGCTTTAGATCCACTGTGTTCTTTTAATCCTGGAATAAAAAGGATTGCTCAGTGCAAATGGGGCTGGGAAGGGCTGTGTGCAAAATACATTGACGAACCTGATGCTGCTATTGACAGATGCTCTGGAGCAGCACAAAAGCTGCTTTGAGCAGTGAGAGCACTCCCCTTCCTGTGAATCCCGCTGTTGATGCTTCCCTGAATGCCATCCTGGCCCTCTCTGGCTGGAGGAGCAGGAGCTTCTCTGCTGCAGATGGAAATGCTGCCTGGCATCCCCCTGGAAAAGCCCTGCTGTCATGTGGAGCCTCCAACGTGCTGCTGTGTGCCCTGCAGAGAAATGCAGGATATTCCAAAATACCTCCTGGAACAGGAATGCCAAGCACAGTCAACACTCTTAATATTGCATCTCTGTGCTTTGTGCCTTTTGAGATCCCAACTGGCAAACGCTCCACTGGTTAAGGGGGAAACAGTGAACAAAAACTGTGCATGGGCTGTTCAACCTGGAGGAGAGAAGGCTCTGGGGAGACCTGAGAGCCCCTTCCAGTGCCTGAAGGAGCTCCAGGAGAGCTGGAGAGGGACTGGGGACAAGGGATGGAGGGACAGGGCACAGGGAATGGCTTCCCACTGCCAGGGGGCAGGGATAGATGGGATATTGGGAAGGAATTGTTCCCTGTGAGGGTGGGAGCACCTTGGAAAAGTTTATCCAGAGAAACTGTGGCTGCCCCATCCCTGGAAATGTCCCAGGCCAGGTTGGACAGGGCTTGGAGCAACCTGGGCTGGTGGGAGGTGTCCCTGCCCATGGCAGGGCTGGGACAGGATGGGCTTTGAGGTCCCTTCCAGCCCAAACCAGTCTGGTATTTTCTAATTAGGACTAACACCAGTGGGTCACTGGTTTTACTGAGCTCACCCTGTTGGTTCCTGCTCTCTCTGGTCAGGTATAAGGGGGCTTGGTCAGGTTTCCTTTGTTTTTCCATGGACTATGAATGTACTTCCTTGTTTTGGCCTGGAACTGCAGGCTGGGGCTTTGCTGCAGCGGAGCAGTCCTTGTTTGTCATTGCAATTAACTCTTGCTTTGTGCTGAGGTTCCTTTGTGGGCTGTGCTGAACATCTGTGTGATGGAAGGGAACAGCTGGGCCAGTGAAGGGATGAGGAGAAGGTGGGGTGTGGATAAAGCACCTCGTGTGCAGTGCAGGTGCATGTTTTCAGTGCTCCTGAGCACTTCTGATGTAGTGCTGTGAAATGGAGCTTCTCTTCTGAAGGGAGGGTTGAATTTCTGTCCTTGTTTATTGGAATTGAACAGCCCAAAATGTGACTCTTAAGGGGTGCAGTTGGCCAGAGACTGTTCGAGTCTGGTGTAAGTGGAGGGTCAGAGCTCACTGGTGGGGGGATGCAAGGCAGTTCAAGCACCTTCTTAGGTATCCCAGCTATTAAAAGTTATACTGTAAAGTGTCTGTTACAAGAAGAAAAAAAAATATAAAACAGGTTCTCTTGTTAAACCAGAATCAGTGGAAAGGATGTGAAAGCCCTTCCATCTCCCCAGTGTAGGAAATGTGGCCAGAATGACGGGCAGAGGCACAAACATGTTTTTTGTGACTTTGCAGGGGTTGTACTCTGTCACCTCAGTTCACCACAGTAATGTTTGTTTGCTTGTCTGCAGGTTCCTTTATTCAGACGAAGTTCAGATTGGACCAGAGACTGTTATGACAACACTTTACACAGCTAAAAAATATGCAGTTCCAGCCCTTGAAGCTCATTGTGTGGAATTCCTTAAAAAAAACCTCCGAGCAGACAATGCCTTCATGCTGTTAACACAGGTGAGTTTGTGGTTGTTTGCCTTGAGCAAGGTCCAGCATAGAAGGAAAACAGGAGTTGGTCATTCAAAATGGAGCATTTCTGGGTCATTTTGAATTCTTTCTCACAGGAGTCCAGCACTGATGAGCAAGTTCTTACAAAGAGCAATAAAACACAGCAAATGCTGCTGCAGTTTCAGGTCTTTGTTTTGCTGTGACAGGTGATTCCTTCCAGAGCTTGAGCTGGGGATGGAGTTAACAGGGAGGAAAGATTTCATTTGCCAGGAAGAAAAGTGGAACAAGAGGATTTCCATGTGTCAGCCTGGTGTGCTGAGCTTTCCCTGCAGAGTGTGCTGTGTCTGGCTGCTCAGCCATTCCTTGAGACTGGTGTGCTTTGGAAAGATGTTGGTATCTTTATGACTGGCTGCATGAGGCCCTCACTGAATGGGCCTGTTCTCACAGTGCTCTTGGGTCTGGATCTTCATTGTGAAAATTGGTCTGTTCTCTGCTTTTACTGCATCAAATCAACAACTTGTGCAGTAATTTCCAGACCTGACAGCCTTGAGGTCACAGACCTGAGACTGTGGAGCCCCAAACCTCCTCTGAGTGTGTCAGTGCCCAGTCTGCTGGTCCAGCAGCTGTGTCACCAACAGCATCTCAAGCAGCTGCTGATCTCTGCCAGAAATACCAGTGGCAAAACAGCCTTCCTAAGTGGCTGTGCCTCGTAGTGAACCGTGATCCTCTGCCATGCCAGAGGGTCATCCCAATGTCACTTTGATCAGGAGGAAGCACAGCTTGCCTGAAGCTGCTGTGGGGCAGAGCTCTGTGGGCGTAGTGAAAGTCCTCACGTGTCAGGAGAGCCACTGCAGTAGTAAAGTCTGAGTCAGTCCCAGCTCCTGGTGCCAAGTGTGAGGCCCTGGCAGTGCTCCAGCCCCAGGAGCAGGTGATGGCTGCTGAAACTTCCCAGGGCCCTGAGAAAGTCGTTTTTTCAGCTCTCTGCACTTGAGGTCTCACCATCAAAGGCTGGCCTTGCCGAGCTGTGCAGCCCAGGGGTCCAGCAGAAGGTGCTCAGAGGTGCCTCCTGAGTGATGGAGTTCCCAGCCCCAAACAGGAGTGTTAACCCTTACTTGTGGCATGGAGCTCAAGTCCCAGTGTATTCTTATTAGGTGTGATGTCAAGGCAGTTCCTTCCTAACTAGCAAAAACAAAGCACTGGAAATAAGAGCTTATTTAGTGATTTTGGTGTGTTGTACCTCATTTCTGTTTATGCTGGTAACACTTAGCAGTCCAGGATGATCTGCAGTGGCAGCAAAGTTGTTACAAGCCTGCACTTGGGTTGTGCAGGGAAATCCTGAGCCACTCTCCAGCTGTGTGCAGGCTTTGCTTGGAACAGTAACCAATTTTGGGGGGAATTCTTTAAGGTAAGTGGATTAGAGTAGCTGTTTCTGTGCAAAACATGGAAATGAATAAGCAGGCTGTGTACCCCCAGGGCTGCAGGTCCCCCTGGGACACAGACACTGCTGCCAAGGCATCTTTGCTAATACAGGAGATCAGCGTGGCAGTTCTTACAGGATAAGCTGTCTCTGCATGTTCCTGGGGTGAGCAGGCCTGGACTCACCAGGCAGAGCTTTCTCCTGAGTCTGAAAATGCTGTCAAAACTGCCTTTGCTCAGCTGACATGGTCAGTGTGGTGCTGGAAAGCACAGTTGGTGCCTGCAGTGATGCAGAGTTGAAACAAAGACGTGCCTGAAGACATGCACAGCTGAGCCAGAGCTGCTGCCAAACCCAGAATTTTCTAGTGTTTGCCTTGTCATGCTTAACTGCTTGTGAAAGGCCCAGTGGATTCCTGATGCAGTCAGGCATGGTATTGCTAATGAAGATGGGCTCTGGCAGGGGAAGGGGAGGGTTCTTAATGTAAACTTTATAATACCTTTTTTGCTAACAACTGGTCTCCCCTGAGCAGGCCAGGCTGTTTGATGAGCCTCAGCTGGCCAGTCTGTGCCTGGAGAACATAGACAAGAACACCTCAGATGCCATCAATGCAGAGGGGTTCACAGACATCGATCTGGGTAAGCTCCTCCCCCCCTCCCTGTCCCTGCTTTCATAACCAGCCTGTCTCCAGCGTTGTTACAGGTTAATACTTGGCACTCCATGGCTGTGCTGTTCTGGAGCAATCTGTTGAACAGTCTCTGGCATGAAGTGGCTGGAGACAGGGCATGTGCCAAAAAGCTTCCTGGCTTGCCTGCAGGAATACCCTGGAATCTGCTTACTTTGGTGCAACTTGAGTTTTCTGGGCATGACACAAAGCCCATTTCCTGTGTTGATGTTGGCAGGTCGTGGGTGGGTGTAACTTGCCTTTTTTTGTGGAGTTGGCTTTGCTCCCCGAGTCTTTGTCAGGTTTTGCAGTTAAAAAGGTGTTGGGTTTTTGGAAGCAAGAACTGGCTATTTTAATTATCCTATGCAGTTTCCAAACTTGCTGGGCACAGTTAATGAGCATTAAAATTCAGACTTTAACCTTCCTCTAATGAGATGGGCTGTGGAGGTGAGGCTCGGGTCACCTTCTGGCTCTCACACCACTTGTTTCATCCAAATCTGACGTCAAGTAAGTTGCAATTCATCCTCCTGCACTTGCATTAACATGCCAATTAAATGGGCTCTGTTTGCTGCTCCAGTGAGTTCCCTGCTGATGGAATATGCAGATAAATCTCCCTCGGAGGCTGCGGGCGGCACTTTTGGGAGACGCCGTTTCTTTCATCACTTCTGTGTTCCTTTGGCCGCACTCAGGGCACTCCTGGCCGGGGGCAGGGGGTGATCTGGGGTGCCTGTGTCCTGCCCTGCAGACACCCTGGTGGCAGTGCTGGAGAGGGACACCCTGGGCATCCGGGAGGTTCGCCTGTTCAACGCCGTGGTTCGCTGGTCGGAGGCCGAGTGCCAGCGGCAGCAGCTCCAGGTGGTTCCAGAGAACAAGCGCAAGGTCCTGGGCAAGGCTCTCTCCCTTATCCGCTTCCCACTCATGACTATTGAGGAGTTTGCAGCAGGTAACTCAGCAGAGGTGTTTGGCTTTGCTTTCTCTCGACTGCAGACAGTCAACTGATGGGAATTTGGATTTTCTCTGCATATCTGTAGTAAATTAAATAGGAAATTATCCCCCATTGGCCCCCATTATACCCCATTTCGCCACATTCTCCCCCATCACCATCTCTAAAGGGGGCTTGCAAGAGGGCTGGAGAGGGACTTTGGACAAGCTCCTGGTGGGACAGGACAAGGGGAAGGGCAGGTTTGGATTAGGTATTAGGAAGAAATCCCTCCCTGTGAGGGTGGGCCGGCCCTGGCACAGGTTGGGCAGAGAAGCTGTGGCTGCCCCATCCCTGGGAGTGTCCAAGGCCGGGTTGGACAGGGCTTGGAGCACCCTGGACTAATGGAAGGTATCCCTGCCATGGCAAGGGGTGGAATGAGATGGCCTTTAAGGTCCCTCACAACCCAAACCATTCTGGGATTCTGTGGTTCCTTACTGCTGATTTACAAATTTGCCATTCAGAGCAGAGCCCCCATCAGAAAAACGTGAAAAATGTTCTTTGAGCCCAAGGCTTGGTGTTGTTTAGTCTGTGTCCCAAAGCATTTTTCAAGTTTACATTAAGATGATCATCTACAAAGATGTCTAAATCGTTTAACAGTTTGCACTAAAGACTGCTGTGTTTTGTTTTCATTGCCTGTTGTCTCTGCCTCCATCCTCTGGTGATTCTCCAGGGACTGGACTGGCAGTTGGCTGAAATAGTTTTCATGCTAAAAGACACAGTGGGGCCATTTTCAAAACTGCAACTTGTTTTAGGCTGCAGTGCTGGTACAAAGAAGCAAACAGGGTCACTTCTCAGGGCAATGGTGGCATCAGCTGCTCAGTCCTTAATGTCTGTGTTCCCAGAGCAGGAGGGATGTCAGTGGGAAGTAAATCGGTGTTAAAACTTGATCCCCACTTTCCCTTTGCCCTGTCATGGCTGCAGTGTGGCCTTGGGGATGTGGAAACAGCCTGGTCAGGGAGGCACATCTTTGCATTTTTCTAAAATCCCCATTTATTTCAACCATCCCTATCTTGTATCATTCTCTCCCTGTCAGGAACGTGTTCATTTTGGCATCTTTGGGTTGAAGCCTCAGAGCTGGGGATGCCAATGCCCTTCCCCCTGCTGTCTGTCCCAAACTGCCTCAGATCTTTGTGCACTGTGAGAAACTCTTAAGTTTTCTTCATCCACTTCAACCTCAAAGATGAACAAAACCCCCAAACCTGGGAGGCTGCACTCAAGCTGTTCCTTAAACAAGGGACTCCCTTGGAATTCCTTCAGCTTTGTCCTGAGTTTGAGTGACTCTGGTTTCTGTGGTGATCACAGCAGAGGCAGGAGGGGGAAACCTCTCCCCTCCACCTCCTTCTCTCCCAAAAGCCAAAAACAAGAGGAATTTTACAGCAGTGGTTTCACCAGTTTATTTTATAACCTGGTATCAAACATGAGGGTTTGCATGAAGATGTTTTAACTGGCAAATGTGTCCCTCCCTTCCCTCAGAGCAGGAAACGTTGAAGTGAGTTGCAGCAACATGGGATAAGTTCAGACACGATCAGTGAGCCTGATCTTTGCTGAGCAGAATATCCAAAAGCTCATTCCCTGTGAACAGTTGACTTCTTGAATTCTTTCATCTCTGCCCATTGCAGCCTTGGACCACGTTGTGTCTGAGTAACATCAAGCTGGATTTAACCCACCAATAGTAGTTTGGACAAACAAGTAGCTGGACATTTACTGCCCATACTGAAGACCACTTAATGCTGTTGTTGCTTCAGTGCACAGTGGTCTTGTTTCTATTCAGAGCCTTGTGTAAATAAATCTTAGGCTAAAAGACTAATTTTTAGCTGGTTTCACTTCTGAAAGTATTTGAAGTAGTTTGCAAAGCTTTAGTTTAGAGTCACTGAGTTGGTTGCCCAGAGCAGCTGTGGCTGCCCCATCCCTGGAAGTGTCCAAGGCCAGGTTGGACAGGACTTGGAGCAACCTGAGCTGGTGGAAGG
>JAWWEV010000084.1:3486741-3517402 GCA_035583235.1 Hafferia zeledoni
CTGCTCTGGGACCAGGGACAGGACCCAGGGAATGGCTGGAGCTGTGCCAGGGGGTTGGGATGGATCTCAGGGAAGGGTTCTTCCCCCAGAGGGTGGTGGGCACGGCCAGAGCTCCAGGAGTGTTTGGACAGTGGGAAAGGGACAGGGTGGGATTGTTGGGGTGTCTGTGCAGGGCCAGGGGTGGGACTGGTGATCCCTGTGGGTCGCTCCCAGCTCAGGATGCTCCATGGCTGTGGCTCCACGAGGCTGATGATGTCCTTCCTCCCCTCCCGCTGCAGGGCCGGCGCAGTCGGGGATCCTGACGGACCGGGAGGTGGTGAGTCTGTTCCTGCACTTCACCGTCAACCCCAAACCGCGCGTGGAGTTCATCGACCGCCCGCGGTGCTGCCTGCGCGGCAAGGAGTGCAGCATCAGCCGCTTCCAGCAGGTCGAGAGCCGCTGGGGGTACAGTGGGACTAGTGACAGGATCAGGTCAGCACCCTCAGAGTCGTGTTCTGAGCTCTCACCCTGCCCCAGCCCCCGACCTCCACCTGTACATCCTGAGGGGAAGGTGCTTCACTGAGCAAAAGCATCCTCTGGTGCACCGACCTGCCTGTTGGTGCCACTTTGCGTCTCTGTTGGCAAAGGTTTCCAGCAAATGTGGCCCTGCAGGTTCTGGAAAAGGAGAGAAATAACCCCCCAAGGCTTCCTGCAGCTGTGGGGGCACATATGGAGTCAGCAGGCTTCCCCCTGGGCCTGGGGGGGAC
Source organism: Hafferia zeledoni (assembly GCA_035583235.1). NCBI lineage: Eukaryota > Metazoa > Chordata > Aves > Passeriformes > Thamnophilidae > Hafferia > Hafferia zeledoni. The sequence continues at coordinate 3,487,488 of JAWWEV010000084.1, forward strand.
AGGGAACCAACCAGTGCTCCATCAGGTCTGTTCCCTGCGCTGTTAGAAGTGTCACTGTGGCTTGTTGAAGCCCCTGAACCCCTCCTGCTTGAGGGAGGCACTGGGATGAAGTGCTGCTGTGCCTGCTTTCTGCTCCTACCCAGTCTGTTCAGCCCTGAGCTTGTGGGGAGTCAGCAGAGCCCAGCAATGGGAACAGGGACTGGCAGGTGTGGTTGGCAAAGGCTGCTCTTGGTGTGGCCAAAGGATGAGAACAAGACAGGAGGGGATTGGAAAGCCTTAATTCTTTTTTGATCCACCTTTGTCTTGGGTGGAAGGGGCCTCCTGGCAGTTTTTAAGCCTTTTCATTTTTGGTTCTGTTGCACATCACTGGAGCTGTTGGTTGGATCCTCTGGGCCATTCACCCCCTGGCAGGAGATGGTGTTTGGAAGTGCTGCCAGCTCCAAACACTTCCTGTTCTCAGATCTAACACTCAGAGACCTTTTAGAGCTTGTGTTTGACTTTAATTTCAGCCTCTGCAGCATCAGGGTCAGTTCCAACACAGTATTCTGTGCTGGCTGCAGAGCAGAGGCTCCAGCCTGTCCCAGGTGTTTGTTCTGGAAACACCCAGGGCTGCAGGAGTTGGTGGATGGGTAAAGAAATGCTGTTGGCAGCTTGGCAGGCACTGAGGCTTCTGCTTCCTGAGGAGGTGGAGCAGTGGTGGGTGAGTCCTTGCCTGTGCTGCCTTGGCAGCAGAGATTCCTGTGCTGGGGAGCAACTGGATCTTAATTTCTACTCTTGATAAATCTGGAATGCAGCAAACACCCAGCAGAACACAAACAATCCTCCAGTGCTCAGCAGGGAAGGACCCAGTGCCACTTCAGTGGTGTTTGCTGGGCACCATCCCACACCCCCAGGCTGCTCTGCCCATGCCTGGCTGGCATTTTATGGTGCTGATGTTTTACCACAATGTGGAAATGCTTTCTGAGCCCAGTCACTACAGTTTGGTGATGGGGCTGTGCAGGTCTGTGTTTCACATGAGCCAGAAAAATGATTCCTGGGCCAGCCAGAGGTGTGAGCTCACACCTGGTGGTTTCAGCCCTTTGTAGGAGCTGCATTTAAATCTCCAGTAGGTTTGATTAAATCATAGGTGTAAGATCAACACAAGTGAAGATGTTTGTGTATCAGCCTTGTACTGAAGCAATACAGGAGTGGCAAGTTTGGGCTGACTTCCCTGCTCTGTCCCTGCAGGTTCTCAGTAAACAAAAGGATATTTGTAGTTGGGTTTGGATTATACGGATCCATACATGGGCCAACGGATTACCAAGTAAATATTCAGGTAATTCTCTCCACTACCTTAAAAATCCTCACTGTTGCAGGGACTGACAAACAAATTTTAGTGAATATGCAACAAAACCTGAAGTTCAGGGGGGCTGTGTATGTTCCTGGGCAGGGAGTTGGCAGATGCAGTGGGGGCCAGATGGGGCACTGGGGATCAGAGGGATTATTGGGCTCAATTTTATGCAGCTCCCATTTCACATGTTACTGCAGCATCTCCCCAGGGATGCTCCCACCTTTGGGAATACTCAGGGAGTTGGGAGGCAGTTTGGGAAGGAGCTGTGCATGATTTCCCACCCAGAGCAGGCCAGGCTGGTGCAGTCACAGTTGGTTCCAGGTGTACAAACACAGTGGAGCAGCTGCAATTCCACAGGGGAAGAGCACAAGGGAGTTGCTGTGCTGGGGCTGTGCAGTGCCATGTGCAGCCCCAGGGCAGCAGGGCCTGTTTGGGAGGATGGGCAGGACTGGGGGACACTCAGTGGTCTGAAGTCCATCGTGGTCTTGTGCAGAGACTGGGGTGGCTCACGGGGGTCTCTGGGTTCACATGTGTCACCCCACTGTGGGCCACTGCAGGAGTGCTGTCCCAGGAGAGTCACTGCAGCACAGCCTGCCTTGTCAGGGGCTCATCCTGCTGCCCTGAGCTCTGGGGGGGCAAAGATCCAAGCACAGAGTGTTGTCCTGCAGGCTTGGGGGTGAGGAGGGGGTGCCTTGGGCTGTCTGGGACCCCTGCAGGGCTCTGCCAGGCTTTGGGGTGAGCCTGACCTGAGCCCACAGCTGTGTGGTGAGATCTGAGCAGCTGTGGCTGCCCCGTCCCTGGGAGTGTCCAAGGCCAGGCTGGACTGAGCTTGGAGTGACCTGGTCTAGTGGGAGGTGTCCCTGCCCATGGCAGGGGGTGGGACTGGATGGGCTTTAAGGTCCCTTCAGCCCAAACCGTTCCAGGATCACAGCACTGACAGGGGACACAGGTAATGGGCAGTGCAGCTGGATGGGTCTGGTCAGCCTGGGAGCCCCTCAGGCCCAGCCCAGGTGAGGGACACACCTGTGCAGGTGCAGGGCAGTGCTCTGAGGGGCTGCCACGTGTGTTGCAGATCATCCACACGGACAGTAACACCGTGCTGGGGCAGAACGACACCGGGTTCAGCTGTGACGGCTCCTCCAACACCTTCCGTGTCATGTTCAAGGAGCCTGTGGAGATTCTGCCCAACGTCAACTACACAGCCTGTGCCACTCTGAAGGTACCTCAGGGGCTGGGGGCAGGGGGAGGGACACAGGTGGGGGCAACACAGGCCTTGCTCTGCCTTCTCTGAGGCCTGAGGACAATCTCAGAGGTGTCTGTCTGATCCTTCCCCCGGTGCTGCCATGAGCCCACTGACCACCACATTCAGGGCTGGTTCTTGACTGGTCTCACAACACTGAACTGGAGTTTCACTGAGCAAGGGATGGGAGTATTTATGGTGTGGCCCCCCTGAGCTGTCAGGTCTGTGGGTGTGTCATCCAGAGCCTGCTGCAGTGACCTCCAAAAGTTCATGTTTAGCTGTTGGGATCTGGTTAAATTAGGGGTAAGTTCTGGTAGAGATGAGAACGGAGCTCAGAGTACCTGAGGTGCAGATCCAAGAGGAAAAGGGGAGAACTGAGGTCTCCAAAGCTCGTTGCCTCAGGCCAGGCTGTGAGGCCAAACCCCAGAGAGCCTGGGCAGGGTCCTGACCTGTCGTTGTCTCCCGTGGCCGCCGCAGGGTCCAGATTCCCACTATGGAACCAAAGGACTGCGCAAAGTGATCCACGAGTCACCAACAACGGGAGCCAAGACCTGTTTCACGTTCTGCTACGCGGCTGGGAACAACAACGGCACCTCCGTGGAGGACGGACAGATCCCAGAGATCATCTTCTACACATAGTGCTGCTGCCCAGCGGGGCCTGGACTCGACGCTGCCCCTCACCTCCCAAACTGAAGCTCTGGCTGAGTTTGACCACACCAATTGGAGCCACACTAGCCAAAGGTCTCGGTGAAACCATTTCAAAGCTCATGTTCTGCCTTGTGCTAGTGCTGCTGCTGCTCTCAGGTGCCAGGCGAGCTGGTGTCCCAGTCCCATTCGTAGGTTGTCTGTGGCTTGTTGTTTCTCACCTCCTGATTAACCCTATTAACAACGTGCTTTTTTTTGGACTGTAATGAATGTAGATGCTTTTCCACCAGTCAGAAGCAAAGAAACGAGTGGCTCTGGTTGTGGTTTCACTTGCCATGAGCTCATCCTGCAGACAGACACGGGCAGGGCTGGGGGGCCCGTCCTCTGCTCCAGCTCAGCAGTCGAGGCCAGACCACGGGGCTTGGCCAGCACCTCCCTCCAGCCTCAGCACACACAGCCACCTTTCCAAAGCTAAGGAAAGTGGCCTTTTCCCTGAGGCTTTGCTGTTCCAGCACTACATAGTCCTGAGGGAGACCTCAAACCCAGCCACAGCCGGAGGGACCGCGGCGTTGTCCTGCTCTTCTCACTGACCTGTGACAATCAGTTGGTGACAGCGAGGTGACCTCCCGTGGAGTGGGAAGGGGCAGTGGCCTGGCTGGACAGGCCCTCCTGCATTCTGAGGCTCCGTGGTGCTGCTCCCAAACCCTGTGGCACATCTCAAGCACGGGGTGATGCTCCACTGGCCCCTGAGCAGCCCCAGCACAGGGCACCTGTACTGGTTAGTACTGGTCGTTGCTGTGCTGGTCCTTTGCAGAGCCACCAGGGTTTGGCAGCTGAAGCAGAAGGGCATCTGCCTCACCTGCCCCCTGTTCCTGGGCATTCCTGCCATTTCCATGCATTTCCTCTGTTCCTGTGCATTGCTGACCTGCCCTGATGGAAGCAGGAAGAGAGGCTTGATGTGCACCTGCCTGTTACCTTGGACAAGGGTTTATCAAACGGTTCAGGAGAACCTGGAACATTCTCTGTGCTGGGGTGTGTGCCCAGTGCCTGTTGGCCAGGCCTGGGAGGGAAATGCAGCCTCAAAACCATCACCTCTTGAGCTCCGTGACCTTGAAGATGCCCCTTTGTACCCGTTCAGGGCTGGCTGTGGGGCAGGAGTGGGTGCTGGTCCTGGGGCTGCCTGACCAGCCCCACAGTCACTGCTGGTAAAGACCATGAGACTCTTCCACCTCTACAGAGGAAGCTGGAATTAATCCCAGCTTGGCTGCAGGACCAGAGTCTGTGTGGGGCTGGCCTGGGTGGTGCTGCCTCAGAGCTGATTCCCCTCATGGACCTCCTGCTCCACTCCAGCACTCGGAGCCCTCCTCACCTGCTGGGGAGTCACTGCCACAGGATTTCACTGCTGGAAGTTGAAACCTGGTTGCTGGGGAAGAGAATCTGCTCCTCCCACTGCACCGGGATCGGGGCTGGTCCTGGGGCTGTGCTGGGCCGTGGCTCGTCCTCCAGCAGCTCCTGGGAACTCCCTGCACCTGCACCTGCTCCCCTGTGGCTGTCAGAGATGTCCAGAGCGTGTCCCATTCTCCAGGACAGTGGTGTGAGCTGGGTGTGTTCAGCCTGATTCCAGTGGGATGGTTCTGATATGGCCAGTACTGAAAAATAATACAAAGAAAAAAAGAAAAAAAAAAAAAGTGGGTCCATGACTTTGTGACTGAACCTGACTCTGTGCAATGCAAAGTGTTGTGAGGTGGATTCACAGCCCTCGGGATGTACAGAACTGCTCCTGCTCCTGCTGCTGCCCCTCTCCCAGGGGAGGTGGGATCCTCCCTGCTGGCACCCAGGGCCGTGTTGGGCCACACCTTCCTCGGGGCATCTGCTACAGGTGGAAATAGTGGAATGATGGAATTTGAGAGAAGCAAAGCTGCACACTTGGCTCTGGGAAGAAGAGGGTGGGGCTGGCCCTGCCCAGCCATGGTGGGTGCTCTCCCTGCTGCTCTTCCCTGGAAGCATCTGTTCTCTATTTTGTTACATGAATTCTCATCCCAAATCCCACCTTCCTGCCCTCACCCCACGGGGCACCTCTGGCAGTGGAGGGACAGGAGTCAAACTCTGAACTACACCTGAGCAATTCCTGTTCTTACAGCTTTTCTGCAGTTTGATGCAATTCTGGCTTTTGTAGATAGATGAATGTAATTCCCTGTTGGACATGCCTGTTCCCAAGAGTATGAGCCATCCTGTTGTACCACGTCACCTTCGAGCAGAGCGGGGCCGACCCCTCCTGTGCTTTACAATGAATGTATCCGATGCTCTCGTTCCGTGTTCACACTCTGCTTTTGGCCAGCTTTGTGATTTGTAAATAGGAAACAATAAAGGCATCCAGGTTGTCTTTACAATGTTTCTCTGTGGTTTGGAGAGAGTTGGTGGCCACTGGAATATCAGGGGGAGGGGGAAGTCTGTGCTGAGCCGGCTCTGGGCCCTTCTCCCATAGCCCAGGGTGTGGGATGAGCCGGATCCTTGGGCATCCCACAGCCAGGCAGTCACTGCTGGGGGGAGCCCAGACCCTCTGGGGACGAGTTTAGGGTGAATCCTGTGTTTCTCTGTGGGAGAGGAGCAGGATGGTGCTGGGTGGGCACTCTGGTCTGTCTGAGGTGGGTTTAGCCCATCATTTTACTGAATTTCTTTAACCTTAACTGAAGGTTTTTGACAATTAAATGTACTAAAAGCTGCCTCAGCCTTTGCAGGGGCCAGACTGGGCCTGTGACAGCAGCAGGAAAAGCCCATGGGGAGTCCCTGCGAGGGGCTGGGGCTGCTCCCACCACCCACGGGACAGGGACCTGGTGGAGCACCTGATGAAACGGGTGTGTCTCGAGCAAGGTCCCCACCCCAGCCAATCAAGCACAGAGCAATGCATTGGGTTTTAAAGATTTTTTTTATTATTTTTTAAATTTTTTATTAAAAAAAAAGCCCCTAAATTCTATGGCTTCCAGGAAGCATCAGAGAAATTGAAATGCCGTTTCTGTACACTTGGGTTTTTTTTAAAGCAGTAACTAAACTCGCAATGGAACAAACGCTCTCACGTACAATCGCAGTATTTGGACTCCTCGCTGGAAGGACAGAGAGTCCCGAGCTCAGGCCGTGCACAGAGCCGGGAGCGCCGGGAGCGCCGGGCACACCCCATGGCTACGTCCCTTTTCCTCCACGGCTCCTCTTCGGCCTCTGCCAGGGCTGCTCGAGCCGACGTGCTGGGAAGGGGCCACTTCCAGTGAAAATTTAAGGCGATTTTTAAGATTTGTTTGTTCGCCTCGCTGGGGACACGAGGCCAAACGTTGCACGTCCCCTCCCGCCGTGGCCAGAGACACGACAGCAGCGGGGGCTGCCCTGCCCGGAGAAGCCAAAGTTGGGGTCAATCTCGAGTTCAGGACGAGGAGGGGGCCGGGGCAGTTCCCTCCTCAGGGCCCCCTGTGCCCCCCCAGCCCCTCCACGACCCGGGGCCCCCCCAGGCCCCCCCAGAGATGGTCAGTTTGGACAAATGTTTCGAAGCAGCCACAGATGATCCCATCCCTCCCCCGCCCCCCCGGCACAGCCTCAGCCCCTCTCTTGGGGCAGAACAACAGGGTTTTGGTAAAGATAAGTGCGTGTCCCCCCCATAATGTGTCACAATCAATACACACAACAGCGCACGGGTCAGTCACGTGGGGAGCTGCAGTGCCCTGGGGGTGGCGAGGAGCAAGGGAGGGGTGTGGGGTGAGTGTGTGTGTGTGTGTGTGTGTGTGTGTGTGTGTGTGAGTTCCAAAAACTCCAGTTCCCCCCCGCCCCAGGAGCAGGCTGGGCCCTGGCACCGGTGGAGGATTCCATGGCAGGAGGATGCCACGGTGGGGGGAATTCCATGCTGGCAGAGCTGCTCCACCTCAACACCCTTCATGCCCACGTGCCTCCAGCCCCAGCCCGGCCCCCACGTGGGGCCTCGGGGGGCTCAGACTGTAAAGCCACCGAGGCCGATCCAAAGCTGCCCCTGCCCTGTTGGAAACATCCAGCCCTAGACACGAGGCTGCTTTGCTTCCACTCCCTGCCCTGCCACCGCCATTCATGGGTCCCTTTGGTCTCGGCCGTCCCTGTCCCTGTGTCCCCAGCCCCCGGGAGTCTCCGACCTGCTCCCGGAGGGACCGACGGCGCCTGTATTGCTCACAAAAGTGCATCGTAAATGAACTGTAAACGCGTTTCCTCTCCCCGCCCCGCCCGCTCGACACCGATGGCCTGACCGAGGGGGGACCCGCGGGGGGCGCGGGGCGGGGCCCGAGGGAAGAGCAGAATTCGGTAACACTGAAGATGACGGTCAAAGACTGACGACTCAGCACTCTGCACCGAGACTCACTTTAAATTAACTTAAGAGACAAAGAAGCAACAGAAAAAAAGTATTCCTCCTTAGCCCACTGCTCTCGAAATTGTCTTCGTCTTCTTCTGACAGCGATGGGTCAGTCTCTGTAGTTGATCCCCATTTCTGACTAGAGACTCAAAGCAAGTGACGCCGTGGATTTGTTTCGGTTTCCTTTTTTTTTTCTTCTTTTTTTTTCTGTTTGACGGACGCAGGAACTTCAGCGAAGTTGGGCTTGGTTCGAGTAAACGGCCACGCGCCGGGCGAGCGGCGGAGGAAAGGACAAGCAGTTTGGGGAGGCCCCGCTCCCCACCTGCGCGGGGGGCGCTGGGGGAGCCCGTCCGGCCCGGCCCCCCCGGCCCGGCCAGCCCGAGGGGCCGCCGCCATCGCGGGTCAACATCAGCCACTGCCACAGGGAGAGGAGCCGTCGCGGCTCCGCCCGGCCCCGCCGCTCACTTGCGACGCTTGGTGGTTTTCCTCTTCCTTCTCTTGAAGAAACAGCAGCACCTGCGGACAGAAGGGACCCATCAGCGTCTGAGCTGGGGCACAGAGGGCACAGCGGCCCCGTGGTCAGGGGGCACAGAGACCCCTCGGGGTCTTGGTGGGACCCCCACGTGGGCAAAGCTGCTCTGGGAAGTGCTGCTGGTACATGGCAAGGGCTGGACTGGGGAAACCACGGTGGTGACACCGACTGGGTGAATGACACTGGGCATGGCACACAGTGCCACCTGGGTGGCTGGAGCCAGGGCCAGGCAGGGGCTCCAGAGAAGGAACACCCTGGATCTGTGTGTGAGCCCTCAGACAGGGCGAAGTGGGAAGGGCTGAGGTGGCAGTGGCCCTGCAGGGACAGCCCCTGGGGGTGCCAGGGGAGAGCTGGGCTGTTCCTTCCTGGAGGGCACCGGACAGGGCACCGCGGGGCAGCTGCTGGAGGGGCCTTACTTTGTATCGTCTGTCACCTCCACCTCGGTGGGGGCTGTGATGGGGGCGTTCGAGTGTCCTGCCGTCGGGTCGTCTGTGTTCAGCTCTCCGTTAGTGGAGCTCATCACCTGGGGAGAGACGAGTGTCAGCGGGGGCAGCCCGGGGACCGCAGCCCCGCCCGCTCCCCTGGCAGGGGCACAGCCTCGGAGGCCACCGAGGTCCCTGCAGGCAGCAGGGCTGTGCCCTGGCCCAGACCACCGCGCTCAGCCTCGGCGCTGAGCTCTCCCCAGCAGCACCACCACACTGACAGGTCTGGTCCCAGCGCCTCCGGGAGGATCCCGGCTCGGGGAGCCCCGGCACAGCCCACCAGGAGAGGGGCTGCTGGCACCTGCTCCAGAGCGTGCAGGATCCCAGCCCGGGGAAGCCGTGAGCTCCAAGGACACCTCCCCACGGCTGAGCAGCTGGACACGGCTGCTGCCCCCCGGCCCCACGACCCGGCACCGCCGGGCCCGGTGGGACTCAGCCCAGTGCCCACCCTGCAGGCCCTGCCGGCCCCGAGGGGTCCCTGAGCTCCTGCCAACTCGCCAGGGCAACAGGGTCGGGCGAGCACCAAGGTGATGGGGACATCTGAGACACCAAAGCAAGGACAGGGCTGGCACAGGCAACTGGGAGGTACCTGAACCCCCACCCTGTGCCTGCTGCCCGCAGGCAGAGCCAGCAGCTCCCTGGGGATGCACCGGGAGGCTCCCCAAGCCGCTCAGCCCCACCGGGGAGCCTCAGCCTCTCCCAGACCCACGAGGAGCTGCCACCCGACAGCCAATGCCCAGCCAGCAGGGCCAGTCCGGCCACAGCCCCGAAACCAGCCCGAGACCCCCGAGCGTCACCCCCACAGTGCCGGGCGCAGGCGGAGCACGGCAGGAGGGTTTGCGGAGCGGGAGTGGGGAGCAGCCACCGTGGAAGGGACGGGACGTGCGACAGGATTTATAGGGCAGAGCATGAGCCGGTCCCTCGGCTCCCCAGCCCCACAGCCTGCCCGGCCCCACAGCCTGCCCGGTCCCCCATGGCCGCAGAGGGAGCCGGGCCCGGCCGGACCCGACCAGCAGTGTCACCAGAGCAGCAGGGACGAGCCACAGCGGCGGGGACGGAAGCGCAGACGGAGGGGAGGGAGCAGCGCAGGCCCGGCCGGGGAGAGCCGGCATGGATGTCCCACCATCCATGCGGGACGGACCCCAGGCCAGGCGGGGCCGAGCGCAGTGGGAGGGCAGGAGGGAGGGAGCGAGGGCAGCGAGCACGGGGCGGACGGCGAGAGTGCGGGACGGGGAGACACGGCCTGGGAGAGCCCGGGAGGGGAGGAGAAGCAGCGCTCGGAGCCGGCACTCCTGTCTTGGGGCGCAGGGAAGTCCCTGCTCGTCGGGCACTGCTGGGACGAGCGGCACTGAGGGTACAGCGATGCCCAGCCATCTGCCCACGCTGCTGTGTGGCACAGAGCCAACGCTCCATCCACCCATCCATCCATCTCCAACTGCCCTCCGAGTGCCTCTGCAGCACCACGGGAGCCCCCGGGAAGCAGCACCAGCCTCATCTGCGAGCTGTGACCATCACGTCACACACTAGGGACAGGCAGCACGTGCTGCAGCCGAGGCAGAAGCCCGGGACGAGGCAGGAGCCTGGGATGAGCGGCCCCGGGGCGGGGAGCGGGGCTGACCCGTCTCCGCAGGTGGCCACGCAGCCCAGGGCGGCTCCGCTCCCTCCCGCGCCCGCCCCTGCCCTCGGCGCGTGGTTTCATGTACCTGGACGGACCCCCCGAGCCTGCCGGCTGCCAGGTGAGCTCCCACAGGCTCCTCGGCAGGCTGCCCACCGGCCTGAGGATCCCACAACTCCGTCCCCTCGGGCGGCTGCTCGCGACAGGCAGGAGGAACAGAATGAAAAGAAACAAAAGAAAAAGAGGAAGAATGGGGAAGAGAAGGGAGTAGTGGAGGGAAGGGAGTGGTGGGAAAAGTGGCAAAGGGCGTCGAGAAAATAAGACATGCAAAAGCAAAAACATGACCGGAGCAGCTCAGGTTTGTGGTTGCGGAGGGCACCCAGTGCAGCACCGACCCGGCGGCTCCCAGAGAAGTCCCTGCGGTGACACCGGGGCTCTGTGTCCCCCTGCCATCCACACCCCCACAAAGCCACCCCCCGGGCAGGGCCAGTGGCTGTGTTTGGGGGCAGCAGAGCTGGGCCCAGGTGGTGCCACAGCCACCCTCCTGCAAGTGCCATGTCCCTGGGACGGCACGGAGTCGGTGGGGCCTGTGTGGAGCCAACGGTGCTGCTCCTCCAGGCAGGGGATGTTCCCACAGCCAAACCCACCCCTGGGAGCACGGCATGGCCCCACAGCTGCAGGGACACCCCTGTCCCCAGCTGGGCACTGCTCCCGTGCTCTGGGAGCTCCGTGCTTCGCTTTGGAGAAGGGATGTCCAACGTGGCGTTTTCCCGGTGCTGGAGAGAGCAGACCTTACTGGGAATGAGTTCCCAGGAATGAGCCAGAGGAGATTTGAAGATGTTTCCCTCTCCCTAAGGAAATGTTTCCTGGCCCTGGCCAGTGAGAGCCAGGGCTGTGCCAGGCTCCAGGAGCAGCCTGGGGCACTGCTGGGCCGGGCTGTGGGTGGGGGAGGATGGGGCACTGCACCCCTGGCTCCGACCCCTTTGCAGGTGCTCTGCTCCCCACAGAGCTTCAAGAGGATGAGGGTCCATACAGGACTGCAGGGAAACACGTGAGGGAGGTTTGCTGTCAGGGCCAGCATTCCCAGAGTGATGTGTCCTGCACCGTGGGGGGACAGGCCCCAGGGAAGGGCAGGGCAGCCCAGCCCCTTTCCCACAGCTATCCAGGCAAGGAGCAGCCAGCACAGCTCTGCCCAATCCCTGCCCCAGGCTGCTCCCAGCTCAGCTCCCTGTGCCCTGCCCATTCCCAGGGCAGAAGCAGCCCCAGCACAGGGCAAAATGTTGCCAAGCTGCCCCACCAATCCTGCCCTCCCTTGTCCCGTGTCACCATCCCATCAATGGAAGTGGCACCACAAGCAGAGCAGCAAGTTACCCCCACAGTCCTTAGCAGAGGTGGCTCAGCCTGCACCGTGCCCTCACCCACCACCCTGGGCTGGCCCTGCAGCTCAGTGGCTGATGCCAAGGCCTGGAACCCCCCAGTCCTGCCACAGCCCCCCACGGAGCTGCCTCCCGCTCCTGCCAGGCCACAGAGACACTGCCCTGGGCCCCTGCAAGCCACAGAGCCAGAGCTGTGGTGGGGAGCTCTCCCACAGACAGCACGGGGGGAAAGGGTGCTCTAGTCCATGTCTCCATGCCAGGCTCCTCTGTGTCCATGGAGCTGCAGCCCGAGCTGCCCATGCCCCTGTTCCCGCGCCCCGGCCGGGCCCCAGCGCTGCTCACCTGGTGTTTGGTGTGTGGCTGTGCTTTGTCTCTGTTCGGGGGCTGCACCTGCACCTCGCTGTGCATCGTGCCAATGGGGGTGGGCTGGGGACACAAGGACAACGTCAGCAGCAGCACAGAGCCCTCCCACTGCCCTGCATCCTGGATCCAACCCCTGCCCAAACACACCAAACCCCCAGAACCAGGGCCTGATCCCAGTCCCCACCCCTGCCCCAGCAGTTCCACATGTGTTATCTGTCTGCAGCGAGCCCATGGAGGGAGCCCATGGCAGAAAGTGAGGTGCCAGCCTGGCTGCTGGGGTCCCCTTGCTTCCAGGGGCCTGCCATTCCTGTGCCACAGCTTTGACCTGCTGGCACAACATCCCCAGCCTGGAGCTGGTGCCTGGTGAGGACGGGTGGAGCTGATCCCATGGGCACAGTGTGTGGCAGGGAGGGCTGGGATCTGCATCACCCCCGCTGCCCCCCGGGGTGCCCTCTGTGCCCCCTCCCTCCCCACTCACCAGAGGTTTCCCTGCCCAGTCGTATTCATAGTCGAACACGTAACCGTTCCTCTCAAACAAGTCCGTGAAGAGCTTCCTCAGGTAGTCGTAGTCGGGTTTCTCAAAGAAATCCAGTCGCCGCACGTAGCGCAGGTACGTGGCCATCTCCTCTGCGGGGACACAGGGTCAGGGGGCTGGGGACAGGCCAGCGGGCTGGGGACAGTGCCAGGCCGGGCTGGGCTCTCACCTGGGAAGTTCTCACAGAGCACCTCCACCGGGGTGGCTCTTTTGGTGTCACCGATCTTCTGGTACCTCTCCTTTAGCGTGTCAGCCTGGCAGGGACAAGGAGGGTCAGCACGAGGGCCAGGCCCTGCTCCGGGGAGGGGAAGGCACTGGGTGCTGTCACACCATGTATGGCTTCTTTGATCCCCTTTCCCAGGTAACAGGAGGAGCTCATTCCCAGGGAATTCCCTCCCCAGGGCAGGTCTGGAGGACAAATACCAGGGAGTGCAGTTCCAGGACAGCCCTTGTGAGACCCCTGCAAAGGCTCAGCACAGCAAGGGCCTGGCATGGAGCTCAGATCTGGTGGGGTGTCAACCCTCCAACACCCTGAGGGCCAAAGCTTCCCCTCATCCCTGATGCTGTCCATGCCAGGGCAGGGCCAGACCCATGAGCAGCCATGCTCAGAGGCAGCAGGAGCTGGCAGTTACCTTGAGGCCTTGCCAAGGAAGGCTCCCACGAAGGAAGTACATAAACATGTGCCCTAATGCTTCCAGGTCGTCCCTGCGGCTTTGTTCTGCACAGAGAAAAAGACAAGGGCATGTTACCACTACAGACACTGTCTCTGTGCACCCCAAATGTCCTGCCAACACCCTGAAGAGCAGGAGAGGCAGTTTGTCCCCAGCCCCACCTCTGGCACAGGGAATCTCGTGCCCCACACCCCCTCCCCTCTGTCCCAAAGCAGGGCCACCTGCCCGTTCCCACACACCTTTCCCGAGGTGAGTGTTGATGCTCATGTAACGTGCTGTCCCTGTCAGGCTCTTGTGCTCTCGGTAGGGGATGTGTTTTTTGGTCTCGGGGTCAATATACTCTTTGGCCAGGCCAAAATCGATGATGTGGATGGTGTGCTGCCGCTTGCTGCCCGGCCGCCCCACCAGGAAGTTCTCTGGCTTCACATCTCTGTAGATCAGGCTTTTGGTGTGGACATACTCCATCCGTGTGATCTGGGGCACAGGGAGATGTCAGTGCCAGAGCAGAGACACCCCGTGTCCTGCACATACCCCTGCACCCCCTCCCTTGGGCCCTGCTCTGGTGGCCTCGCCCCAGCCAGCTGCCCTGGGCTGAAAGGAACAGGTCTGGGAGACAATCCCAGCCCAGCTGCATCTTGGACACACAGTGAGATGTTCACTTGGGCTCAGAGAGGGGCTGTGTGGGGGTGGGAGAGTCCTCCTTCAGCAGGGAGGGGGCAAGGAAAGGGAGGAACAGTGTGGGATGTGCCCCTCCTGCTGGGCATTGTCCCCATGGGGTGCCCACCCTGCCTGACCCCGGTGCCCACACCCCCCCTGCTCCCCCAGGGCAGCCAGGTGGGCCAGGGGAGCCGTGCAGGGCAGCAGGGAAGGAGCAGCAGAGCTGTGCTCACCAGCTGGATCGCGATCATCAGGACGGTCTTGAGTGTGAAGGTCCGATCGCACAGATCAAAGAGATCTTCGAGGCTGGGTCCCAGCAGCTCCAACACCATCGCGTTGTACTTCCCGCAGGGGCCAAAGTAGTAAACCTGAGGAATTCCTTCTGCAAGACACAGAGCAGGGGCTGTGTGGGGCTGCAATAGGGCCCTGCTGTCACAGCTGTGCCACTGCCAGACAGGGACAGGGGCTGCAGAGGGGGACGTCCCTGCACTGCCCTCCCTCCGTGCCGCAGAGCCTGGCTCTGCTCTCGGCAGAGGGGGAAGGAGGCAGCTCCATCTGCATCCCTGCCTCTGCTGCGGGGAGGTGTGGGGGGGAAAGAACTAAATCAAAAGAGATCAAAGATTAGACTCTGTGTAAAACCAGCCTCTCCCCGCCGAGCAGATGGGCAGGAGCCGCTCAGGCTGGGAGAGAAGTTGCAGAGTCAGATGGAGGGGAAGCCTCTCTCCCAGCAGTGTCCCTGGCAGGCAGCTCCCCACAGCTCAGCCTGGCCCCATACCTGCATTGCCGAGCTGTTTGTAGAACCGGTACTCCAGGTGCAGCTGGGGGGCCCGAGACTTTATGGGTTCCTTGGAGGAGAGAAGGAGAACAGGTAAGTAGGGAGCAGAATGCTCAGGGGGTCTGGGTGTCAGACACCTCCTTCACATGCTGGCAGCTGCTGGACTGAAAGTGTTTGGGGTTGAGAACAACAGGGATGAAGCCTCAGGGGATGATGAAAGAAAATCAGCCCATATGGGAGCCAGATCCACTCTGTCCAGAGATCAGGATGCTGGGGTAGACATTAATGGGAGCAGGTACCAGTGGGACCACTCTCTCCCTGAGGTCTCTCTGCTGCTGGCACTGGCTGAGCACAGCACAGGCCACAGACAGGGCTGGGAGAAGACTCAGCTCCTCCCTCCCCAGTGCCAGATCACCCCACCTGCAATGACGTGTGTTCCTGGCCTGCCCTCGATCCCGAGCAGTGAGCGGAGCTCCCTCACAGCCCAACCTGCTCCCATCCATCTCAGCCCAACCTGCTCCCGTCCATCTCATCCCAATCCACTCCCATCCACCTCATCCCAACCTGCTCGCTCCACCCACCCCAGCACACCTGGGGAAGGGGAACAACCTGAACATCCCCTGCCCCGACCATGCAGGGACTCCCCCGTTCAACAGCTACTCACCAATTTGATCGCTACGTACTCGTTGGTGTAGAGGTTCTTTCCTGCAGGGAGAGACATGACAAGGCCATGGAAAGCAGTCCCTGCACCACCCCCACTGCACACCCGCCAGTCCTCGAGGGCTCCTGGGCTCAAAAACATCCTAAACAGGTTCCACAGCTCCCACAACACCTGAACAGGCCTCGGGGCAGCAGAACCCACTGTGGGGAGTTGCAACATGCCTGGTAATTACCCCCAGGTGGGGTATGTGGATTCCTCTGGGATGGAAAGGATGATGGGGGGCCAGAACCAAGGCTGCTGGGAGGGGGCAGTGTCCCAGTCTGGGCCTGCAGGGATGTGACTGGGCAAGGCAGGAACAAAGTTGGGACTTGGTGCTTCTCCCAGCCACAGCCCCCATGGAGAGGGGCTCTGGGAGGGGTGGCCAGGGCTGGGGGACACTGCATTGTGGCTGGTGGGACCCCACAGAGGGTGGCCAGGAGGAAGGAGCACCAGGGCAACTGGTAGTGGTCTGAGGGCACTGCAGACAGGTGGAACTCTCCTCCACAGGGCTGGAGCTGCTCCTGGGAATGGCACATGTGGAGGATCAACCTCACCCCTGGGGATGCCCCCACCCACCCGAGGGTGCAGGGGAAGCCAGGACCAGATCCATGGCATGACCCAGACTGTATGAGGAGCTGCAAGGAGGGTCAGGAGCCTGGCTCTGAGTGCCCAGGGGAGCTGAAGGGGCAGCACCCTGCATGTGACCTCCTGGAGAGCTCCACACCCACACTGGATTTCACACCTGTAACCACAGACAGTTGAGCTCGCAGTGTCTGCACATCACCCCGAGCCCAGAGGTGCCTGAGGAAGGGGTCACACCTGGGAAGCATCAGTACAACCTCTGCCCAGGCCCAAAAAGGCAAAGATGAAAGGTTTGCAGGAGCAGATCCGAGTGTTTGCTCTGCCAGAGCCCGCAGGACCCCGGGGAGGTGGGAGTTAATGGCAGCAGGTTCCCTTCAGCGCCAGCAGACACGCGATCCCTCTGCGTATCTGATGGAGCTGCATCTGTCTCCTCGGATTTTCTCCAAGCAATTTGCTTAGGGAACAAGCTCCTCCTGGCATAAGATTTCATCTGCTCCGACTGCTGCTCTCCACCTGAAGCAGCAATAAATCCTGGCCGGGTGACATCAGAGCCAGCTGCTGAGAGCCAGAGTCGGCGGCAGGATTACGGGAAGAGGGATGAATGGGAGATATTAATGGAGTGGCTCCTCCCAGGAACGGGCTCTGCAGCCAAGGAGGGGCTCAGTCCTGCTGCCTCTCTGACCCTCTGCATAAACCAAATCTCTCCACAGTGATTCGGGAGCAGGTGGTTTGGGAGTGAGGAATGACTGGTGAACACCGTGTGTGCCAGATCCAGGAGGTTTGGCCCATCACGGACTGACATTTCCTGGGGAGCAGGTGGGACACCCCCAGACCTGTGCATGGCTCCAGAGAGCCCACAGGGCCATACAGTCCAAAATAATGCCTGCTGCCTTCAGGGCAGCACACACAAGCAGAAAACCCACAGATGGATTTTCCCTGAGGGTAGGCTGGCTCTGAAGCGGGGAAATTATGGAGGGAAAAAAATTATCAGGAGACCTAACAAGCAACTCATCACAGCAGGGAGGTAGAAGGGATGGAGGCAGGAGCACCCCCAGCAGGGCTGGGCTCAGACAGATCCATCCTGTCCCTGTTAGATGTCATTTGTTCAGTCCCCACCACACTGTCCCCTCCTCCGTGGCTCACTGGCACAGAAAACCACCCACCAAACTGCTCTGGGAGCTGGCAGCATTCTCCCAGCCCAAATCTGATACCCCCTGGGTCATCCCTTCCTGTAATGCTTGGGAGGCCTGGACACAGCTGATGGACAAGATGGGGAGTAGTGAGAGCATCGACTGTCAAACCATCCCCCTCTGCTTCCCCTTCCCAAATTAAATGAAGGTCAAAGAGCACAACCAGCCTGTCACAAGAATAAAACAAACCCAGGAAAATAAAAGTTAAAAGAGCAAGGAGGGAGGACTGCAGGCCCCTTCTATGCTGGGGAACTCCCCACTCCAGCTCCTGGAGCAGCCCCCACCCCACCCTCCCTGCCCAGCCCTCACAACGGGGTCACTTAAACACCCAAAAAGTGCCAGAGGCCTCGGAGTGCCCAGAAGGACTTGAGGAGGCAGCACTGCAGGACTGACAGCACAGAAGGTGCTTTGGAAAGGAAATAGAAGAGAAAAGCAGTGAGATGTGTGGCAGCAAGTAAAATATTTGCATTGCAGAGGCCTTTGCCCTGCTCAGTGCTGGGGGTGCCTCCGAATCCAGCTGCCAGCACCTGCAGGACACGGCGTGTCAGATCAGATGGAGCCAAAGCCAGCGGAGCCAGGCCTGGGTCTGTCGTGTTTAAACACCAGACAGGGCTCTATTTGCTGCCCCCTCCGAAGGGATTTGGTAGCTCTGGGCTCCAGCACCTGCTCCTGCACATCACAGCAGCCAAGGAGGAGCTGGGCTCTGTGCTGTGCTCCCACCAGGTCCTGTCCAGGCAGCTTGGAATCGTGGAATCACAGTCAGCAAGAAGGGAAGAGTCCTCTAAGGTCACCCAGTCCAACTGTCAGCCCAGCACCACCACCATCTTCACCACTGAACCACATCTTTAAGAGCCACATCCACATTTTCTGAACAATTCCAGAGGTGGTGACTCCACAACTGCTCTGGGCCTGTTCCAATGCTCCACAGCCTTTTCAGTGAAGGCATTTTCCCTAATTTTCAACTTAAACCTCTGTTGGTGCAGCTTGAGGCTGTTTCCTCTCATCCTGCCCTTGTTCCCTGGAGCAGAGCCCGACCCCTCTCTGGCTCCCCCCTCCTGTCAGGGAGTTGCACACAGTGAAAAAGTCCCCCCTGAGCCTCCTTTTCTCCAGGATGAGCCTCCCCAGCTCCCTCAGCTGTTCCACATCAGACCTGTGCTCCAGACCCTGCCCCAACTTCATTCCCTTTTCTGGACATGCTCCAGCACTTCAATGTCCTTCCTGTCATGAAGGGGAAAGTGAGTAGTGAGGCTTCCCCAGTGCTCTGCCTGGCACTGCCCCTCCATCACACTGGGTGCCTTTGTGCCACAGCCCTGCCTGCAGCAGCAGCAGCAGCAGCAGCACAGAGCTGTGCCTGGGCACTGGGATGGGAATTTGGCTTCCCCAGTGCCAGGTGATGTGGGATAAGGCAGGTCCATGTGAAGGCTGCGAGGCACCAGCACTGCAGCCCCAGGAACACCCACAGCTGCATCAGGCCGAGCAGCAACAGCTCTGAGGAGCACAGGGTTAAAGTTTAACCCCATCAGAAAAACCCCAAACCTATTTTAGAGTTTGACCTTCCTCCAGAGGAGGCTCTGAAGGACCAGGAGGAAACCCAAGCCTGAGTCTTCAGTACGGGAGGCAGGACCAGCAGGCAGGGCCTGAGCTCCTCTCTCCCACAGCTGACTCCAAAGCCACCCGTGAGCTGCCTCTGGCATGTGCTGGGTCTGTGGCTCCAAACTTTGGGAAGTGGCTGAGCCCCTGGCCACGTGCAGGAGTTTGGAGGGAGGACTGTGTAGAGCCCAGGACAGAAGGATGTCATGGGCAGTGCACTGACCCAGTCATGTTTTCTGAAGGCACCTTTTGTGTCCCCTGAGTAACTCCTCATGAGTTCCTGGGATGCTGCAGGACAAGCCCGAAGAGCCATAGAGAATGTCCCCAGCACTCCCACATGAGCCTTCAGCTGGGACATGTGACCTGCTCCTGGCTCACACAACACACACAGACCCACCCCCCGCGTTCTTCCCTCCAAAATCCTGGGTTTGCTTTTAAAAATAAGTTCATTTCCAGCTTTGAACTTCGAAGGAAAACAGCTGCTGTGGTTCCAAGCTGCCAGGAGAAATGCATGCTGGGGGAGAGGGGTGGGACCAGAAAACCTGCACAAAGCACATTTGCAGAAGTTTACTGCAGGAAGAACAGAAGCAGCAGCTGCTGCCAGGTCCTCATCCTTCCCTGGACCCCACTCAGGGCTGAGCCTGCCCTGGGGCAGCTCCATGGCACAGCCTGGCTGGAGCACTGGCCCCAGGCCTTTAGCCTCAAGCCTGCCTTGAGGACTGAATCCTCCATTCCCAGGGGAAAACTGAGTGCCCAGCAACAGCTGGAGAGCATCCCTGCTCATGCCACCACTTCACAGCGGGATCCCTCTGGTCCCTTGCCATTCATCTGCAGCTGAAGGAATCCCTGCTTTCTGTGAAGTCCTGAAAGCATTCCTGAGCCTTGATGCAGAATGAGGCACACCTAAGGAAGGGAGATGTGATTTTAGGAGAAAAGCCACATAGCTGTGGCTTCCACTGCCACGATGAGCTCTTGTGTTCTTGTACCACGTTATGGCCAGGCCCTGCAGGGTGTGCCAGTGCAGGGACACCACTTGAAGGGACTGGAAGCTTCTCTTGCTGGTGGCAAGGACAAACTCTCGCAGCGAGATCGACCGCTGCGGTGCCCCAGAGCAAGAGTTCCCTGCTTGTCCCTCCAGCCCTGGGCAAACCAAGCCCAGCTGCTCCCAGGTTCTGCAGCAGCTCTGCCTGGAGCAGCACAACTGCCAGTTCCACAGCCAGCCCCTGGATCTGTGTGACACTTATGTCCCTTTGGTGCTGTCCCTGGAAAATGAGGGTGAGGCCAAGGCAGTGGTCACAGAACAACAGCCACAGCTTCAGACTCTGGTCTAGAGCAGGATCCTGGAAAAGAGCTCAGATCCACACATCCACTGTGGCAAGCAGGGAAGAGGAGGTGGAAGGACACAGGTAGACCTTGCAGAGCTCAGAGCCTTTGATCCACCCCCTCCCTGCTGGCCATGCAGGGGAGGTACTGGCACAGAACTGAAAGGAGCAGCTGGTGCAGCAAAATCTCCAAACATCCCTCCTTCCACAAGGAAGGCCCAGAGCTCTTCATATCCACCAGGACAGACAGACCCTCCTCTGCAGAACACGGGAACTGCCTGGCCGGATTCTAAACAGGGCATTTTCCCCAGCTCTGCAATTACGGCCGATCCTGTCAGGAAGTTCAGGGACAGGACGGGTGAGCCTGGCACCAGCCAGTCTGTCACGCTGGGAAGAGCTGACATTAACTCCCCACAGGCAGCACAGCGAGGTGGGAACTCACCCCACCCCAGCCAGGGTTCCTCCTGCACACACAGAGCCCGCACAGGGACCACAGTCAGGCACGTTTAGCTCAGTTTGGTTTGAGAAGGCGCTGTTTAAAATATCACAGGTCAAGGCTCTCAGACGGCTCCAGGAACGGCTTTCTTCCCTCATCCCAGGGCACAAGGCCCTTCCCAAAGTACTCCCAGCCGAGGCCAACACTTGGGCTGGCAGGGGCTCCATCCACACATCCAATGCACATTCCTGGAGACACCCAGACTGTGCTGAGCAGTGGTGCCTGGCACTGCCAGGCCCTCCCAGCGGCCTGATGCCAAGCAAAGGGTTAACAGCTTGTTGAAAGTCTCCTGGGACATTCCCAGTCGTGGGAGAGGAGCAACCTCCCCACCCTCCAAACTGGAGTTTGCTTGAGGAGTTTCACGATAAACTCAGTTCAAAATGGAAAATGACCACAGAAGGTGTTTGGGTTTCATTCCCTCCTCCCTCCCTCCCTCCCTCCCTCCCTCCCTCCCTCCCTCTCCTCTGCATAAAATTTTAGGAGAGTCTCTCAACCAGTTTCAACAACTGGAGAATTTACCCCGGATAAAACAGTGACTCTCCTCCCCAGGTGTTTGTCCCAGCAGAGTGAACACCCTCAGGCCCCCATGCTCCATTCCCTCTGCACAGTGGGAGGGCAGCACCCCGGGCACAAGAGGGGTGAGATCTGGTGAGCACACAGTGGTGTCTCCTCAAACATTCCTCCCAGATTTGGGGGGACACCCAGACCTGTGTGAGCCACTACCACATCCCACAGACAGGACTGAACTGTAACCTTCTCCTGACAAACCCAGAGAGTGACAGGCACGGGGAGGAGATGGGAAACACCTCTGTGATCAGTTTTTTGGGCTGTGCTGGACCTTGGAAGATGAAGCACAGTGTGAAGGGGCTGAGGAGGAAGAACCTCTGTGAAGGACCAAGGGCTGCCTGTAACAGGCAATGCTTCGACACCACGTGGCTGGTCAACCCCACGGTGCCACCGGCCACAGGCCTGTGCCAGCTCCTCCCGCTGCAGGAGGTGGGTGCCAGGGCAATCCCAGCACAGGCAGGTACAGCGAGGACAAAGACGACCCTTCTCACCTAGACGGAGCTCCCCGAAATTGCCGCATCCAATCTTCTTGCCGACGCGGAAGTTGGGACCCACCATTAAGACTCCCGAGTTGGTTCCAGCACCCCGGCTTCCATGACCGCTCCTTCCTCCACCTGTCTTGGACATCCTTTTACCTTCCTCCAGCTCCCCTTTCCCTCCTCTCTTATCAAAATCCATAAGTTTGTGATACCCCGGCCTCTCCACGGTTACGCTGCTGCCATACAAATCCCAGAGCTGCCGAAAATGGAAGGGTGAGGAGGACAGAAGCAGGGTGGTTCCTCTTGGTTAATACACCATCCCGGGGAGCGATGGGAGGGTGGGGTGTGGAGCAGGAGGGCAAAGTGGCCACCCACGGGTGCTGGGCTACTGAAATGTTAGTGCTTCCCGAGGCCCCGCCGGGACTGTCATCATCGCCGGTCACAGGGAGGTCTTTGGTGGAGGGAACATCCTGTGGAGAGAGTCCTCCCAGCGCGGCTCCTCGGTCTCCCAGCTGTGGGAAAGCAGAGGGAGAAAAATTAGTACAAGGAGGCTGATGACAACAGAGGGCTGAGGGCTCCAGGTTCCCACTCCCAGCTCCACAGAGCCCCTCCAGCACCTTCCCTGCACCACAGATAATTCATTCCCACACCTGAGGGGTGGAAGGAGCATCACTACAAGGTGCCTCATGTCCAAGGTGCTGCCATACATAAATAAATGAAAGCCTGGCCATGGCTGGAGGTGAAATGCTTGATGAGCATCTCCGTGTTAGAGCCAGCTGAGAGTGACGTGGTGACAAGTGCCCATGGGGAGGGGCTACTGGCAGCCTTTGGAGACCTTTGGAGGCACCAGCCAAGGCACTCCAGGTCAGCAACTCCAAGAGCCCCCAAGAGCAGAAAACACATGTAAATCCTGTGTTATGGGGCATGTCAGGGATGGGACTTCCCAGGAAGTGAAAAGAGGATCTTCACCTGGCTGGGAGGGTCCCTGTGGGTCCAGAGGCAGCTGAGTCAGAGCACTTCCCCCAGCACCAGCCCCCACTGTGGTGGGCTGGGACCTTCCTGCCAGGGACCCTGCCCCGGATGCAGCAGAGACGAAGCAGTTTCTGTGGAATGACCACGCTCAGGGCTCCCACAACAGCCTGACCAGACCCATCAGGCTGGGGCGAGTAGGAACCCAGGGCTTACTAACACCCTGACCCCAACCTGGAGAGCTGCTGATTGCCCTTTGCTGCCTCTTCCTCTGCTCTTATCACCCAACCTGGATTTTTGGGCTGCTGGCAGCCACCTGGGGAAAGCCTGCTGTGACACTGGCTGGTGGGAGCCTGTCTGCTCAGAGGGGCAGCACCTCCCCTGCCCCACATGTGCAAACCCCAGTGCTGCCCAGTGAGGCCAGTGGGAATCCCTGAGCTGCTATGGGGGTTCCCCACAAACAGACAGAACTCAGCTCTGCCCCTGAACCAGGGAGCTCCTTCCTCTGCGCACAGCTCTGCTCATGGCAGGGGTTGGACTGGGGGACCTTTAAAGGTCCTTTCCACCCCAAATATTCCACGATTCCACAACACTGGCTCCACACACACCCCTGTGTTCAAACAGGTACAGCCCAACACTGAGGCCAAACCAGCCCCTCACTCCCTTCCAGGGAGTTGGGATGACAAGAACCATCAACCAGCTCCATGCTCAGGGAACCAGGTTCCCAAAAGGAAGCCGAGCTCCCCCTCCCTCCAGGACTCCCACAGGAGCTGCCTGGGGCAGGTCAGGCTCGGTCCCTCCTCGCAGGGATGCTGTGTGGGAGGCAGGAAGGAAGGTCAGGAAGCTAAACATGGCAGAGGGGGTCAAGCAGGAGCTGGGTGCACACTGGGAGGGCATGTGAGAGACACAGACCCACTGACACACACCCCCATTTCCCCCCACTATTCCCATCTTTGGTTTTGCTCCCAGCTTGACCCTTGGCAGCCTCCCACCCCTTCTTGTCCTCCCTCCCAGCCCCACTCTCCCCCTTACCACCTTCCTCTGCTCCTCTCCAGGCTCCTGTGATGCCACTAAAAGCCCCCATGACACCCTCCAAAAGCCCCCACTGCCTGAGCCCCATGTTAACCCCTTGGGTTATCCAAGCAAACCCCCACCTTTCCAGTGGCAGCTCCAGGAAATGAGCACACTACAAGGCCTGACGCTTGGCCAAACCCTGTAAAACCTTTTACTGGCTCTCAATAGCTATTAATAACAGGGGGGAAAAAAGCTTCTTGTGCTAAAGTGTGCACAGGGAAAATGGGGGAGTGTCTCTAAGAGCAATGGAAGGAAAAAGACACCAAAGCCAGAGCTCAGCAGGGGGAAGGAAGGTGTGAGGGTCCACGGGAGCTGCTCCTTGGGGCTGACAGCAAACCCTCACCAAAGCCCACCAAATTCTCCACAGCATCCTGGGGGCTCTCCAGGACAGGCTGGCACTGCAGGCTCTGAAGATGCAGAGCGCTGGGACCACAAAGCCCATCTGTGGGACCAGCCTGTTCAGGGACTGGGGAATGGCACTGCCAAGTGGGATGGGAGTCCTGCCCCTCCCCACGTGCTCCAGCCAGCCCCTCTGGAGCATCCCCAGGGCACAGCTGAGCCCCTGCGGCACTGCCCTCCAGGCCAACCCCTGGGCACCACCCTGCTGCACCCTCACACCTCAGCAGAGGGCACAGAGACAGGCAGAGCCCTCCAGCTGCCCCGGGGGTGGCTCAGCTCCTGCCCTGCGGCTCCCTCCTCCTTTCCCGGCGGTGCCAGCAGGAAGCAGGGTGGGAGCGGCAGGAGCGGGGCTTCCCTGCGCTTTGTTCTGCCCCGGCCCGGGCGCGCACGGCCCCGCACGTGACATCCTGCTCATTCTTCGCTCCCCCAATAATTTCCTCTGCGGGCTCAGCACATGGCGGTGCCCCCCTGACCTCCTCAGCCGCTGCCAGCCCTGCCAGCCTCGCAGGGGCACACTGGGAGCCATTCCCACCCCACAGAGCAGCAGATTTTGACAGCCACCTTCCCCGGGCAGGGGAGGCAGCCAGGGATGCGCAGGCCAGGCTGCTCCACGAGTTTTGGTTCTGAATCAGACCTTTCTGCTCAGTCCTGGGGGATTTCAGTCCAGACTGTTTGCACAGAGTCAGGGGCCGACAGCCAGAGCCCAGGCAGCTCCAGCCCCGGCGCTGGGGATTATTGTCTTTGAAGAGTTTCGGGCCAGCCTCCGCAGGGGAATTTCAGACAATGGAGTGAGACACAAGGGGCAAATTAAATCCTGTTTCCTGCGAGCACTGGGAGACTGTGCTGTCCTCCCCCACCCCAGACAAACGCAGGCAGCAGAGCACAAACCCGGCCCTGCCTGCAGAGCCAGCCCCAGCCTCGGGAGCAGCCCCCCTGGAAGGGCCTGAGGGCTCCAAAGCCCAGTTTCAGGCAGCTGGGCCAGGTTAACAGCGGGCAAGGCACAGCCCAGACCCCCACCCTGCAATCCCCCCCCTCTCCCTCCCTCCCTCCCCAAAGCCCCGCGGTCAGAGCAGCAGGAAGTCACTGAACCGCATCCCTGTGAGTCAGGCCAGGGCAAGGGATGCCCCCTCACTCTCTGCCCACCAGCCTGCCCCTGGATGAGCCAAGGGCTGGCAGGAATCTATTTTAATACCCCAGGAGTGCCAAGGAGACATAGTGGCTCCCTGGACCTCGGGACAAAAGCAGGACCCACCTCTGTGCGGTGTCAGTGACTGCTCAGGTTTTCCACCCTCTGCCATAAAAGGGATCTCTTGGCCCTTCAAACTGAGAACAACCTAATTAGAAACAGAAACTTTTGGTAAAATCCCAGGACTCCCAGAGCTCTGGAGCAAACAAATCCTGTGTTTGTTAAAACACAGCAGCCTCTGGATGAGTAACAGGGACCCAGACCTGCCCCATCCTCCCTCACAGGGAAGATGCCGCAGATAAAACTGATGTCACATCCTTCATTTTGCACAGGAATCCTCAGCCAGAAGGTCAGTCAGAGGCAAAGCAGCCTCAGGAAAACACCTTCTATGCTGGAATTTTTGGCCTGGGATCAAATCTGATGCAAGCTGAGACTGAGAAAACTTGTTTCTCTCTTTGGGAGGGTGGGGGACGAATAAAGAAAAAGCCCAAATTGGCCTGAAGTTTGGCAGAAGAAATTCCAAAGCAAGCTGTGGTCTTAAAGCAAATAAGCAGTGAGTGCCCTGTGGTGTTTGCAGGGCCAGTGCTCTGAGCCAAATCCTGGAAGGAAAATAAACTGCAGGCAAGTGGCTTCAGCACCCCCCAAACCAGAACCTCAGAAACACTGAAAGTGCCACAAAGGGGGCAAACCCACACCCTTCTGAAACCCAAAGAGGAGGTTCATGGTGGTTTTGATAAAATAATGGGTTCTTTTTCTTTCCATCTGGTTTTGAGCAGGTCAAGGCTGCTCCACTCACATTTACAAGCTTTTCCCTGCCGACATGAAGGTGAGAAAAAGGGATGTGTGGGGAGGTGTTGGTTGGTTTGCTTTTTAAAAGAGATAAAACTGCAATTCTAGTGCTACCTCTTGTCTCAGATCAGTGACTTGGACCAAAATATCAAGGCTCGGGAAGTTCCTGCCCACATTTGCAAGTATAAAATGCTGAAAAGTTGTATTTTTAAAGATTTCTTCCCTGTAGAGTGAAACCTCATGGCTGCTGAGGAGGGACTTGCACAAACCATCTGGGGCACGTTGTTCTCGGCCCTTTGTACACACTCCATGTTCCTGCCTGAAAGAGGTTCCAGCTAAACGGGGAAAGACAAGAAGAGGGGAAGGAAAACAGGGAAAAACAGTGGCCCAGAGCAGGGAAGTGGTTGGTGAAGGGGAGGGAACAGTCTTGGTGCTGAGCTCAGGTGACCTGGAGCAGCCCTGGGTGAGTCAGTGATTTCCCTGTCACAGAGTCCTGATCCCCACAAACCTTTGGGATGGCTCCTCGGAGCTGGTTCCCCCCTGTACTTTGCAAGCAGGGAAATACAGCTGCATCCAGGTGAAAGAGAAAGGAAAAGCTACTTGAGAGCACAAAAGAGAAAAGCCCTTGACACTCCACAGCTCCAAGTACACATCACTGCCAATTAAAGGCTAAAAATAATCACCAACACCCCGATGTCCCAAAGAATGATCCATCAGCTGGCTCCTAATGCACACAGACCAAAAAGCAACTGGTGGCCTTGCACAGCTGAAACCAAATCCCAATAACTTTTAAAAGCTGAAGAGGCTGATGAAGTTTGAGCTTCCAGGGGAGAACAAGTCTTAGAACAAAGCAAGTGTTAAAACATCCTTAGAGCAAAGCTGCAGACAGTCCCAGAGGATGCCTGCAAGGGGTTGTGGTTAAGCAGTTTGCACCTGTGGTCCATCCAGGCTGCAGTTCCAGCAGCCAGCCCTGCTCCTGAGGAACAGGGAGAGCTGTGCCACAACACGGGGCTTTCCCAAAATGTGGGACCATGGAAAGCCACACCAGGCTTCCCATGGGAGCCCTGCAGTGGTACAGTCAGGCCAGTTGCCAGTGCACATGGTCATGTCAAGCTTCTCATGCATCAGCACCCTCAAGTGCTCCTCTGCAGGGACAGCCCTTGTGGGGGAGTTGGAGGAGCAGGGCAGGGGTGAAGGAGCCTTTATCTGCTCCAGAAATTCCCTTAAACACCAGGCAGTCCTGGAAACAGCCACTTTCCCAGCAGTTTCTGCTACTGCAACACAAGAACATCCTCCCTGGTTCGGCGGTGAGGGCGCCCAGGCCTCCTCCCGGTTCCAACACTTTTCCAGCTCCCAGCGAGGCGGGAGCCAGCACAGCTCTGTTTACTCTGTTTCCTCCTTTGTACGTTGGTGTTGGTGTCAGCACAACAGGAAGCTCTTGTTAAATAGTTTGTTACTTAACTGCTGATGCAGAGCCACGGGGGAACCGGGCGGAACGCGCTCCGAGAGCCGCGGGAGCCAAACAGACCAAGTCCAGGGATTTGAGAGCTCTTGGCTCTGCCACCACCTCCCTGGTGACTTGAGCATGTACTGACTTCCTGGCCCTTCACATCCCCTTCAACTCCCCTGCATCAGCCTCATCTTTTTGAGGTCCCTGGAGAGATGTTTGGCTCCTTCTCGGCTTTAGGACGCTGCTGAGAGCTCAGAACCTTCCCCTCGCCTCCTCCAAGGCATCCTCAGAGACAAGAACCCAGTGACTGACTGAAGGAACTCTCTCAGCAGAGGAACAGCATCCTGTGAAACCCACCCACGGGACCTGCCCTGCTGCTGCCCACCCACGGGGGCAGGGAATACCCACCAGTCACAAACCTACTGTTTGGATGCCCATGCCAGGCCCACCAGCCTGCTGGTCCCAAAGGGCATCCCCAAGCCCATCTCCCAGCCACTTCCTCACAACCTGCTGCATCCCCAAGCCCATCTCCCAGCCACTTCCTCACAACCTGCTGCATCCCCAAGCCCATCTCCCAGCCACTTCCTCACAACCTGCTGCATCCCTCACCCCTCCAACATGGACACAGCTCGTGGCACCAGGCTGAGTCATCGGTGACACCACAGACACAGTCCTGTCACCATGGTCACTGCTGAGGAGGGTTTCAAGCACAGTTTCCCCTTCCACTCACAACAGTGCTGGCTGCTTTACCCCCTCAGCAGGGTTTTTGGGCCCCATAATATTTACAATTTACAAATCTGCATGGGCAGTTTGTCCAAAACATCTTTTTTTTCCATCCAAGTTGTTTCTTGAAAAGAAGAAAAGAATAAAGCCAAAGTGAATGTTTCTACTACAATTTCTTTTAGTCCTCAGAGGGAAAAAAAAACCCCAAACCAGAAACAACCAACCCACAAAACCCCTAAACTGTGGCAGTAAAGCTTTTAATCCAACATGATCCCATCCTTGTTCCAAACCTCCCCTCCCTTCCCAGTTTCCCAGCTCTGTACTGAGAACACAGTCAAGGAGGGGAGAGGACTCCACCTGCCCCTGGAGCAGGGGGCACAGGGCACTCCTGGCACTCCAGCCCGTGCCCTCACCCTTCCTGCAGGGACAGGCACAGCTAACACTGCCCTCAGCACCGTAATTAACAACATAAATCCACCACCAGAGCAAACAACCAGACACACCATCACCTCCAGCTACAAACAAAAATGGCTTTAGCAGGCAGGGCAGGAACGTGCTGAGCCTCTGTCAGACACCAAAGCTTTTCCCACGTGCAGTGGCTGCTCTCAGCCCCACCAGCACCCAGGGATCCATCCACAGCTCTCAGCCACATCCCCAAAAAATCCAAGTCATAAACCCACCAGGATTTAAAAGAAAAAAAAATAAAATCATTAACAAAATAACAAAGCATTTGGTTTCTCCCCAGAGTTAAGCTGTGCTGTGAAGAAGATGGATTTTTCTTCCTTGCTTCCTCTTCCAGCTCTCAGGGCCATTAAACTTTTTTCTAAATTAGAAGTGTTCTCTTGTTACTGGCTATTCCCTTCCCCAGGAGATTTTTTAGATGCTGTGAACTCTGGTCAGCTCTTAACCTACAACAAATCAAGCTCCAAATCGTTTCAAAGTTATTTCTCCCAGCCTCTGAATCCAAATATGGATTTTAATGGATTACTAAGAATTTTCAATTATTTTTTAAAGGTTTGTGCCAAATCATCCCCTCTGTAATGATGAGAAGAGCAGAGTTTCACCACGGCAGGGAAATGCTCCTACTGAAGGGCAGTTCTGTTCCCCCCTCAGGGGTCTCACCCACATTCACACAAACCCCCTAATGACTCACATGTGGTTTCACTGAGAACTTTAAAGGACACCAGCAATTCAAAACCATCAACCTGCTTTAAATGCAAAGTCTCAGCTGTCCCTCAAAGTCGAGGTGAAGCCCAAGCACCCCATACTCATGCTGGGTGTGCTCACAACATCCAAGAGCCCCAAAGGGAGTGGAAACAAAAGTGAAATCAAATAAGAAGTAAAAAAGGGGGCAAACCACCAGTCCTCAGTTTGGAACCAGAAGGCACCATTGAAGAGCTGGCAGGAACCCACGTGACAGCACAAATTCCCTGCACTGGTGGGATTTTAAACCCAAAAATTCCCTTCTTTTGAGGTGAGCCTGGAAGGGCCGTACAAGCCACGTGCCAGAACATCCCAGGACCAGCAGCTGCAGAACTTCACCCTGAAGTCTGAGCACTCACAGGGTGGGTGAGGAGAATCCCTGCCCAGCAGCAGGTGGGCAGCCAGGGATGTGTGTGGAGCATCAGCTTTGCAGCAGCAGGTCAGCAGGAGTTATTTTGCAGCCAAAAATACCTAAGAAGGAACCAGGCCCCTCTTTAATCAACAGGAATGGGATCACTGGATGCATGTTTGCTCCCTGCTTATACGAGCAGAAATGGAATCACTGTGCTTTGGACAAACTCAGAACAACCAGGAGCCTCAACATCCAAACTCAGA
>JAWWEV010000084.1:3517502-3545187 GCA_035583235.1 Hafferia zeledoni
CAACATCCAAACTCAGAACAACCAGGAGCCTCAACATCCAAACTCAGAACAACCAGGAGCCTC
Source organism: Hafferia zeledoni (assembly GCA_035583235.1). Classification (NCBI taxonomy): domain Eukaryota; kingdom Metazoa; phylum Chordata; class Aves; order Passeriformes; family Thamnophilidae; genus Hafferia; species Hafferia zeledoni. The sequence goes on from JAWWEV010000084.1 coordinate 3,517,566, forward strand.
AACATCCAAACTCACACCCTCAATATCCAGACTCAGACCAACCCAGATCCACATGTTTCTGAGTACAAACCAGCCTGCAGAATCAACAGGCAACTGCTGGATCTCTTGGTAAAAGCAGCCAGAAAGAAAACCTCCCAAAGCAACTCCACTCCTGTGAGCTGCCAGTTTGCTCCCAGCCCATTGCAGAGTTTCACTCTTTTCCTTGGGTCACTGTCCAAGGCAGTTACACCTGGATGGAAAATATTAACTGTGCTCTACCAAGGAGCAGGAAATACCACGATGGAAATTTCAGCAGCAGCACAGGAACCAAGCAAAAAGCTGAAAATACTTCTCTAGGAAAAATAATAACAGTAAATACACACATGCTAAAATAAGACCAGATCTGCAAACTAGACTGGAAATAACAAACCCAGCCCAAGTCAGACAAACCCACCCATGAACCAAGTTTCTAAGAGAGTAAATTCGCCTTTTTGGGCTCATCTGCTGCAAATTTAAACTTCCAGCTGCGGAATATGTAACCAGAAAACACACTGAGGCTCCACCAGAGATGACTTGAAGGGAAGCAGCTTTTTGTTGGCCTTACAGACCCCACAAAAGGGGTCTGTGTTTTCTGACATACCACTATGCCCAGTGAAGCCCCAGAGCAGCCACCTCCCAGTTCTTGAGCTGTGTCTGTCCTGGGAGCCATTCCCATTGTTCCCATGCCAGATCCAAACCTCATGGAAACAGTGGCAATGCCAAACCACTGCAGGGTGGTGGGAATGGAAAGCCCTGGTTGCAGGAGGGACTCAGGGAGCAATTAATACCTGATTGCCCCTTCCCATCCAGCCCTGCCATCCTCTGGGATGTCACAAGCATCTCCCCCTCCAGTATCACCTCTCCATCAGCTGTTTTTCGGGGCTGCTGGGCCAGGAGAGGTTCTGGCACAGCTGGAAGGTGGCAAGATGAACACGACCCAAGCCCAGCTCCAGCCCCACTGCTCGTGCCAGTGTCACTCTGGTGTCCCTGCTCACATAGGGAACTGCAACTTGCTTTGCTCTTCCTGTGAGAGGAAGGGCACAGGTGACAAACAGGTAATCAGAGCAGGAAATCTCCTCTTAAACAATTCTGCAGAATCTGTTACATCTCGACAGTTCAGCACAGAAAAAGCCAATTAGGATGTTCAAGTGGTTTCGGTTTTAGTAACACAGGGTTTGTAGCACTGGAAGAAAGGAAGTTCATCACGGACAAAGCCCAGTCTGTGGCTGGGAGACCTTAAAAGGACAGACAGCAAGTCCAGCTCCCGGTTCTCCGTCCCTTCCCATATGCTCCAGCACTTCCATGGGACACACACAGGCACCAGCCAAGACATGACGTTGCCTTTCAAGCCCCTGCTCGTCCCAGCAGGAGTTGGATTCAATCAGGCATTTCATGCTCAGGCACTGACTCGACCGAGTCCTCTCGGCCACCGCCAGCCCCTCACAAGCACCGGGTTTGGCGGCTCTGCCAGAGGGTTTTCCATTTAAACAAGACAATACATCCTCAAGCTCCAGAGAGACACTGGATACTAATTAAATCCATGCTGCTGCTGGAAGGGAAGGCTGAGCTGCAAAGGAACCAACTGCCTTCCAAAAGTCCACAGTGGTTGGCCTGCAAAAAGCTGTTTACCAGGCCTGTGCCTTCTGCTTCTCCTGCTCCCCCATCCACACATTTCCCAAGGTAAGAGCACAACCTGCCTCCTTCCAACCAGTCCCATCCTGCCCAGTTCTTGCATGGAGTTCATTGTCACAAACATGCTCATCTTGGGAGGGACTCTGCAAAGGTTTTGTTGCTAGTCAAGACCCCACAGTGCTGTTTAATCTGCTCATGCCCAGAGCATGAAGTGCCAGACTCAGCTGCACGGCCAACAATGAACCTGAGAAGTTTTGGAGCACAACAATCCAGCCAGATCTGAGTGACACACTGGGAAAGGGCAAGTCCCTAATGCTCATCTCCTGCAAAACCTGGGGTTTGCCTTCACGCCTGGGGACTCCCCACAAACAGGCTCTGTCTGCAGGCAGGTACCCAGAGGACTGTCTGTACCCCAAATCACTGAGTCACAGCCATGCCCTGGGAAACAGAGAAGCCCAAGGAGAGTTCCTGCTCCCACAGCTGTTGAGCACAACCTACAGAGAGCCCACAGCACCTTCAGGGGGAACAGCCCTACCCTGTACTTCAACCTCTGCCTTTTAGTCGTTTTTGCTTTGGCTCAGGGGGAAACCACCCTCACAACTCAGCCACCCTTTTACTGCCCTGGGAGGCCAAACAAGGACAGATCCAGATGTGCTCCAAGGATCTGCCAGGCCTGCAGGACCATGTGGGTCCAGCCAAAGGGCAGCTGGCTGGCAAAAGCCAAGCAGTGCCCACAGATGAGGAATGGCAGCTGTATGAGCACACCTGGAACAGGCATTGCTGGGCCCTTTGACTCCTTCCCTCAGCACCACACAAGTTTTGAGAGCAGGCTTAACTGCAGGGAACTAGATGGGTTCACATGGCAGTGGTGGGACCCCCCTGCAAAGCCATCCCACACGTGTCACAAACACACAAATTCACCATAACCATGGCTGTGATGGTACCTGTGCCAGGCCATGCTCCAGAAACCAGGCAGGAAAGTACTGCACTCAGATGTCAGGTTTCTGAGCAGAAAAGGTCCCCTTTCACCTCCCTCCCTCCTTCCCCAGAGCTCACAGCCAACTCCACAGTCCCCAGACAGTGGTGGAAAAAAAGGCTCCCAGACGAATAGATAATTTTCACCCAGCAGCTGGAACAACCACTTCCATTTCACATCTCCCAGCCCAGGCTGGAACACCTCTCCTCCTGTGCTGCTGTAGCCTGGAATAAGGTTATGACCATCTCCACCAGCACTCTGCTTCCCCAGCCCTGTCCCTGAATACCCCCATGCCCTCAAAAGCCAACACTTTTCATAAAACCAAGATGAAGTGCTGCTCGCCCTTCCCTTGGTAAAGGATCTTAATGCACCTCCAGCAGCACACGTGGGAATGGATGTGGAATAAAAGCAGGCATCGTTTCCCAGACAGACCAGCAGAAGGATCTTTCCCCACCTCCCTAACCTCAGGAGCAGGAAACTGGGAACAGACTGCTGCTCTCAGACACTCACACTAAGGGTCTCCCCAGAACACAAATGGATGAACAAACCAGGGCATCCCTGCTCGTTCCCAACTCCCAGGGAGCAGGAGGTCTAAGTGCAGCAGAGCACTAGAAGGGGTTCCATTTCCCCTCCCTGCAGCCTCTAAACAGCCACAGAAAGAGCAAAAGCACTCCCTCCACTCACCATCTGTGTGTCCCTCTCATGCACATGCCCCACAGGGAGCAGGGGGTTCCTGGTACAGCAGGGAAGACAAGGAGCTTGAGGGAAACCATCAGCACACTGCACCAGCCTGACAATTTCTGTGCTCCAACAGCAGGTGACGTTCACTCTTCTGGAAGTCACCACTTCTGGTGGACAGGACGTGCCTGCAGCCCAAGCTGGAGTCCCTCTGCATGTCCACAGCAAACTGTCTTGTCTGTTTTCCAAGCAGCAAACCCCCTCTGCTCCAACAGAGTCCTGGTCACCAGGGGGATCTGGATGATACCAGGTGTGGATGCTGCTGTTTCAAAGTGTGTACCTGGCACCTCTGACATTGTCACACCACGTGGGACACCCCAGAAGAGACCCCATCCACTACCCTGTGCTGGCATCCACACCACATGGCTCCCAAGGCTGGACACACACCTCTTTTCCTCCCAGCAAGCTGGGAAACAATCCAAGCAGGAGCATTAGGCATCTTATCTTCCTGATGTCCCTAGTCACAGGCTCCAAGGGCTTTCCACACAGCTGGTCCAAAGGACCAAAGCCCTCTGGGTTCTTACACACCCCTTTGCAGCAGCTGGCTCAGAGTGTGTCACCAAGGAAGTGTTGTCATAAAAGAGGGAACTGAGGCACATCATTGCCACACATCACCCAGAAAGAGGTGGCAGAAGAGGGAGAAAAGCCCAGACCCCAGAGGCTGCTGTGCCCTCTGAGGTCACCTGCACAGAAGGTGGCCCTGACCTCAGGTACCTTCTCTGGGCAGGGCAGTAACCTGGCACAGGGCAGTAACCTGGCACAGGGCAGCAACCCAGCACAGCCCCAGGAGTGGGTCAGAGGCCAGACTGGTTTCAGATTTGTTTCCTGGTTCACATTTCCAGGAGGTGGATGGAGCAGATGCTGCCTGCAGACAGTGTGCTCCTCCTCCTCACCAGTGCCACTCTGGGCAGCCACCACCCCTTCTGTCAGGGCATACACAGGGACACCAATCACATGTATCTCCTGCTTCCTCCCCTGCTCTGCCACTCCAGGGCTCTCACCAGGCAGTGGTGTGGGAAGGGAAGGGCTCCCTGCCCAGCAACTGGGGAGAAAGGGTGAGCTGTGCTGTACCATCCAGAGAACCCAGTGCAGAGCCAGGCAGGCACTGGGAGCACTCCCAGGGTATCCAAAAGCTCAGCACTCCTAAGCAAGGAGAAGGTGCAGCCCCAGTGAGGGGCTGGGAATTCTGTGTACCAAAGCAACCAGCTCCTGCCAGGAATGCTAAAGCCCACAAAGAAGGCTTTGAGAAACCAGACAGCTTTTCCCTGTCACCTTCAGCAACACAGACTGGACATCAGGAGGGACTTCTTCACAGAAAGGGTTGTTAAACATTGGAAGGGGCTGCCCAGGGATGTGGTGGAGTCCCCATCCCTGGAGGTGTTCAAGGAATGACTGGACATGGCAGTCATTGCTCTGGTCTGGCAGACAACGTGGTGTTGTGTCAAAGGTTGGACTCAATAGTCTCAGAGGTCTTTTCCAGCTTAAATGATTCTGGGATTCTGTGATCATGGGCAACGGCTGTAACCCAGATTTGCCCAGGGCTCCTTCCCAACCCTGCCTGGGGACAAGGGGAGGGAGAGGCAGAGACTACACACAGCACTGGAAGGATGAAAACCACAGTTTCATTCCTTATCTTCAAGATTCAGGATAGGTACTGATTTCCGTAGGGAATGGGGCAAGCTGAGCACTCTGGAAGGGTTTCTAACAAGCCACTCACACCCCAGCCACAGTTTAAAGGGGGAAACAAACCCACAAGGACTAAACTCAGCAAGTTCAAAGCCATTCCAGCCTGGCTGCCAAAGGCCTGAGCGCTGTGACAGCAGGGTTCCCCCTCCTCAGCCATCTGGGGACTGTCACTCTGCAGAGATCTGCTTGGCCTCCTGTCATGTGTACCATTACCAACCCCTTTTCTGTCAGCAGGATCTGGGTTGGCACAAACACTTTTAGTAGTAGGATTTTTTTTTTCCCTTAACCCATATCCTCTTGACAGAACCAGGTTAGGAAGCAGCTGCACCAGCAGAGCTGGGGTGGCCTTTTGCAAGGCAAGGCACAGGAAAAATGGGTGCCTCGATCCAGTTAGCTCTCCTATCACCAAATTACAGTTAATTACAACCTCTCCACCACCCCTGTGGTCACATGGAAGGGGGGAACACCACCAGCTCTGCTCTATCCCAGCCCAGTTCCTTCACCCCAGAGCAGGTCCTTTGTCCTGGAGAGCCTGGAGCAGGGTGGGTGAAAGGGGTGTCATTCCCACTGGTGACAAGGGCTGTTTCCATTTCTGAGTGTCAAGCTGAGCTGTCCCACATTTCCCCCTCTGCTTTCCTCCCCAGGCTGCTCCAAGCCCCACATATTTCCCTTCAAATGACTGCTAAGCCTTATGGACCTGGGGGGCAAGAGGAGGGGGAGGGAAGGATAAGCATCCAGGGGTGCTCACAGGGAAACCTCTCCCAAAAGAACCATCAAACTCCTTGTGCTGAGACTCCAGAATCCCTTCCCTGTGCTGCAGAGTCACACGGGAGCCAGCAGAAGGGACAGTCACCCAGCAGGGACAGCATTCCAGGGCCACAGGCAGGACTCACACCCCAGACCATGAGGAGGAAAGAGCAGCACCATGCAATTAATCTTTCCTGCAGAGTAACTGGGGCAGAGGGAAGCTCTGTGGCACAACATCCATCAGCTTACGTGGAAGCGTCAGCAGCATCTTCAGGGAAGCAGCGAGCGATCCATGAGGTGTTTCTCTTCCCACCCCCTCTGTTACAGGACCAAGCAGCTCAATCCATTACAGTTTTCCCTGCAGCCTCTCAAAGGTATGGAAGTGACCTGCTTATTTCACAGACAGGAAAGGGAAGTGTGTTGTGATCTTAGAAATAAACTGAGGGGGAGAAAAGGAGGATTCCCAACCAACTGGGATGAATTCCTAAGAGCTGGACAAGCACCCCAGTCCGCTGGCTCACAGGGAGGGATAAGCTTCAAAGCAGAGGGACAAGGGACCTCTATCCCATTCCTGGTCATGCCACAAGCTGTTCAGAATCTTTTCACTCCTCCATCCCTCACGTAGAGGATCAGCCTCACAACCCTCTATTAAGCCCTGGAACAGCTTTGTGGATTAAGGACTCGGTCTGGTTTGTCTCCAGTCTCACCATCAGAAAGGCACGTTCCAGAGACTGTTTCTCATCTTCCCTCGTCCCCCACCTGTGTGCATTTCACATGGGATGAGAAAGCCAAGACTGAAACAGGAACACCACAGGACTGGCTACAGCTGAAAAGGTGGTGCTGTGAACTGGGAAAGGAAACTTTCAAGGGGCTCACCCAAAAGACTCTCTCTCAAACAGGCAGACCCATGCTGGTTCCTCCCCTTCCCTTCCCTGCTTCTCTGGGCCTTAACAAATGGCTTAATTTATAAAGGCAGAGGGATCATCCCAATGAAGGAACAAGCAGGGTACACCCCCCAGGAGGACCCATTTCATCTTGCTGCTATTAATACCTGGAACATTATTTGCACGAACAAACTGTCCTTTCTCCCTCATTTCTGGGCTCTCACTTCCCTGATTTGTCCCAGAAACCCCAGCCAACACACGTTCACCCTCCTCTAGTACACACTTCCATCCAAACTTCAAACGTTTCCTTTTTTTTTAAATTAATTACTGATGTTTCTAGTTCACACCACCTCTTCCAGCATCCACAGACAGGACACAGCTCCTCTGGCTCCCTCATTCATTACACAGCCAACTTGTGGGCCCAATCCCACCAACACTCACTAAAGGAAAGGGGCCAACACTTCCCACAGCTGCCCAAGGGCGGTGGGTGCCCCAAGGGGCTGCCAGCCACACTCTGGAACATGAGCCTCTCTGCAGCCTTTCAAACTGGGAACACAACCAGAGGGGCCCTGGGCTGTGGGGCAGGAGCTGCCCAGGAAGGTGGTGGACTCACCATCCCTGGAGGTATTTAGGAAAAGACTGGACGTGGCACTCAGTGCTCTGATCTGGTTCACAAGGTGGTGACCGGTGACAGGTTGGACTTGATGATCCTGGAGGGTTTTTCCAGCTGAAATGATTCTGTGATTCTGCAGACACTGCCAGAGCCTCTGTGAGGGACACACTCAGGTATCACCACTGAAGTATCACCACTGTCACAGAGGGTACCAGGTACCCACAGAATATGCAAATAGGGGGAAAGTCAGTTTGCCATCGTCCTATGCAATCTCTGGTCCCCTCTGAACTGCAGCATCCCACCACCCTCCAAGCTGGATGAGGCTCTGACTCCTCTTTGCCTCCCCAGCACCAAACCTGTCCCTAAGAGCTGCCTGCAAGCCCTGTGCTACAACAGCACAAGGAAGTTCTCAGCCTTTCAGAGCTGGGCCTAACGCTGCCCACAGGAGCCCAAGCAAAGCCTTCCCCTTGCAAACAGCTGCATGCCTTTGGTTTTGCTTCAAGAGGAAACATGTTCTCTCTGTATCTGGGCACAATATACTCAAGCACGGCCAAAAGCATCCAATCAACAGCATGACAAGTCAGGGCAGAGGGTTACCATGGAGTTAAGGAAGTCCAGACTTCCCATCCAGACCCAGAATTCCTAACATGCCCTGACTGCAGAGAGGGGCTGCCTGCCCTGCCAGAGTTGCTGGGAAGAGGATCAGGCTCCTCTCCATCGCCGTGTCCTCACACACCACAACCAGCATACACAGCCAGCAAAACCTGACCCAAATTTTGACACACCCCACCAGCATCCCAGCACCACCCCATTCAGCTGCTCTCCCAGAACGTGGGACAAGCTCAGCAGTGCCCAGCAGCAGCAAACAGCCCGACAGGCTTTACCAGAGGACGGTGTTCGGGGCACACCGCGAGAAGGATCACCACCGAAAGGCAAGAAGGGACAGGAGAAGCCACAAGCACCTCATCAAGCAGGTCCAGGGAACGGGAACTCCTGCCATTAGCAGGATCCACTGCAGAGGATTTCACAGCTAATGAAACTCTCACCACCACAGACCACAGAGAAAGCAAAAGCAGCAGAGCATTTCTCTTCCGATAAGCTGCTTTTATCAGAAGTTCAGCCTGGCTGCCCACACCAGCCCCAGCTGCAGAGCAGCTCCAACCCTATGCCTTTAAATCCCCTTGGCAGCGCAGGCCTGGGGCTGTGGGAGCAGACACACCCAGTGCTCCAGTGCCGGAGCACACAAACATTTCCTCCCGGCCGCTCCTGCACCGCGGCTCAGCCAGAGCCACCTCGTACCCGCCAGGGCCGTGCCAGAGGAACACAGGCTGCTCCACACAGACCTGCACCTAAGGAGACTTCAACTCACTTCCTGCATCTCTCTGCTTCCCTGCCAGCAGTGGACATTCTTCCCTCAAACTTCTTCCTTAAGGCAAATATTTGGAGTCTAACAGGCATTCCTCATGGCAGGCACAAGTTAAATATTGGCCCTAAAACAACAGCAAGTGCCTTTCAATGATTCTGGCTGGAGAAGCACAGCTCTGGACTTTGATTTCTGGCTCTGAACAAAAACAGGACCAAAGCACTGAGTGTTACACTCTTCTCCCAGGAGAAGTCAGATTTCAGGCTCTGAAAGTCCCCTGCCAGGACCACAACCAGCAGTGGGAACTGTCCCCTGCTCGTGCTTTCTCACACCTCGGGTGTCTGCTGTCACCGAGCCAAGCTGCTGCAGAGCATCCTCTGCGCCATGCACAGGATTAGTGTGAGTCTGGTTTCCAGATCTGTCATTATACATCCTGAGACAGACACCAGAGAAGCCCTGCTGGGAACCATGGGTGCCATCCAGGGCATTTGCACACCTTGTCCTCGCTGCCTCTGGCTGCACCAGCACCATTCCCAAAGGTGCCCACCTCTCCATCCAGCCATGCCCAGCAAACAGATCTGTTCAGTGCAGGAGATGCTCCAGGCTGTTCCTGCTCTGCAGGCAGCCCAGCTCCCGAAGGATGTGCTGGCTGTTGTAACAAAACATCCCAGCAAGGCAGGAGCCCAGGCAGTCAGAGAGATGTCAGCACAATCAAAGGAGAGGGAAGGGTGAGGAGGGAAAAGAAACCTGCAGTGAGGTCAGTACACTTAAAGCATGGCAGCACCGGGGCTATGGGATGCCATGGGCATTTTCCACATGGATCAGGGGAGCAGAGCTGATGTCATGACTCTGCAGCCAAAGCCCTGCAGAGCTGCACTCACCTCACTCTGGAGCAGCCCTGTGAGATGCCCCATCACTGCTGATCCAAGTCTGAGCAGAGGGGCTGTTCTGTCACCCTCCACTGAAGGCAAACCCAAAGGAGCCCCTGCTAAAATCACCCAAAACCCAGTCTGCTCCAACAAAAGGGGTCTGCCCACAGCAGCTATTGCAGCAGGGCACAGGTGTGCCCCAAGAGCACACTGCACACTAACTCACACTCACAGGGCTTCTCTACCCAGCAAAATTCAGCCTGGGATGTGTTCAATGAGCTTCCCTTCCACCCTCCTGTGAGCCTGGTGAGCAGCACCCCTGCACCACCTCACTGGGCTCTCCCTGCTCTGAGCAGCAGGCCTGGGAGGCAGGAGAGGGACAGAGTGGTGGAGAGCTGCTCCCTGCAACATCCCCTGCTGCTGTGAGATGGAGCCCTGATGGTCTGCTGTGCTGGAATTCCACTCCCCACTTTCTTCCTGAGACACCTACCATGGCGCTTCAGGCTGGGGAACCTGCTGGGGGCTCAGTGAGACCCCCGTGATGGGGCAGACACCCCTATGAAAACAGCGTGGGTGTAAATCAGCTGCGAGTTACACTGGAGAAAATGCTAAAGCTCCGAGTGCCTCCTATTCCCTCCCCAGCCACCGAAGCCCAAGGAATGACAAGCTCCAGCAAGTTTGTGCAGGAATTCCCAAAGCTCAAGGCAGAGACTGGTCTGTACCTGTCAGCACCAACACCTCCAGTGCCTGGTCCTGCAGCACGGTGACCCCACACCCCCAGAACCGACGGCTGCTCCTCAGCTCCAGCTGCACCTCTGCTCCCACAGCCCGCTCTGAGGCCTCTCCTTCATATTCCCTGGACTTGGGAATAAATAAAACCCAGACTTTGAGTCAAAGCAGCATCGCCTTTGGGATGAGGGATCGGCAGAGCTGTGGGTGGGGGGATTCCAGGAGAGCCTCAGCCTGCCCCTCGCCCACACACGCGGCACAGAAGGTGCTGGAAAGCACCATCCCCTCCCCGCAGCAAACCGGGGAAACCAGGCAGAGTAGGAACTTCATCACTGCCAACAGTCCCTGCTAAAAAAAGGAAAAGAGAAAGGGATTCTTGCTTTGTTGTTTGTACCTCGGTGCTAGCTCAAAAGCAGCGAGATTTTTTTACCTGAAAACAGCAGGCAATGACAGAGCCTGTAAGGATGGAGCTTCTGTAGCACAATCCCTGCTCTGTTCTGGTTTAAATTGGATTTCCACTGACCTTTCCAAGCCCATCATTCAACTCCCACACCCAGGGACCAGCCCCTCTTAGCAAGACTTTCCAGCCCCCAGCCTGGGAAAGGGGAATGAACCCCCAGATTTGGCTGAGCTCCCAGGGAACCCCCAAATCCCTCCCAGCACCAATCCTGCTGCTCAGGCCCGCTCAGCTGCAGCACTGCAAACCTCTTCCAAAGGAAAGCTTCACAAAATCCAAGTTCAAGACCAACCTTAACCCCTGTTTATTAACTTAAGAACTCCCCTCTCAGGCTGACAAAGCCCGCACATCACCTGCCAACTGTCTCATTCACCGCTGGGAAAGCAAAGGCCAGGCCTGCCTCATTAAAAAACATTACATAACATTAAATAACAAAGGGCTACAGGACATTCTTTGCTTGGTGGACACTAAAAATGAATGACTCAAAAATTAACGCTGCTTTCCTCCAGACTCTCAGTGTCTCTAACACCCTGGGAGCCCAATGAGCACCTTATTTCCAAGGCAACAGTGTCTTGGCTCATCCCAAATCCTGCTCTGCATCCAACTTATTGCCACTCCTGCTCAGCAGACACTAAACAAGACACAGCACTTCCATCTCTCTCAGAGCACCGTCTCCTGCAGACAGCAGTGGATGGGTTTGTGCTGCCTCACAGGAAGAGGGGAGGAAGGCAGGACCTCAGCCTGGGGCACAGGGAACCCTTCCCTGCTGGACAGGCTTCCCTCACATCACCACCTCAGCTCAAGTCTTGAGCAGGTGAGACTAGGAGAGGACTTGGTTTCACTGACACTTGGTTTCAAGACACCAAACCCTGCATTTCCTACAAGTGAGGATGTTTCTGCTGTGACATTTCAAGCATCGGGGCCCAGATGCAGCAGGGAAGGCCCATATCAGCAGGGCACTGCTTGGAAATGCCACTGTCACCAACCTCCCAGCAGGATACAGACTCCATGGGCACTGGGACATCTTCCTGGACACATGGCAAACTCTCATCCATCCTCACTGGATCAAAGAAGCCTATTTGAAGTCTTTATAGAACAAACTGAACTCCTTTACTCCAAACTGTCCTTTTTTCTGGGCTGTGGATAAAACCATGGACTTCTTGCTCCATGCAGCATTTCAAAACACTCTGGTTCAGCTTACCTGGAGAGCCATTTCCTAAACCACACAGCTCGGCTGCCACGCTCTGAGCACAGTGAGAGGAAGGCAGAGAGACATCCTGTGGTTTTACACCCACTGCACCACCCTGCTCTGTCACTGCAGGGCTGAGGATCACAGCTCTGAGCACTGCAGGTCCAGGACACCCCCATGTCTCACCCCAGCACCCCACACCAAAGCAGGGTGTGCTGGAACACCTCAGCTCCATGCATGGAAAACAGAATGGAGTGGGCTGGAAGGGACCTTAAAGCTCATCTCATTCCACTACTCTGCCATGGGCTGGGACATCTTCCACTAGACCAGGTTGTTCCTTTGATCCAAGCTGGTCTTGGACACTTCCAGGGATGGGGCAGCCACAGCTGCCCTGGGCAACCTGTGCCAGGGCCTCCCCACCCTCACAGGGTGACAATTTCTCCCTAACATGTAATCCAAACCTATTCCCGTCCAGTTTGCAGCCATTCCCCCTTGTCCTGTCACCAAGTCGCTGCTGTTTTGAAGCCAGTTCTGAGGAATAATGCAGCAATGGAACAGGCAAGGGAGGGGCTGCCCACAGGAAGGGCTGCGGGGCCACAGCCTGGCCAGGGATTTAGAACTGCCCAGGAGATGGAGGGCAGTGCTGTGACCTGGGCAGCCTGATGGAGAGCCCCGATGCTCCACACTCAGCCTCCCCTGAGGAAAGTCACCTTTACACCTTCCTTTACACCTACCAAGCCACAGACCTGCCAGCAGGACACACAAACAGCCATTCCAGGGAAAACCCAAAGCTATTCACAGCTTTTCTAGCAGGAAGATAACCTGTTTGCCAGCGGGATCCCAGAGTTGCTGGGACCTCCTCCCTCTCCTTCCCCTCCCAGGGTGCAGCCAAACAGAAGCAGGCTCCGGGTCACACCACGGCAGGGCCGGGAGGGAGGCTCAGGTTCACAGCTTCTCACTGCGCCCACGACAGCCACGTCTGCCCAGGCAGAGCCCAATTACAGGGCTGTGGGCAGAGCTGTTCCCACAAGCTCTGAGCAAAAAGGCATGGCAAGCACGCGAAGGAGGCTCCTGCGTTGGCACCCGAGTCTGTCCCCGCTCAGCAGCACCACGAGGGAACAGGGTTTGACTCCTCGAACTGCAGCTGGAAGCCAGAGGAGCAGCACAGGGCACACCAGCCCACTCTGTGCTGGGACCGAACCCCACAGTGTCCAGCCCTGCTGAGAGAAGGGAGGGTCTCCCCCCAGCCCGGGGGGCTGTCCCTCTCCTGCACACCCCACAACGGCACATCAGGGGTTGCTGCTCACCCGAGGCTCCCCCACCCCTCCCACTAAGCCTTTAGCGCCTGTAGAGCTGCAGTTCCTGTCTGAAAGCAGAGGTGAACAGACTCCTACCCGCACCGGCTCACGCAGGGACTGGGCCCTGTAGCAGTGCCCCGGACTGCAGGCCGGGCACACACCTGGATGGACCAGCCAAAACCAAAGCACAGGAGTGCTGCTCCAGCACTGCTCATCCCAGCTCCTGCTGGCTGGGAAAACCACCGAGAGAGGGGGGACTGGGCGGGGGGGAGACAGATCCACAGCACAATCAGGCCTGAGTCCAGTAAAGATGTTTATTGGCAGCTGCTCTCAGACATGGTCTCTTCCAGCCCTGTGGGGCTGGAGGGGGTGGGGGGAAAAATACAGATTGTCCATGAGCACAACCCTCATGTCATTCCCATTGATCCGCTGAGTCACTCCCGTATTAACAGTTTTGACAACACCCGGAGCTGCACAGGAGCTCGGACATGGAATACAAAACAAGGGGAGAGCAGCACCCAGGAACCTGCTCAGCTGCCAGAGCCAACTTCCTCCTCTCAGGAGCCGCACCAAGAGCACCCAGCACACACCACGCTGCAAGGGCAGGGCACAGAGCTCCATCCAGTGTGCCTGGGGAAGCTGCTGGACACAAAGTGTCCCCTGCAAACCACCACCCACTGCACCCCGGGCGTGGGGACGCAGCAGCAAAGCAGAGCAGCAGCTGCTTTTGCAAAGGAACTACACAAGTAATTTTTAAGTGACTTATAAGCGATTTATAAGGCCTCACAGGTCTGTCAGACAACAAAGAGGAGATCAGACCCCGAGGCAGAGCCATGGGAGGGCAGTCACCTCTACACCTCCCCCTTCTTGGGGCTGGGGGCTCCCCAAACTTCATGCCCCCACAGACCCGAGCACAGTGGGGTCAGACCAGTCTGCACCACAGGACCACAACCCTCCCAGAGCCCCAAAGGTGCCAAGGAGAGATAAAACACCAACCAAACAACGTTCCTATCTGCAAAGCACCAAATTAAAACAAAACCAACAAATCTTTGGCAAGTTCCTCCCAGCAGCCAAGCCTATCCCGACACGGCGAGGGCTCCCCATGGAGGCCTCCTGCCCTAATTTGCAGCAATTCTTTGTCAGAGCACTGGCAAACACCAAAGGTTTGCTACAATCTGTTACATAAGGCCCAATTTTTATCCCCTGTGCCGGTTGTGGGGAGGTGGGAGCACGCCGTGTGTGTGGCAGCCTGGCAGGTGAACTTCCACACTGCTCAGATTGCATTTCCACACCTGCAACCACTTGTTGTGCAGGAGGAAAACAAACAGATTGGTTAAAGAGGCGACTTCCACAGGTTTTACACACCTTTCCACTCAGGTCCTGGTTACCTCGAACTGTTTGGAAAGGACTAACATGGCAGCTCCCAAGAGGCTTATCAAACTTTGTGTTTTAACTTCCAAAACACACCAAGCACGGCAAGTCCTCAGGTTGCCCAGAGCACAAAAGAAAAAAGGCACCTCTTCCTGACCGTCCCCACAACATCCTGCTGTTTGCTCCCTGAGTTCCAGGGCTCGGAGCCCTCGCTCAGCTGCCTCCTGCCAGCCAGGGACAGGAGCCCCAGGCAGAGCTGCTGCTGCTCTGCAACCTCCGGGGCGGCCCCAAACCAGCCCCGCTCTGCTGGGGCAGCAGGGGGAGGGCATTTTCCTGTTTCTCACACTCATCCTCACCCGCTTGGCTGGGCAAAAAAATAATAATAATAGTAATAAAAAAAGCCGTTTTAAATAGCAGGTTGGGCACAGGCCCTTTCCCCAAAATAAACACCTCCCAGCCCCTCTGGAGGGAGGAAAGCCACAACACAAAGGACCAACATCCTGCAGGGCGCGGGCCGGGGGAGACGCGGCGGGGAGGCCCCGACCCCATCCCTGCCGGCCCCCCGGCCCCGGGGGGCCCTGAGGGTGACCTGGACCCCTTCCCGGGGGCCCCCACAGAGGCACGGCCGGGAGGGCACGCGGCGAGGCGGCCCCGGGCCCGCAGCACCCCCCGACCCACGGCCCAGCCCGGCCCCACCCGAGCCCAGACCACCAACCGACCCCACACACACCCCTCGGCCTCTCCCGGCCCCCCTCCGAGCCCCCACCGCCCCCCGAGCCCCTCCAGGCCAAGCCGGGGCCTCCCCCCGGGTCCCCTCAGCCCTCACTGCCCCCTCCCGTCCCCGCGCCCCCGCCCGCGGCGCCGCCCGGCCCGGCCCGGCCCGGCCCTTAGCGGTGCCGGCCGTGGCGAGCAGCGGCCGCGGTGCCCCCCGCGTGTCCCCGCGGTGTGCCCACCCCACGGCGTTACCTCGGCGGTCTCTCAGCGCCGGGCGGCGCCGCTGCCCCGCGGCCGCTCCCCCCCCATGGCGGCGCCCCCGGCCCGGCCGCGCTCAGCCCTCCCGCTCCAGCCGCTGCGCCAACGGCGTACGCCCCGCTCTGCGCCAACGGCGTACCGCCCGCGCGCGGCGCGCGAGCCGGCGGCGTAGCGGCGCTTCGTGAATACGGCCCGCGGGGCGGAGCGCGGGCGCAAGCGCAGCGGCAGCGAGGGCGGCGCGCTGCGGAAATGGCGTAGCGAGCGTTCGGGAATCGCCGCCCGGCGGCAGCGCCGCGCCTTTTGCGGCGGCGGCGGCGGCGCTTTACGGCGGCTGCCCCGGGTAACCCCGCGGTGCACGCGGCGCTGTCGCGACACCGAGCGACAGAGGGACAGGGTGACGGTGATACAGGGACACGGAGCGACAGAGGGACAGGGATAGGGGGACAGAGGGACAGTGGTAGAGGGACAGGGAGACACCGAGACAGTGACAGAGGGACAAGGGGTCAGGGGGACAGTGCAGAGGGACAGAATCCTGGGCCAGAATCCCTGCCCTGCTGCTGCTCCCACACCATTCCTGATCCAGGCCAGGACGCCACTGGCCTTCTTGGCCACCTGGGCACACCTGGCTCATGTCCAGCTGCTGTCCATCCTTTCTCTCCAGCCCCTCTGTGCCCACCCGGTGCTGCTGCAGGGGTTGCTGTGGCCAAAGGGCAGGGCCTGGCATTGGCCTTGGTGAACCAAGGACAAAGATTCCTCCCAGGGTAAAGGTGCCAGGACAGAAAGGTCTTGCTGCTTTTGAAGTGCCCTGGGAGGTCCATCATCTGCACCTCTGTGGCCTAAAATCAGCACTTAAAAGAAACCTCTAAGGCTCAATTTGTGAGTTTTAGAAGCCAGGCATCCTTTATTCTCACAGCACGCTGGGTGCCCTGGGAATCCATTCCCAAAGTGCACACAGAGGAATCTTCACTGCAGCTGACAGGGCAGCATTACATGACTACTCATTCTTCATTCCCTGCATTCCTATTAGATATTCATGACAATTCCCAATGCTTTTTAGCATGTGTTCATATCCTTATAAGCTGTCTGAGGGGCTTCATTGAGGGTCCTGGGTGGCCTTCTGTGTCAGAAAAATAAATTCCTTCCTCTAGATCGTATTTTCTTACATTTTCAAGCCCTTTATTGTTTCATTTCTATACCTGCACAGGTTGTATTTTAAAGCCCTACGTGTCTATATATCTGGTCCTCTGAAATCCTGTAATACAGTAGATAAAAAGGGTTATTTGGAAATCAATTTTTATATAAATTTTTATAAATACTGAAAAATGAGAAACTTTAAAGGGGGAAATTAAACCATAGGAACAGGAAGCCAGAGGTGGGCAGGAGAAAGATGGGCCATAGGGAAGAGGAGGAGGAATTTAAGTCTGTGATGGTTTGAGGGGCTCCACAGCAGTGTCAGTGACACCACGACCACCCCAAAGTGTGAGCATGGCCCGGGGGCACCTGTTCTCAGCTCCTGCTGTGCCCTCCCTGCCCCTCCACATCCCCTCTCTGCCCCATAGCCCCACCTGTGCCCCCCAGGTGCACGTGGGAAGATCCAACTTCAGCCTATGAGAGTATTTTATTCTTTGTCTTTCAGGTTTTTATTTGAATGTGCAAAGCAAGGAGCAGAGCAGGCTGTCAGCACCAGGGAGCAGCGTGAGCACGGACTCCTGGACTGAGGCAGAGGTTTCCTTTCAGGCCTCCTTCCTTCTTTCTTTCTTCCTCCTCCTCCCCACCCCATAATGACAGTCCCCTCTGTACTGGGAGGGACTCTGGTCCTAGTGGAGAATTAAACCAGGAAACACATTGATCCCTCTCTCTCAAATGCAGGTAAGCACAAACACATCCACACTGTCACAGACCTTTCACTTCTCTTCAGATCTCAACAGTGCTAAAACCAGATGGCCTCTTTACAGACTTTGACACCCCTCATGAGAAGCCAAAGACTCCAGAAACAACAAAGTAGTAGCCATAAACTGATTTTACTATTTTTGAAAAATGGAATGCTTCACTTACAGAAATTGAAGTGATGTTTGGCAAACACCACGAAACGAAAAGGAAAATAAACCAAACCAAGTTGACCACAGTATTTGGCTACAGTGCAGCAGCAGCCTCGCTTTTTTTAATAATCACAAATTCAAGGCGACCCTGGGTTAATAAAATTCATGACCACTGTCATCTGGCATTAAAAAAAAACAACAAAAAAACATCTATGTACAGTGCTGTCAGTAGCGGCGGCTGAACCGGGGCTCGCTCAGGCGGCTCGTGCGCTCCTGGCCCGCAAACACTGCCTGGATCCCAGCACTCTGCACCAGCTGGCTCTGGTTTCCAACTTGGGTGAAGCTTCCCCGTCTAAAAACAAGGCCAGACAAATTGAACATTGCCCAGAGAAGTTACTGTGATGCTGAGAAAAAATGTTGGCTTAGTTTGGTGGGGTTTTTTTTTCCCCCCTGCCAATCCATAGTTAGAAGTTTAAAGTATTTTTCAGGATTGACACAGGAATTTCTTCTTTAGAAAGAACAATCAATTATTGTAAAAACATTGTAAGCACTCTGACAGAGCTTCTTACCCTGACATCCCTCCTCGATTCATCCCATGGCCTGGTCCTGACTGACCAGGCAGGCTTCTATCACCACCTAATTAAAAAAGATAGGAAAAAAAAAAAAAAAAGAAAAAGAAAAAATACAGGCTTTTGTGTTTTCCTAATAAAAAAATTTACCTTGTTCCCAGAATTTTATTTGCTTTCTCAGTAATTTAACTACCACTAGAAGTTCAGCAGCAGTAATTCACAGAAAAAAACCACAATCACACTGGTAAGCAGCAAGTGTACCTTGCCATCTCTCATGATCCCGTCCCATCATTCCTCCATCCACATTTCCCTGCCATGTACGATCTTGATGCCCCTCTAACTTTCGACCATGATCTCCCCAGTCACGTCCATCTCTTAAAAAAATAAAAGAACATCTTCTAGGTATGTCCCCTATCCATTTAGCAGCACAGGGTAAAGCCAAACCCCATACAGAAGTGTGTCAAATGGTTAATCAAGCTGTAGCTGTAGCCACCCAATCATTGCAACAAGAACTGGTCAAAGAGGAACAATGAGAAACTTGCTGAACAGCATCATTCACACAACAGAACTTGTTGTTTTCTGACCTACAGACACATCACTGGTACTGCAATGGACTGGAAGGCATGGAACAATTCATTGGCTGCCATTCCTCTGTCTGGGGTGTGTAGGTAGAACTGCACATTATGCATCTGGAATATGCCCAGCTTGACCAACCACTTTAAAGGGAAACTGCTACAATTGCAGATGGGTCAGTTCTCCACCCCCACCACTGCAGAGACTCTCACTCCATTTCCTTACACCTGACCACTAGCCATAAGTGAGACTTCTGAAGGCCTCTCTGGAGCATCTCACCTGTAGAAATCAAAATCATTTACAAGAGAACCACAGTTACGAGCTGAGCTAACCGAGCAGCACTTCTTTACTTGCTCCAATGCTCCCTTCTCCTAATGCCTGTGGGAGCTACAAGTGAATTTCTTGCTCCTTCAGATGCTCAAAGAAACTGCCTGGAGAGAGGATTCATACTTGTCAAACTGCTTCCACTGTTACCCTTCAGAGGGTCACCAAGCACTGGAATTTTAACCCACAACCACTTCCCTGTCCCCACAGGCACTAACCGGGGTTGGGGGGGTATCCCTCTCCCATCACTCATTCTTCTGTCAGACCCATATCCACCCCAACCATCCCGGGAGTGACGGTCAGGCCCTCCATGGCGTTCCTCTGGGTAGTGCTGAAAGGCAAAAATGGTACTCAGTTATGAAGAATCAACACAGGTTTCTCTTCTGATTGCAGAAATTCAGCTTCTTGGATGTTGCCTTTCTATCAGCTGTCAGAAAACAAACTGGTAGCAGACTCATTTTTTACTGGTTCCGCTGTTGCTGCTGTGCAGGGTTCACTCTAGGCATTTATTTTGTTTCACAGCTCACTGGTGGGAGAAATAGTTTCTGTTCTTTAAGGCTTACGTTCTGGCTCCAGATTTTTAATTTTTACTTAGATTATCTGCCTACTTCCCACCTCTCTTCAGAAATTAAAGGCTTTGAATACCTTTGTGGTACTGGTTTTCACACCTGTCCAAGTCATCTGCTTTGCTGCATTATGGAACCCCTTATTTTCTACACACCACTGAGGTAAATGTGACAGAAGGGATCCTTCCCCTGCTACAAAACTACAGCAGCTATCTCTTAACACCTAAGATGGGTTAACTAGAAAGCTTTTATTGCAACATACCAGCCTTAAAGGATGCTGTACCGTAGCTCCCATCACTTGGAGGTTTCCCCCTGCCCGTATCTGTGGCTACCACCCTAGCAAGCAGATAACATAGGAACTTGCTTCACACAGCCTACAAAGTCAGTTGCTGCTTGAACATCTGCTCAGTTTAAACCCAGTGGGGGCTGTGTTTAAGAACTAGGCTGTATGAGCACTGTGTTCTTTCTGCTTTGGGGTCAGCTTGTTTGGCTTTCTCACTGAAGTGGTTATTTGGTTCTAACGCACCTGCCCATCTCGGTCTGGGATTCCTCTTGCACAGTCCCTTCTGCAACAAAGGAAGAGAAGTTTCAGTTGAATCAACACAGTAATCATAATTCCAATGTCTATATGGAATAGCACATGAAAATTGCTCTTCATTAGGCTGTCAATCTGGATGGCAATGTTTCTTCAGTGGCAAAATACTCAAAGGAGTTCTTGTTTCATAGCATAAAGAGATCAAAGTAGCATCTATCACTGTTACATGGGCAAGTAAAGCATCACTGAGGCAAGATCAGGTACTCAGTGATACCAATGGAGAATGCTGAGTGAACCTACCAGTATCACAAATGAGTTACAAGCAAAACCAAAGCAGTTTGGTTTTCACCAAAGATCCTTTGAGAGCAAAACAAAAGTCTCAATGGCACTAGGCAGAAAACATGTTTCCATTCTGTGGAGCTAAAAATCTGCATTAGCCAGGCTGCAAAGATGAAAATACGGAAAGTTTTAAAGCAAAAGGACATGGCTAAGTCTCAGGCTAACAAACAGAGATTCACAAACCAGATTTCCACACATCTCCAGAGGAGCTGTAGTACCTCCATCAGCATCATGGTAGACTACATTAGGACCTGGCTTACTCTTTATGCAGCCCCTTTCTGGTATGTCCATAACCCACGAAAACAAAGGATTGCAAGCACATATGAAATCAGACATGAGAAATGCACCAGGGTCGTTCGCTTTACTCTTCTGACACCCTCCAAGCCATCAAGTAAGTTACAAAGACACCAAATTCCCATTAAGGTATAGGAAGAAGAGACCCTGCCTTGCCAACCTGTCCAGACAATGATCTTGGTACCGTCCCCGGTCCCTGTGGTCGAAGTCGTGGAATCGGTCCTGGCGGCTGAACTCGGAGTGGTACCTGTCCTCGAGGGCCATGCGCTTCGCCTCGGGCCAGTACGGGTCATCCCGCCTGCAAACGTGGGCACTGTCAGTGCTCAGCACAAAACAACCCTCCCCTGCCTGCTCTCCTGACAGCAAACCTCGTTCAACCCCATTATCCAAACGACTACTTTTTTTTTAATAATTAAAAACATATGTGCATTAAGAAGGACTCATGTTTTGGTTTCAGAGAAAACCAGGTGTACTGACACTACACATCAAGCCTGATTTCAGCATGTGCTGATGTGAGAAGAGAATGAGTATCTGTTTCCACCAGCAATCCTGCTATAGTTGATACAGTTACTATTCTTGGTCACTGCTCTTAGAGAAATAAGAATAAACATCCTGTAACAGAAGAGTGTTTACAAGTAAACAAGCATGACATTTCTCTTCAAGATCGCTATTAAAGTGTTGTGAAAGCAACACGTAAAAGCTCTTCCAGTTGTGATCTTCAACAAGTGCTTTCCCAAGAGCACCCAGAAGAGGCTGCAATGCTACTGCCATCCTCATTACCTGCCATCGGGATCGTAAGGCCTCCTCATGGCAGAGCGCCGCTCCTGCTCGTAGCGCAGCTGCTCCTGCTGGCGCCGCAGCTCCTCCCTCTCTCTCTGGATTCGCTCCTGCTCTCGCCGCCTCTCCTGCTCTATGTGCATTCTTTCTCTCTCCAACCTCTCTCTCTCCAAGCGCTCCCTATCAAGACGCTGCCTTTGAAATTCCAGCCGTTCCCGCTCTCTCTGGAGCCTCTGTCTTTCATCCCGCTCATGAATGGCTTGAAGACGCTGCTCCCGATCTCGTCGCTCTCTCTCTCTAATTTAAAAGAGATACTTCATTTTTAATTGAGAATCTTAAGTCTAAGCTCTTCTGCTTCTTTGTTTTGGGTGGGGTTTCTTGTCTGCTTTTGCCCTATTGTATTAAAGTTTTATGTTCTTCCCACTAACTACTTAAATGCAAATTATCTCTTCCCAATTAGGTAACAGCAGCTTACTTTATGGGAAAATAAAAAAGCCCATACAGACAAAAAACAGCCGAGTTGAGCATTCTGCCTAAGAAACACAGTATCTACTCCAAGTCACGTCTGAGAAAACTTTCATAGAGCACAGCATGTTCTAAGACAGAAGTCTGACAAACTCAAAGTATTTACAAGCTTCCAGGGGAAAAATCAAATACGGAAATTCAAATCCAATCAAGAGGAACACAAAACCTGAAAGTACCTACAAAAGTCCCGAAACACACAGGCTCAGAGAACGCTGATTTCAGCAGTAAAACCCTTTGCTGTCTGGCATCATGTCTGTTTTACCAAGAGATTAATCTCAAATCAATGAGATACCACTGCTGGGGGGTCAGCACGACACTACTTTGCAGCCTGTTGAAAACACAGACCACATCAGGGAGGTCAGAAGAAACACCAGAGCTCAGAGCAGAGCTGGGAGGACTCACCGGCGCCGCTCGGTCTCCCTGATCTCTCGCTCCCTCTGTCTCTGCCGTTCACGTTCTCGCTGCTCTTTGATTTTATCAAATGATAAAATATCTTGCTTTTCTTTGCTCTCAGACTTGCGATCCTGGCTTTTTGTACTCTGAGTTGAATCAAAACAGGATGTTAGCTGAACACTGTGCATTCTTAGCTAAAATTCCTACTTTGTGTCAACCTGAACAAAACAGACTATGACACCTTCCCAGAGGCCAACAATGTTGGAATTCCAGGGGAAAAAAGTGGGTGAGGGAAAAGTATCCCACCTTTGGCTAAAACTTCTCAACAGTTTAAATACACATAAATACCAAGGACACGTGACCTGACCTGCACTGATGACAAACAATACACTACTTTTATGGTCACCAGTAACTACACTCCAAGCTTGGGGAAAGACATCCCAACACCATTTTCATATTGCAATTCTACTTCTTCAACCAGGACAGCAGTGAAAAACTATAAAGAAGGTGAAACAGAAGCATTTACCCTTTGCCATTAACACCTCAATGCTTTCCAAAAATTGATAAAAGGATAACTGTACCAATATGCAAGGCAAAACCCCTTCAACTGTAAGTATAAAAAGCTACTTGACATCTGTTTTTACACAAAAGCTTCTCTGAAAGTTGGACTTACCCTCTCTTTTGATGCAGAGGTTTTCACACTAATAACTGGCTCTCCTTTATATTTATCCATTACCACTGTCCTTTCAGTTCCTCGACTCGCTAGAAAACAAAAATACATCCAAAAATAAATAATACACAAGATATTCAACAACTCTTTCAAGATTTAAAACTGTGAAAATAACAAGCAGTAAAAAGTTATTTTATTGGGGTTATCATGAACTTACAGAACTTATTTACGATTTAAACAGCTTACCAAGATTTAGCCAAGTTGAGGATGGGGGGCAGTAAAGCTACCACAAAATTACAGTAGTATTTTCTGGCAGGGATGACAAAAAAAGGCAAATTTAATTTAGTTCTCCTGTCTGCAAAATACATCCCTTTGCCACAATTAAAAAAAAAAAAAAAAGATAAAAAAAAAGAAAAAAGCAGCACACAGAATGACACACTGTGTCAGGTCTACTGATAGTTCCATAAAACTCGTAGTTTACTATTTTGAGTAGTTAAAGTAATTATGAAAACTTTGCTGTAAGTTATAGCACTCCAAGTCATAAAGTTTTCAAGGTTATTTTCTGATGTTGTTTGTACATGAGCAAAACCTCAGTCTTACAAAGTAAATTTCCTGGTCTTTTTACTGAATTAGCCATCACATCTAATAAGAACACTGAGGTTTGCAGAAGGTGAAGTCAATTCTCAATCTTTACACTTGTTCTTCCATTTCCCACCAAGCTGAAAAAGGAAATCTTTTCTGGTGCAAAGTAAAAGTTTTGTGACATCCACCATATTCTTCGTACCGATTTTGAATTTTTTTTTTTTAACAGGTAGTTTTGAGAACATTTCTTAAAGCCAGTCAGCATTACCCGATTTGCTTGCCCTAGATCTATCAGAAGATCCTCCCTTTTGCTCCTCTTTCTCTTTCCCTTCTTTTTCATCTTTTTCTGATTTCTTAGCATCATCTTTTCTGTCGCTCTTCTCCTCCTTCTTAATGCCAACAGACCTACAAAAAGCAGTAAAGAAAAATGCCTCTTTCAAAAGCAACAAACCACTTGAAAAACAAATATTTGAAGTATCACTCACTAACCATGCAGTCTATCAAGACAAATTAAATCCTAGAAATATTTGTCAGTTAAGAGACCAAGCCAGAGTCAGGGGACAAGTAACTGATAAAAATAATGGTTTATCTAGAAACAAGTTGATTAGTATCTCCTGATATAACAAATCTTGGTACTAACCCTAAAGAGCTTTGTATTTCTCAACAGTGGGCCCATTAAGAAGGCCTTACTGCTGTAGAACATCAATTTCAAGTTTTCAATTATTACTCCTATTTCAGATGCAATATGAAAAATCAAGATTTATCACTATTATTGTTCAACTTGGTCACATGGCTGTATTTCAAACAAGTGGTCTTTAAATGTAGAAAAATACAAAACAGCACTTTACTTGTCAGATTTGGACTCTGCAGAATGGTGCCTGTCCTTTTCCTTCCTTGTTTCACCTTCCTTTTTGTCTGAAGGCTTTTTTCCAGCTGGTTCATTTTTTGCCTAAAATTTTGGCCAGAAATAATTGCACAGTAAGAGACAGACATTAAACTTGCACTCCTTTATTTTCATTACACTGCCAGGAAATAACTCCCCCTTACCTTTTCCACAGAGATCATTTTGCCATGCAGCTCTGTTCTGTGGAGGTGATTGATACACTTGGTGGCTTCCTCAGAGGTTGACATGGTGACAAAGCCGTAGCAGCGAGCGCCGGGGCTGCGGGCGTTGGTCACCACTTTGGCACCCACCACCTTTGTGGGAAAAAGAAATTATAAAAAAAATCTTTGATTGCAGATCTGACACTAAAATTCTAACATAATCATCACTTCATAGAAGCATAGAATGGTTAATTTTTGAGGGGATCTTGAAAGGCCATCTAGTCCAATGCCCTGCACTAGTTGGAGATGTCCCTGCCTGTGACAGGTTGCTCAGAGCCCCCCACTCAACCTGGCCCTGGATGTTTCCAGGGATGTGGCACCCACCACCAACCTGTGCCAGTGTTCCACTACCCTCACTGTAAAAAGTGTCTTCCTTATATCCAGTCTGAATCTACCTCTTTCAGTTTAAAACCATTCCCTCTTGTCCTGCAGGACTCTGTCCCTCACCCTTCAGCACCTCTGCCTACCAGTCTCACACGGTATGGCATCTAATCCACTTTTAACAGGCAGGAAATATGCTCAGCACTCAACATTCCATCAGCATTCCCAGAACACATCACTAGGCTTGTCTGACAGACAGCAAAAGAAAGGTCATTGTTTTAACTTGATCTCCATATTGCTGGGCCAGCCTAGAAGTGCCTCACTGAAGACAACAGAGCAATGGTTACACCTGAGTCAACAGAAACAAAACGGCTGAAAAGGTTCAAATTTAAGATTATTACATATGTTCACAAAAATGTATGAAATAAGCAACAAATTCTATGAAAGAAGCAACTCTGATGGTGGTACAGGTAGTTGGTTACAGCTCTGTTGAAAAAGAAACCACTGTCATCATCAGAGAAAATTCATCTTCAAGTTGCTGAGCAGGTCAGTAAGTTACAGAAAACATATTTATTGTGGGAATGTAATAATCAAAATAAAACTGAAAAAACCCAAAACTACTACCACTTTTTTTTTTTCTCTTTCAGGACACCTGTGCTAGTTTCAATCCACAGATGACAATCTCGTGACAGCCAGAGGCTCACACTTAGTGACAGAGACATTTAATCCTACATTCAGAAATGTATTTGGCAGAAGGGGAGACAGTCACACAGAGTTCTTCCTTCCACAACTGCTGCTCCTGTACCCCAGTGGGCACTGCAAGAACAAAAGGAAACCTGCTCTCCAAGACCAGATTTCTCAAAGAGATACCCTTTGAAACGGAAGAGTTTAAAACAGCATTACCTATCACTGGACACTCAAGATGTGTAATTAGACTACAGTGCACTCCAAGACAATCTACCAATCTCTCTTGTTGAGAACTGCCTCATTTTTGCAGGTACCTGCACAGATATTCCCTGCAAACTGTATTTCTGCTCCCCATCCCTCCTTTTCAGACAACCTTCTTTATGAAGTGTGCTACTTTGTGATACAGTTTCAGCCAAACACAAGGAAGTAAAGCACTCAGCCCACCCAGCTATTCATTAGGGAAAATAAGGGCTACATTTAAGGTCAGCCTTTTAGATTGATAAAATGGTTTGGTAATTTACATATCCACTACTACGTACCTTTCCATACTTGCTGAAAAGATTCTTCAAATCTGTAGCTCTAGTAGAGGATGAAAGTCCACTAACCCACAAATTCCTGCCAGAACCACTCCCCACACGGCCTAAGGGACAAAGGAGCCAAACATAAAATACCAAGTAGCAGACAAAAGCAACAGTGCAAAAGTCAAGAGTCCTACAAAACCCACTTCTTCATAAAACTCTTCAAACACAATTTTACTTCTACCTCTTCCATTCATTCTTAAAATCAATACACTATAGCCTGCAAAAATGAACTCCTGAACTCCACACTTAATGTGTATTTCAACAGTCTTAATGGCATTTTTAGCTACATAATTTCTTCCTGTATCTCAATCACTTTACGGAGAATTAAAAAGCATTAAATGTTAATTCACAAGAGGCTTGTTATTTAAAAAAAACCCCAACTCTGTTGATCAATAAGGTTACAAAAGTTACATGAACTGAAATTTTAAAGCTATACTTTGAAGGCCTGTGTGACAAGTGCACTGAGAGTCCACTGAACTAACAGCCCTCACTAGAACTGCCACACAGAGTAGAAACCCAGAGATTTAGGCATATGTTAACATTTTTCAGACAAATCTTGCTCTTTCTGGTGCCTAACAAAGTCAGTGAAACCCCAGTATAACTATTAAAATATGACAAGAACATGCTTAAAGAATTAACAAGACATAAAAAGGAGAAGGAAGGCAAGTCAAAAAGTGAGTAGCACTAGTGTACCATGTGCCCCTTTGACTGCCTAAAATTAACTCACAAGTAACCATCAGATTTCACCCCATAACATTTTTATTCCAGGGCCGTTGTACATTAAAACAAACCACAAATAACCCACAAACATACCTTTCTCATCCTTTGAGGTTATCTTTGTATCTCTGTCCTCCTCAACAGGGCTAAAGACAAAACACCACATTATTCAACCAATTGTATGCAAAAAGAACATTAATTCTAGATAGCACACTAAAATTGGATACCTACCAGTAAATTAGTTGCAAACTAAACACTATAAATGCAAATTTATAGAAGAGTGACAGGAAATAGGGATTTGTACCCCAAAACGGACAATTCTGTTTTGCACATGACAGAAATAAGAGTAATTTGGGAAACCAACCTTTGAAGGTTGAGGAAGGAAAGAAATCAAACCCACTGCGTTTAAAAAAAAAATTAAAAATATCTGCACATGGAGAAATCAAACACACTCTTTAGGAAGAGGCTACAATTTCAGCAGTCT
>JAWWEV010000084.1:3545287-3561095 GCA_035583235.1 Hafferia zeledoni
AGTGTCCAAGGCCAGGTTGGACAGGGCTTGGAGCAACCTGGGCTGGTGGAAGGTGTCCCTGCCCATGGCAGGGGGTGTCACTGGATGGGCTTTAATGTTCCTTCCAACACAAACCATTCTGGGATTCTAATTTGGGGCAATAAATCCAGCCATGTGCTGAATGGATTCAACCCACCTTTGCTGTCCAATAGCCCATTGACTCCAGGGATAAGTCCCCTCTGGGGCAATAAACTGGGAAGGCAGACCCCAGGACTGGGAGGGGCTGGTGCAGGCTCAGCACTGTGGAGAGGACAGGAAAAATTCAACCCCAGCACTTGGGAGATGAGACCTTCTCCCCATCACCCACCTCCCTGTTCCCATCAGAAAATGAGAATAATGGCAGCAGCTGATGGGGCCTTTTCTCTAAGAGGACAAATCTCAGTGTGCTGTTCACACAAGGCCCCAACACAGAGGAGGGAGCCTCATCCACCAACAGGCTGCTCTTTCACAGAGAAAACAATAAGCAGTGGGAGACTCTGGAGGAAAAGAGATTGTGCCATTTCCCTCTGCCAGACAGCTCTGGTTTCCTAGGAACAGACACTTCCCCAATGCAGCCAGTTCTTCTCACCAAGCACAGGATGAGCATTTATTGTCTTGTGATTGGGAGAAAAACACAGAGAAAACCAAGAGCTCCACAGGTGACATGAAACATGGCACAGAGACACGCCACAGGATGCCCGACCACAGCAGGAGCCAGGCCCAGGTTAATGGGTTAGGAACTCTTAGAAATCCAATGTAAACATTTTAAAACATCCAGAGGAGTCCAAAAACAAATAAACAAACAAAGCCACAGTTGTTCAGGCAGCATGTGGGGGTGACTTTCTGGAATTAGGGGTTGTGGCATCGAAGGGTGGAGGGGGATGAGGTGGCAGATCCCATCCAGAGGTTTGTTGGGCTCCATAGGAACCTCAGGCTAATGGGGTGTGATTTGGGTGTTCAGCTCCAGCCAACTGGTGGGCAAAGGCTCCCAAACGCCCTCTCCTTGCACCACTAGTGTGGCGGGATGGGAGCTTCAACACATCCCTCAGATTATCCACGGGGAAAATCCCCAAGAGGAGCAGGATGTGGACTCCCCAGCAACACTCCTCCTCTTGGTTCCATTGGAACCTCCAACCTGACACACTAAAAAAAGGGTAGAAATCAAAAGGGTTTGAAGAATTTTGGCAAAAGGCTGAGAATGGGCAGAGGCAGGGCTGAGGAACACGGGGGCACCATGTCCTGGCTCCCAAGGGTGGCCAATCCCACCTTCAGCCCCACTGATCCCCCCCACCCCTGTAGTGCATCCATCAGATTTCCAGGGAGTCAAGGCCAGGCAGTTCTTTCATCACCCCAATGGCAAGTGACAAAAAAACATTTAAAATTACACTTGACATAGACAAAGGCACCTAAAAGCTTCACAACACCATCAGGGCTGCTCTAGTGAGGAGGCTCCAAGAACTCCCAAGCTCCTTGCACACTGGCCAGGGAAAACCCTGGAGTTGGGAGCATATTCCATGTCCTAGAGCCAGCAGAAAGCTGGACCTGCAGCAGGGGGTCAGTGTTGCTTGTAAACTGAAATTCAGGGAGGCTCTGCCCTCCAGTTCAGGGTTTGACCCTGGAAACATGGGTCATGCAGCCTCCAGGCTGTGCTTCCCTCATTATTGAGTGTGACACAGGATGAGTTAATTGAGAGACAGGGAATTCTGCAGGGATGAGGGGGAAGGGGATTCTCCTCCAGAAACTATGACGTGTTTAGATAAGGCACATGTAGAGAAAACTATTCAAAAGATCACTTGCAAATCTATTCCACCCAGCTAGGCCCACCTCCCTGTCTCTTTCCCAGGAGCCAGTTTTGTTTTCCAGTTGCTCAGCGTGAATTTGGAGTGACCCCAATGCCACCCTGAGGACAGCAGGCTCTGGGGTGCCCAACCCCTCCCAGCTCTCCCAAATGGAACACTCTGGATCACTGGCCTAAATTTGGAGAGCCAAAGACTTGCAACACTCACTCCCAAAATGTTGGGAACTGATCTCCCAGTTTTGACAGGTTTGAAAAAAATCACAGCAGACTGTTGAGGGGGAAGAGGAAAGTGCAGTCTTTGCTGCCTGGATCACTACAGGGCACAGGGAATTGGATGGCTCAGGCTCCAGGAGCTAAGATGTGCAGGCACAGAATGGAGATGAATGATGAGATGGAGGCCAGTCTTCTGGAAAACAATCCCTCTCAACAGCTTCATCCTCCCTTCAGCTGACCTTGGAGAGAGGCAGGAACCTCCCTGTCTTGGAAAGGAAGGGCTGCAGACCAGAACTGCCCAGCTCACAGCAGCCACCAGGACTGAGGAACTTCCCTTGGCCCTCCCACACCCTCCTGTAATGTTTGGAGCCCAACTCCATCAGCAGGAGGCAGAATGAAACTACTCTTTGGAACAGAATCATTTCCACACCACACCAGGGCCCCAGAGCCAAGACCAAGTGTTATCTTGCATCCAGCTGCTGGCTGGGAGCCCAGGAAATGGTGCCCAGGAAAAGGGTGCCCCAACAGGACAAGGTGTGTCTGGTGGGGCATTTCCTGGGTCAGCACAAAACCTGGCTGGGAGTTCCACGGTGGAGAGATCTTGTGCTGAGTCCTTGTACCAGGGTGAACACCCAGTGCCCAGTGCCAGGTCTGCACTGGCCTCCACTGGTTCTGATTCAAGTTTGCAGCGAGCTATCATTAACCTCATGAGATGATTCTGCACCTTTGAAGCACAAAAAGCTTTGGCAGCAGGGAAAGCAGGACTTGGAGCATCCCCACAGTCTGAGTCAGGCAAACGAGGACCTGTGGCCTTCACATCTGAGCAGCTCCTCACAGGGAGGGAGGAGGGTTCACAAATCACTGGTACCAAATCATTTAAGTGTTGCATTTCTCTTGGAGTGGAAAAGTCCACATTATTCATCCACGAGAGTAAACTTGAGTTGCTCCCAATGCTGTGGG
This sequence comes from Hafferia zeledoni, assembly GCA_035583235.1. Classification (NCBI taxonomy): domain Eukaryota; kingdom Metazoa; phylum Chordata; class Aves; order Passeriformes; family Thamnophilidae; genus Hafferia; species Hafferia zeledoni. The sequence continues at coordinate 3,548,277 of JAWWEV010000084.1, forward strand.
TGCTGCAGGGTGCTGTGCATTCCGTGGGAGCAGAGGGCAGGGGCAGCCATGGGAGGGTTGCACTGGGGGACGTCCAGTCTGGTTGGGGATGGTCAGGAGAGGATTCCCTTGAGGAAGGGCACTGAAGGGTTTGCTCCTCAGTCTGCAACGAGGCAAATACTGGCAGCTCAAGGCAAGCAAAAAGCTTTGTGCAGTGGAGGTGGGAAGGGCTGAGCATGGATCTTCTGCAGGGAGCAGGAGACAAGACCCAAAAAGGCCCCCTGAGGTGAGTGGGTGCTTGAGGGGGAATGCAAATGATCTCTTCCAATAACAAGAATAAAAAGACCAGAAAGGAGAGAATCCAGGCAGTTTGCAGCTGGTGCTGCTTAAGGCCATTGGTTTCCTGGGGGGTAGTTGGGCACTGTGGGATACTCTGGCAGGCTGTTCCCAGAGAAATTGCTGTACTGGGCCTCCCTGCTGGGGGGGTTCCTCCAGGCCCCGCTGTTCCACTCCTCCTGAGCCTTCTGGAAGCTTCCACCTCCCCCTCGGTAGATTTTATGTACCTAAAGGTGAGAGGGAGAACAAGAGGAGTCACCACCAGGAGCCCACAGCTCTGCACAGCTGCAGCCACCGGCGTGCCAGGGCATGGATTTATTCCTCTCTCTGCCAAGAGCTGGATTTCCAAGGAACAAAAGCACTAAAACACAATAATAGAGGGAAGAGAGGTGCAAATAAATAGTATTAACCCAAGACTTGAACTTCTTTCAGCCACATTCCCAGGATTCAGGTGGGGATCTCCCAGCAATGCAGCCAGCCCAGGCCTGAGCACTGAAACCTCTCCAGCACTGACACTGCTGCTTCCACAGGGGTTCTGTCTTCTCCCATTCTCTTCCATCTGCCAAAGCTTTCCAGACAGTCCTTTCTGCAGAGGACACTTCCCACTCTGCCACCAGTGCCCACTGCAGGTGCTTCACTGACCACCCCAAGGAGCACCAAATCAGAGAATCATTAAGGAATCATTAAGGTTGGAAAAGACCTTAAAGATCATCATCAAGTCCAACCACCAACCAAGCACCAACACCATACCTTGTACTCAATGGCCACATCCACACGTTTTCTGAACACTTCCACGGATTGTGACTCCACCACTGCCCTGGGCAGCTGTGCCAGGGCTTGACAACCCCTTCCATGAAAAAACTTTCCTAATATCCAAACTAAACCCCCCATTTCACACAGGCTCAAGTTGCTTCACATAAAGTTTGCATTGAGAGGCATAAAGTGACATCTCCACATGACATGGTGACAATGTCCAGCCTGAGCTGCCTGGTGGTATGTGGATTTGTCTTCTAGAAACTTGAAGAGCCCCCAGCTGACTGCACTGCACAGCTTTCCAAAGCAATCATGGCTTATGGTGCTGCTGAGCTGCCCCTTCACATCATTGCTATACAAAGGCAGATACTCCAAGTCAGAGACAGAACCACAGAATCCCAGATTGGTTGGGGTTGGAAGGGACCTTAAAGGCCACCTCATTCCACCCCCTGCCACGGGTAGGGACACCTCCCACAAACAGAACCTACCCTTAAGATGCAGATGAGCATGGCAACTGCTGCCATGGTGAACATGATGGCAGGGAACAGCATGAACACGGCAGCTGCCACATTGGTGCTGAAGAAGGTGATGGCTGCCAACCACCCACTGGGGAGACAGAGAGAGACAACAGTGTTAGAACTCACTTTGTAAAGTGTCTTTGTTATCAGAAAACTGTTCATTCATTTGTAAGTGTGGCCAGGCCCTGGCACAGGTTGGGCAGAGAGGCTGTGGCTGCCCCATCCCTGGGAGTGTCCAAGGCCAGGTTGGACAGGGCTTGGAGCAACCTGGGCTGGTGGAAGGTGTCCCTGCCCATGGCAAGGGGTGGAATAAGATGGTCTCTAAGGCCCCTTCCAACCCAAACCATTCTGGGATTCTGGGATTCATAACCCAGAAATTACAAGGCAGGTTTAAAGCCCTTGAAAATGAAAAGAACAGTGAGGAAAATGAACAGAATGAAATGCTGGTACTTCCCTAAGATCTTAACCCTCACTGCCAGCAGCCCTTGCTAACCCAGTCTCAGAGCTTCAAGGGACAGCCAGAAGATTTATTCCCAACGTGCTTTTGGTTGTGCATCTAGAGATCAGAACTGGGATCAGGGAACACCAGAGTCCTATGATTTACACTCCACCTCCACTCCTTTGATGGCAATGACCAGGTAGGGCAGGACAGGTATGAAAACCAAGTGTTACAGGGTGTGTTAGGACTTTGCATTACTTTTAGTTTCAGCAGGAATTGCTCTCAAGTCTCTGCAGAAGTTAAAATGCCAGACCAATGCACCAAGGCTGCGAGAGCTCAAGGAGCATTTGGATGATCTCTAAGGCACAGGGTGTGACTTCTGGGGTGGTCCTGAGCAGGGCTGAGGGCTGGACTCCACGATCCTGGTGGGTCCCTACCAGCTCAGCAGATTCTGGGATTCTAAGGAACAATTACAACCCAGCCAAGGGCAGACACTAACATACCCCCATTTCCTTTAGGAGGACTCTCCCAGTACTTCTCCACAGGCCAACAGTGAGTCCCCACACTCTGCCCACTGTGTGCACTGAGGGCAAAGCTGAGCCTGACACTGCCTGGTTAAATGGGAAAAGAAATGGACATTCAGGAGAGGTCGCAGAAAGACCAAACAGGTGAAGATCACAGAATCATAGAATGGTTTGGGTTGGGAGGGACCATAAGGCCCATCCAGTGCCACCCCTTGCCATGGGCAGGGACACCTTCCACTATCCCAGGCTGGCCCAATCCCTGTCCAACCTGGCCTTGACTTCTGCCAACACAGCAACGAACCCAAACTGTGCACCCCAGGGCAGATACAACCATGCTTCTCCCACTCCCCCTGCACAGACTCCTCCAGTTTCCCAGCCCATGGACACAGCCAGACCCCCATGGCTGGGGGTTTGCTCCCCTTACCACGCTCCCCATCCGGAGAAGCCGATGGCCTGCAGGACTGTGAGCACGAACTGTGCCCCGAAGATGAAGAAGAAGGCCATGAAGTTGAAGGAGCTGTCTGACCTGCAGGAGAACAGGGCAGGTCAGGGGGGCACTGCCACTTTGTGCTGCTCCACACTGATGTCTGACCCCACCACCCTCCAATGAGTGTCTCTGGAGGGATCCCTGCACACCTGTGTGCCTGGAAGGCGTCTCTTCCTCCCCTGGCAGTGAGAGAACAACAGCCCCAGATCCAGCAGCCCCTGTGCCCCCCCAGCAGCTCCTCTGCCCCTCAGCAGCCCCTGTGCCCCCTAAGCAGGACCTCTGCCCCTCCAGCAGCCCCTCTTGCCCCCCAGCAGCACCTCTGCCCCCCCAGCAGCCACTCTTGCACCCCCAGCAGCACCTCTGCCCCCCCAGCAGCCCCTCTGCCCCCCCAGCAGCCCCTCTTGCACCCCCAGCAGCACCTCTTGCACCCCCAGTACCACCTCTGCCCCCAGTGACCTGGCTCTGCAGCTGCTCTGCCCCAGTGTGATGGCACACGAGGAGAGGAGCAGAGACAGTGCCCTGCCAGAACATCTGAGTCACCCTCTGACCCAACACCAGCCCTGACACCTGCCTGGCTCAGCCATGGAGCCACACAGGGGTCCAACACTGCAGGCAGAGCTTGTCCACACACTGGCAGTGATCACTGAGTATGAGAATTCCAGCTGGAATGTCCCAGTGTCTGCCTGGCATCACATTCACAGGCCCACAGTTGACATTCCAGCACTGGGACACACCATGAGGGAAAACAGCCACGAGAGAGGTGAGTGGTGCCCTGAAAGCAGAGGCACAATTCCCATCTCTGCAGGCTCCCCGTCCTCAGGATGCACAGGTGAGGGCCTGGCATTTATGCAGGTACAATAATTAGCATGAAAATTACCTCAAACTAGAGGCTGAGCAGAGGCACTCACAGTCCCTGCCATGGGGGCACTGGGGGCACAGCCCTGTCCAGGTCTGGGCTCTGCCACAGAACATCTTCATCCCATTACCCAACTACATCAGGCACATCTAAAACTCCCCAAACTACCATTTTTAATCATATAAGTGATTCCTATTCTCTCAGGAACTCAAATTGCCAATGATTTTATACAACAGATTTATACAAAGCAGTTGGTTATGAGGCAGCTTCGTGCAAAGGTGTTGACAAAAGAGCTCCAGTCACTGCCAGCTCCTGCTTAAACCCTGAAAGCATTCAAATGTTTATTATTTTAATTATTTTTACTACGTTTATGTTTGCAAGTATTGCAATTCTAGCCCCTGATACCTACAGAGGTGGGACCCCAGGCCCTGGATCCTGGCTAGTCTGAGCCAAGAGGAAAAGCCTCCAGCCAGACCCTCATTCCTCACTCAGAGAGACCCGTGCTGGTCCAGGGATCTGCTGTGGCCGTAGAGATGCTGTGGAAAATTTGTATCCTCCCAATCCTGCCCTTCAAATACCACCTCAGGTACAGCAGTGGGAAAGAAATACTCTGACCAGGGCCTGCTCACAGTGGTGCCTGCCAGGACCCAAATAACAGGGATTGGCTCCAGGCTGAGCCTTCACACAGGCTCTTTGAAGGGGCTGGAGGAGTCTCCCTTTGAAAGGATCTGCAGCAATTAGTGAGGATACAGAGAAAAAGTGATTTCTCATCCAGCTTCCTGGTGCAGATTTGCTCCAGCTCTGCCCAAGCACCAGGACTCTGCAGTTAATTTAATTTGAGATGCAGTGGAATGACAGAGGTTTTAGGGGAGCATCCTTGCAGGACAGGTGCCAGCACTGAGGGGTGGCTTCCTCCAGAGCATGTGGGTCTGACCTTGCCTCTGGAATCCCCACTGTGTGATTTCACACCAGCAGGGCAGTGCTTTCCAAGCCTCTTCCCCAGCTGATGCCACAGGGATGATCCCTGGGCTCCCCACTCTGTCCCAGGGGCTGATTCCTTATTTAACTGTGCACAGTCACCTCGGGGACCTTTCAGTGTTCAGTTGCATAAACACATACAAACAACATAAAAGAAAGGATTAGAAACAGCCCCTGTGGGAGATCAGTGGGGAGGAGTTATTTTCCCTGAATTCAGAATGGAAATTCCTCTTTGAACAGAGGCCCTTGGGCTTCTGAGCTTGGGATGGGGACAAACCCCAGCCCAGAGGGCAAAAGCTGGGGTTTTCATTTCATTTAGAACTTCCTTTTCCACCAGAAATAACCCTCCCCTGTACTCCATGATGGAGTCACTGGTGATTTAAGGATCCCCAGTGCTGCTGGCACCCAAAGTGTAAATTCAGAAGAGCATTTAAACAACTCATTCATCACGTGCTGAACAGACAGGACCCACCTACCACACTCCATTTCCATCAGCTGCTCTTGCAAACCAGCTCATCACAGAATCTGGTGAATAACCAAAATCCAGAGTTTTCTACCAGAAAGAGCTTCACCTTCAGGGTGCAAATCCCTGGCTGGGGTGTGGAGGTGACTGTGCCAGCCTGGAAGCTGCTCAGGCCCCTCACAGCTCTGCCAGACATCACACATTAATGTCTCAATGATGCCTTCTGTCCCCAGAAAGCAACAGCAAATGCAAATGATTATTAATTAACGTGAAAAATGTAGGATGGCTTTAAATATTTGTGGAGTTTCAGGACTGGCTCCAGGGAACTGCTTTTATCTAAAAAGCAAAGCAGCCAAGCTTGAGTAGCTTGAGACAGAAACCACAAGAGTTCTCAAAAACTAATACCTTAATAGCCTTCCATCAAAACAAACTTCAGTGAAGCTTTACCAAATTAGTATCTAGTTTAATGCTGTACTGAAGTGAGGGTGCTGCTCAGCTTGAGATATTTAAGTAACACATGAATTCCAGCCTCATGGGAGTGCCTGCTCACCTCCAACCCCAGGCAGGTGACCCTCAATCCTAGACTTTAAAAATAGCCACATTCTTCTTAATTCTGAAAGTAAACAAGAAAAAAAAATCTTCATCCCAGCCAGAGAGCTGTCCCCAGTAACAACTCCCCTAGAGGGAACTGGCACAGGTGCCCCTGGTGGGCTCCCACTCACCGGAAGGCTTTGTAGGCAGGGCGGAACCAGCAGATGTAGCCACAGGGGCTGAAGAGCACAAGCCAGAGCAGGGCCAGGCCAAAGTTGACCCCGTAGCCTCCTCCAATCCACCAGGCCAGGCAGGCCACAAGGTTCACTGCCAGGGTGATGCAGTAAACTGGGGAGAGGGCACAGGAGAGGGGTGGGGTGAGGAGGGTTCAGGATGTGGGGAAAAAGGGAACAAAAAATACTGGCTGGAGCTGTGCCAGGGGGTTGGGATGGATCTCAGGGAAAGGCTCTTCCCCCAGAGGGTGGTGGGCACTGACCAGGCTCCCCAGGGCAGTGGGCACAGCCCCAAGGCTGCCAGAGCTCCAGGAGTGTTTGGATGATCCTCTGGGGCACAGGGTGTCTCTTGGGGATGGGCCTGTGCAGGGCTGAGGGTTGGACTGGATGATCCTTGGACAACACTCTGGGGGACAGCGTGGGATTGTTGGGGTGTCTGTGCAGGGCCTGGGGTTGGACTGATGATCCTTGGGGGTCCCTCCCAGCTCAGGATACCCAGGGTTGTGGGCCACCGCCTGTGTGCCCATGGCAGTGGGAGGCTCAAGCCCAGCAATGCTCTGAGTGAGTCCCAGGCTCCTGTGTGAGCCTGGAGCACATCCAGCCCCATAGGAATCCTGCAGCACAGGGCAAGGGAACTCATTTGGGACCTGCCAAAGGTGGAGAGCACAGCAGGAACCCACGTGACCAGTATCAGACTCAGGCAGTATTATCATGAATTAGGAGCAAGGTCCAATTTCCACTTGTAGCCAAACCCCCTCGTGAGATGAGAGGGGTAAACCCACCCTGGACCCCTAGAGTGACTCTGTGCCTGCTGGGGCTGCCCCAGGAGCGACTTCAGAGCCAGCTCAGGGCCTTGCAGGATCTGTCTCTGCTTCCCTGGGCCCCTGAGGGACCCTGAAGTCAGCTTGAGGGCTTGGAAGTGCTGCCTTGAGTGAGGGGATAAGCAAACTGCAATCAGGCTGAGGATATGGGACCACAGGGGTGCCTCAAAGGCCTTTTCACATCCCTGTTCCTGTCACTTGGATAAAAAGGAACAGTTGACAGAGGCCCCCAGAGCTCAGCAGTGCTGCATTAAATACCTGTGCATGAAGTGATGCTGCTCCCCCTTTCCCTGGAGTCACATCCCTGGAAAAGAGGGCTGCTCACCCCCAGCCTGCTCTCCTCCAGGGACTGCCTGCACCCCCCCAGGCTCTGCCAGTGCCCAACAGCTCAGCCCAGCAACAGCTCCTGCTCTGGAAAATTCCTAAAAACCTTGTATAAATGAGAACAGAGAAAGGAGAAGGTGGAGGTGCAAACACCAAAGACCTCCCAGCACAGCTGGTGATGAGCTGACAGACACTTTGGAGCTTGGCCTCAGCTCTTCAGGCAGAATGAAAACCCTGAATTTCTCTTCCCCCCTGCAAAGGGAACATGCCCTGCCTGTTCCTTGGTCCCTTGCTCATCTCCACTTCGCTGGCTTGGTCCTTCTGGCTCTTCCCTTTCCTCCTCTTCACACAGCCTGGGGGGTACTAAAAAAGGTTTTATGGTCATAAAATAAGACTGACAACACAGTCAGGAGAATGTAGTGTGGAAAGGAAAGCATCTGAACCCAGATTCTACTTCTGATTACAGACGGCCTGAGAGTTAAAATTAAATGTTGGGTTACTGCAAAGAAAATTCCTTCTGAGTGACTTTATACACAGTGGTTTGGATGTGTTTCAGTACTGGGGGAAGACAGAATATTAGTTATTTAAATTAATTAATTTTAGGATTGAACAGGTTGTGGACTCCCCATCCCTGGAAGTGTCCAAGGCCAGGCTGGACAGGGCTTGGAGCAACCTGGGACAGTGGGAGGAGTCCCTGCCAATGGCAGAGGGTGAGACTGGATGAGCTTTAAGGTTCCTTCCAACCCAAACCATCCCATGATTCTGTGAAATCTCATTTATCCAGCAATTAACTATACTTTTCATTTTTATTTTCAGGAGTCATTTATTCTCCAACAGTTACTTAATAAAAAAAAAAAACCAACAAAACACCATCAAGCCAAAAAAAGAACCTATAAAGTTTTAAGGAACTTTTAGTTTTCTTCAGTAACATTTTCAGGCCCTCCAGTGCCTCAGGTTGGAGTTTGTTCTCCACCAGTGGGAGCTCTGGTACAGGCTTGCCCAGGTCACCCTCCACCTTAATCAAATGCTCGCATCCATTTAAAATAACGAGCATTCACCCTTCCAGCAACGACTTTTGTGTTTGTGCTTTTTCCAAGTGGCCTTTTCTTGTTTCCCACCTCCCCTCTGCCACAAAGTGGGGGAGAGCCCAAAGGGAGCATGCTGCAGATGAGAGTGGGAGCCCCCTGGTGCAGATGGGGGTCCGCTGGCCATGCCCAAAACCCTGGCATCCTTCCAGCCTGCCATGAACTCCACTGAGGGCCCCTTTGTTTGGGCAGAGGGAGCACAAAGGCGGCTTTGGAGCCGCAGTGTCGCCCCAGCGAGTCTGGAGGGACAAGCGGCTTCTTCAGGCAAGAACATTACAGAGCTCATTGCAGCAGCTCCACATCACCCAGCAACAATGGAGCCACAGATTAGGCCATTATTTATGCACACAAATCCCTCTCCTACACACATCCCATGCATCTGGAATAAAAGCCACACCACCAAATGCAGGGCTGGCAGCAAACGAGCTTCCATTCAGTGCCGAGGGTGAAAGAGGGTGACAAGCATTGGGGGGAAAAAGATAAGCAAGGCAAAGGGATTTTTAATCTCCCCAAGCATTCCCTGTGCTTTCCTAGACCTGCCACACCAATTCCATCCCTTGGAGAAGAATGGACCATTTTCATTCCCAGTTTTTGAAAGGCTGAGGCAGAGAACAGGAGCCCAGAGCTCTGTTCACATGGAGTATCAGCACATCACCAGCTGTGGGAGAGCGTGAGCTCCCTCCTCCAGAGGGATGGGAGTATCTGGGGGGGTATAGATGGCTAAGTAAAAGCCAGCATGTGGCTGGAAGACACTGCATCCCTCGGGAAGGGAGAGCTGTGGATGGCACAAACAGGGAGGAATTTCGGCCTTCCTGGAGTGAGTTTGGAAGTCAGGGAGCAGCAAACAGGGCTCAGTTTTTTTCTTGCCTAAACTTCTCCTATTTATGTTACTTTAAGGGAACTGGGGATTTCCTTGAGGTGGCTGTTTTTGGGAGTTAAAAAGGCTGGAGAAGGACTTTGGACAAGGGCCTGGAGGGATAGACAAGGGGAATGGCTTCCCACTGCCAGAGGGCAGGGATAGATGGGATATTGGGAAGGAATTCCTCCCTGGGAGGGTGGGCAGGCCCTGGCACAGGTTTCCCAGAGCAGCTGTGGCTGCCCCATCCCTGGAAGTGTCCAAGGCCAGGCGTGACAGGGCCTGGAGCAACCTGGGCTGGTGGAAGGTGTCCCTGCCCATGGCAGGGGGGTGGAACTGGATGGGCTTTAGGGTCCCTTCCAACCCAAACCATTCCATGATCCCTTGACACTAACAAAGGTTTCAAATGTATTCTGCTTTTTGCTCCTCTTCCAATTTACTAACAGACTTTTCCAGCACTGATACTCTCCTTTCTTCAAGAATCTTCCAAGATTCAAGGCACAGCAGCTTAAAATTTGGGCATAAAATTACATTAAGTATTGTAAGAGGAATCCTTGTTCCTCACAACTAACTGCAGTCAAAACTTCAAAGCACATGAGCCATTGGGATCTGTGGGGGTTTTATCACACATTTACCTCTCCCCAGCACAGGTTTCTTACTGAACTTACAGATCCAAACGTGGTAGATCCTCTTCACCAGAAACTGGTGATCGATGGGAATTTCATCAGCAAAATTCTGGTAGAAACACGGTTTGAGGGGGATGAACTTGGGCAGGGGTGGGAAGTTGTTCACCTTTTCTACAACACAGAACACACATGACATTGATTTTAGTACATGCAAGGCTGAGAGAGGGGAAAATGAGCTGAGAAGCATCACATGGATCATTAATACCTTTACAATCAGTGTGAAAGATGCTGCAAGACAAAAACTTACAGGATGAAGTTCCTTAGGAAGGGGTGGAATGAGATGGGCTTTAAGGCCCGTTCCAACACTAACCACTCTGGGATTCCATGATTCTATGTCAGGGATGATTTTATTTTATAAAGACTCATGATTTTAAATGGAAAAGGAGTATGTTCAAGGTTTTCCTGCAAGGTTAAATCCCAGGGGAAAAGAAAAGCAAGAAAAAAAAAAAGGAAAAGCTTTGCATTCAGAGACAATAAATCAGCAAATGCTGCTCAAGGCAATGTGGCAAAGAAAACCCTACCTTGGGAAGAAATTCTGTTTTAAAATCAAGTAATTAAGTGCCCAAAGCCTCTGCACTGAAGCTGCTGTCAGCTCCCAGATCTGTTTGTGTGTGCCTGGATGTTCCTGCATGTTTGGGAATGTTTGCTCTTGCCTTGCAGAGCTGATTAAAGTTTGATTCCAGGGCATTGTGACTAATTGTCTCTAGTCTACTTCAGCCCCAATAAACAGAATTAAAAACTATCAGAGGAAGAGATGAAGAATGTCCTGGGAAAACCTCCAAATGGTGCAGGAGACAGAGGAAATGTCTGAACAGGAACTGTCAGCACAAGAGCTCCCCTTCTCTTCCCTTTATCTCCATGGGAGGAGACACCTTGCAGGAGCAGCTCCTCAGCTGTGTTTGAAGGTTGGCAGGGAAGAGCCTGAAGCTCAAGCAACGGTTTAGGAAGGAAAAGGCTTCCCCTCATGTATATTTTCACAGAGAAAATCTGGTGAGGAGAACTCCCACTGGGAGCACATCAGAAGGAACTGTGCAATAAGTCTGAAGTCACCAGCTCAGTTTGACTTTTCCTCATGAAAACAAACATTAAATCTTCTGCCCCTCCTCCCCCACCTCCCCCAAACCCACTTCACTATAATGCTATTGCCTTTCAGCTTGTTGAGTTACTGGTTAACACCTGCTGCTGACCCACCACATGGGTGAACAAACCCCACCACTGATGGCCCACGGGGGCTTTCAAAGTCCACAGGAATTTGGACTTCTTAGCATTAATTTTTTGCTTGTGACAAACCCCTAATGGGATTTCTCCTGCCCAGTGTGGCGCAGCAGCCTGGAGAAGGACTTAACAAGGCTGGATCAAGGGAAAGGAGGGGGCACAGGTCTGAAAGCTCAGCTCTGGGGAAGTCAGGAAGACCAAGATTAATCAAACACAGTGAAAGCAGGTTCTCTAACAACTTTGGATTTGTTTTTTGTTGTTTGTTTTTTTTTTTTGAGGGATGAGGAAACTTTTGTTCTGTCCCCCTTCAACAGCTGAAGCTGTAGATTGTTACTCTGGTTCTGCTCTCTCCCATTTTCTGGCATGGGCAATAGAGCTGCTGCCAGTTTCCAATGCAGAGCTCCCAGATGGTGGGGCCAAAACCATCCAGTCACTGCAGTTTGTCCTTTTTCAAGCTCATAAAATGCTCCAAATTGTTTGCTAGGTACCCAGAGATGGGGATTCCACCTCTCCTCTCCTCTGGTGCCCACCTCCTCCCACCCAGAGACCCTGCAGTTTCCACCTGTCCTGGGTTACCTCTGAGATCAGACTAAAGAAATGAGGTTAAAACAGTCCCTTACAGGTCTGACTGCAGAGCCTGGAGTGCTGCAGGGTTGATCCAAGGCTAGGATCAACCCTTTAGATCAGCAAACACACCCTGTGCTTTCACAAACCAGTAGCAGCTGGGGGCAAGTTCCAGACCTTTTTGGAACTTAAAAAAATGTTGGATTTCATTAGTAATTTCACTACAAGGAATATTCAGATGGGTTAATATCAGCAGCACAGCTGGGAACACTGTGGAAAGTCTCTGTAAGGAAGGAATTATTCTCATGTATTTTTTGTGAATGAATTCCATCCTCATGAAACTTTCACACCTGAGCCTTCAGCACTTCAGCAGAGCCCTCAGGTGACAGACCTGCAGTGGCCAAAGCAGGAAAGGCAACCTGAACTCACCAAGAGAAGCAGGTGAAGAGCTTTAGGGATCACCAAGATCTTGGGAAGGGACACAGGTCACACTCCTGACATGTCCCAGCCACCACAGCATAATGAAACAGGCTCTGGAACCACTCTCCCTCCTTTGCCATAGTTGGGGTGCTCTTACCTGCCATTTCTATTAGGAGTGCTCCCTGGTGAGGTTTCAAACAGACCAACAGATCTGCTGGAGAAAGAAAAACCAGGTCAGCACGTGGCACTCACCAGCACCCAGAGAAGCTCCTGGAACAGGGAGGATTTCCAGCCCAGTGTGTGACAGAGAGCTGGGGGCTCCTATCACCAACTGCCTCTCTGCAATCACCCAGAGCAGGGTGTTCGGAATATCACAGAAAGAGATCCTGATTTCTCATTGTTCACAGGCAGCACCTCACCCAGCATAGCCCCACTATCAGCCACTTGGGAGGTTTGGTACCATCCAGCAGCAAACAAAGTGCCCCTGGCAGCCCCTGCAAGGGCTGAGGATGCTCAGGGAGCCCCTGGCAGGGCACCTCCACACTCCAGGGGCAGCCCCAACCCAGCAGAGCTCAAACATAGAATCATAGAATGGATTGGGTTGGAAAAGACCTCCGAGATCATCAAGTCCAACCCTTGGTCCACCTCCAGTCCCTTGACCAGATCATGGCACCCAGTGCCACGGCCAAGCTCAGTTTAAAAACCTCCAGGGATGGGGAATCCACCCCCTCTCTGGGCAGCCCATTCCAAT
>JAWWEV010000084.1:3578555-3599693 GCA_035583235.1 Hafferia zeledoni
AACACCCCCAGCTCCCTCAGCCTCTCCCCACAGGACTTGTGCTCCAGTCCCTTCACCAGCCTTGCTGCTCTTCTCTGAACCCCAAAGAGTTTGGGTTGGGAAGGACCTCAAAGCTCATCCCCTCATCCACCTTCAAGCTCCTTCCCCTGCCATGGGCAGGGACAACTTCCCCTAAACCAGGTTGCTTCAGGCATGCCTGGCACGGGCAGGATGTGTCCTGCAGGGTGCTGGGGTGGCACCGAGCACCATCCCCGGGGCTGCCCCACCCGGGGCCGGGCCGGCGCTCACCGATCTCGAGCACGGAGATGTCGGGGGGCAGCTGCGCCCCCTCCAGGCCCCCGTGCGCGAACAGGGCCGGCTCCAGCATCAGCTCGTAGATGGACTCCTGCTTGATGAGCGTGGCATCGGCCACGTCCAGGCTGGACTGGTCGGGCGAGGGCTGCGCCGAGGCCAGCAGGTCCAGGTTGTAGTAGGTGCTGCTGCCGTCGGGGGTGAGGGGGAAGTCGAAGAGGAGCCCGTCGGACAGCGTGGAGATGTCATCCAGGTCTGAGAGGCCGCTGCTCACGCTGGTGGTGTAGACGCGGCTCAGGGGCTCGGGCTCATCCTTGGGGCCACCACTCTGCTCCTGGCTCTGCTGGTGCTTCTGCACCTCGGCGTAGAGGCTGTCCCGCTGCTTCTTGGACATGCGGCCGAACTTCACCGCTGCCCCGGGGCGAGATGGCACCGCGTCAGGGCAGCTGCGCCTGGCAGGGCAGAGCCACGACCACCCACCCGCCTGGCAAGGGTCCTGACTCCCAGGGCAGCCCAGGGTTTGGGGCAGGGAACCCGCTGGGTGCACCCGCCGCCCCAGACCCACCCTGGGGTGAACGGAACAGAACGGAATCGATTTACTCCACTTCCCACACAAAAGCATTTCTTGTGTCCGAAACCCTCCCCGCACCGGGCTGACCCTCTGTGGGGGAAGCAGCTTCATCCTAAGAGCCTGACTCGCTCCGAGAAGGAGCAGACAGCCCCAGGGGACCCCGGGCACCCACTGGCACGACTCACCATCACGGGACATGCCCAGTGCCAGGCATTTCTGCAGGCGACAGTGCTGGCAGCGGTTGCGGTTAGTGCGGTCGATCAGGCAGTTCCTCTGCCGGGAGCAGGAGTAGCTGGCATTGTTCTGCTGGCTCCTCCGGAAAAAGCCCTGCGTGGAGGACGGGAGGTGTTGGCAAAGTGCCCTGCTGGGTGCCAGGCCCCCACAGCTGCCCCCGCCCGCCAGCCCCCGGCGGCCCCGGGCTCACCTTGCAGCCCTCGCAGGTGATTACACCATAGTGGATCCCTGAGGACTTGTCTCCGCAGATCTTGCACGGGATCACTTCGATTTGGGCTGGGGAGGAAGGAGGAAAGAGGGAAAAGCACGGGGGTTAATGATAGTCAATGCTGAGCAGGAGAGAGGTGGGCCCCTATGACACGCCTGGGGACACTGAGGAACGAGAGCTGGACCCACCGGCAGCTCAGCCCTTCCTGCAGACCCTGAACCTCAGAGAGGTCCCCAAAAAGGCTCACACAGTGCACGGGGTACCACCATCTGCTCCCCTATTCTCTCCAGCAGCACAGACAAGGCAGGAAAGCCCTTGGAGCCGAGAGAGCGCAGGATGTTTGTGCATCTGCCTGCCCAGGCCCCTGTTTTGGAATCATTTCCCTTATTTTTCAACCGGTGTGTGCACCAAGATGGGGGCATCTCTGGCACAGGGACCATCCCCATCCCTGCAGCTACAAATGCTCTTCTGCCAGAGGTTCTGGACCAAACAGAGGGTCTGGGCCCTCCCTGCCTCCCCGGCAGCTCCTTTGAAAGCCAGGACCGATATAGTCATCCCCAGCTCAAGGTCCCGGCTCCTTCCCCCCACAAATCCGCTTCCCTCCCCGCTTCTGCTTCGCTGGCACTGAGCTGCTAATAGGCTTCGTCCTCCTCATTTTCCAGCTGCCCCAGATCTGGGCTGGCTGTGCCCTCCCCACGCAGGCGGGGGGGCACGCAGGGCACCCCCGGGACTCGTACGTGCCTCGTGGCATCTCTGCACCCTCTAATCCCGCACCAGGCGGGCTCAACCTGGCGCTGCTCTCGTGGTGGCAGGCGCCGCCACGCCAAAATAACCCCCACGGCCAGATTATGGTTATTTCCAGTCTCCTGGGCCTGTGCAAATCCCCACTCGGGTAATTCCCTTCTGCCTCTCTTCTCCCCCAGGAGCCATCGGCTCTGCTCGAGGGATGTGTTTTGTGGGGCCAACCCTGCGGGTGACAACCCCAGAGTTCAGCCAGAACCACCTGCACCGCGGTGCTTGGCAGCATCCTGGGGTCTGTGGCTGCCTGGGGTGAGCCTCACTGGTCAGACAGGCAGCTGAAGTGCCATCGGTACCCCAAGGATGCCACTAGTACCTCAGAGATATTATCAGTCCCCAGGGTTGCCACTGATCCCCCAGGGATGCTATTGGTCCCCCAAGGGATGGCATTGGTCCCCTCCAGGGATATTATCAGTCCCTCAGGAAAGCCATCAGTCCCTAAGAGATGCCATCAGTTCCCCCTCAGGGGTGCCATCACTGTCCCCTCTGCGGCAGGTTTGCTACCGTCCACACTGAGGGCGGGTTCACTCCAAATCCAGGTGCAAACAGAGGGATGGATCTCTCCTGTATCCACTGACTCACTGCTCAGCTCCTGCCACAAATTCACCAAGTGATTTTGGGGTTTACCCTTCCTTCCTGAGGCTGCCAGGCCAAACTTCTCCCAGGGCTGTGTGTTGTCCCCTCAAGAAACAAAGGGGTCACCTTTTGCCTGTACCTCTGCTGTGGTTCTAGGCCTGGGGCAGCAGAGCTGACCCTCCTGGGATGGGCAGGGGGCAGGCAGGGATAGCCAGGGCATCCTCACAGCCCACTCAACTTCACTGGCATCACAGCGCCGGGGTCACTCCTTTGGCAGGGGGATGGTGGCACAGACAGGACCCTGTGTGCCCACCCCCAAATCACGCCCCAGTTCCCCGGGTCCTGCTGCCATCCTCACCCACACCACCGGAGAGGCGTCCAGCCAGCAAACCTCGGGGACCTCTCCCCGTCCCGCCGCCCTGTCCCGAGCCCTGTCCCAGTCTCCCGGACGGGACAGAGGTAGTGGCATCACGGGGGGCACAGGGAGGGGGTGCCACCCCCGGCAGGAAGCTGCGTCGGCTCGTTATGCAACGTTAATTGCAGCCGCCGGCAGCGCGGGTGATGCATCGCGGGCACCGCGCCCTCCGCCCGCGGCCGATACTCCGGTACCCGGAATTCCCGGCACCGGCACCCCCGGGCTTTGCTCGGCCCGGCACCCACCGGCACCCACCCAGCATAGCCCGGGGGTGCCGCTCCACGCGCCCCACGGGGCCCCAAACCCCACCCAAGCTCCCAAGGACGCCGATTGGCTTCGTGTGATGCCCTTGGCCAAACCCTGCCCCGCACCCCAAAAGGGAGGGGAGACCCCCCCCAGAGCCCCCCGGAGCCAGAGCTGAGGGGGCGTGGGGATGATGCTGTTCTGGCTCCTGCTGGTGAAGCAGAAGCGCCGACTGCCCGCCGTGTGTCCGCAGCTTTTTGGGGCTCTAATTACCATCCTGCTAATTACCCGGCCGTGCCCGACACCGGCACCTGACCCGCACCCGCTCGTAAGACGTTCGCCCCAAATAACTGACGTCGATACACGGCCATAACCCCGGAGATGGCAATTACAGTCCAGGACGGCGTTTAATTGCTGCTCTGATCGTAAGCCCAGGCTGAATCACTCTTGTCGGCTCCCTCGGCGTCTCCTCATGCCGCGGCCACGTCTCCCCCGGGGCCCCCGGGGCTGCCAGATCACCTAACCCCGGGACCCCTGAACACCCTCTGGGGCAAACCCAGCAGGACGAGGAGGGGTGTGGGTGCTGAAAGGGTGGTCACAGCAGGACCCGGCATGCCCCAGATCTCACTGCAATCAGGGGGAAGCACCACCGCAGACCCCACACCTCGGGTATGCCCTCCCTGGGCTCAGTTTGCCCACCGGAGTACTCGACTCTTCCTCCCACCACAATTCTGCGAGCATCAGCCACGCTGTGCAAACGGGGGGTTCTTTAGGTGGGGGAGAACCCCTTCCCACTGCCTGGGGAGGGGCAGGAAGGGAAACTCCACACCGAGACCAATGGAGCTAAAATAGGGAGCATAGGAAAAAAAAAACAAAACCAACCCAAAACAAATAAAAGGGTTAAAAAAATAATAATGATCTCCAGTCGGCAATTAAAATGTCCCGGCAGTGGTATTTGCTCTCCTCCCACTGTAAACACTTCTTGCCCAACTCCCGGCCCGCTGCCACCGGCCGGCCCTTATGTAAGTGGCCCCGTGGCACGGTGCGGGACTCGGCCGTGCGGGGCGATGCCCCCGGTGCGGCGGCTGCGCGTAGCCCCGCGGCGGGACCAGCCTGGCCCACTGACACACTTTCTGCCCGTGGCCGCACGCGCTTGTGTAACCGCGCCCGTTAACCCTTCCCGGGGCAGAGCCGGGGTTCGGAGCGGCACCGCCACCTCCCGCCCCGGCCATGGGGCTTTGGAGGGCTTTTGGGGGGTGCCTCCAGCTGGGGACGCGCGTTTGCCACGCTGAGCTGCGGCTCTCTGTGGGGGACGCAGGTTTGTCCCTGCACAGCCCCCAGGTCGCCGTCACCCCCCAGAGCTGGCTGTGTGTGTCACCTCCTGCCCAGCACCGCTTACCCCAGAGCAGGCTGGAGGCTCTGGTGGTTTCGGCAGAGCCAGAGCCGCCCTCCCCGGAGCAGAACTCGGCCTTCCTCCCGCGTAGGCACACCCTCCTCTCTGTCGCCTCCGCCCCAAGGGCGGGCATCCCTCCTGCACCCCAAAACAAAACAAAGCAGGCCCTGCAGGAACTGGACACGGCGCTCCGGACCCTCCCTCTGTGGTCCACAGAGAATGGTGGCTCCATCCTCCTTCTCCTCCCACCCCTCCGCTCGGCCATACGATCTCACTGCTGAGGGGGAATCGCCCCAAAAACTCAGCACCGCATCGAACTCCAGGACATGCTGCATCCTCGCAGCTGCTGGAGGCTCTCCGTGTGCCCCCGGCTGGGGAGTGAGGATTCCTGGGAGGGGAGTGTTTTGGGGGGCACTGGCAGGTCCCTGTCCATGCAGTCCCCCAGGACTAACCTGCACATCCATCACCCGACAGGGCTGGGGGCAGGACACGGCCATCCCTTCCCTTGGGTGGCCACATGAGGCCGTGGTGCCCCTTGCCAGAGGCAGGGGGTGACCATCCCAGCCCCAAGTGTTTCGGAGGTGGGTCCGTGCCCCTGTGGCCACCCCTGCCCCAAACACCCCCAGGCTGCCGGGGCAGGAGCTTCCCCAGTGCCCTGGCTCATTACCCAGCGAACCTGCTGGGAAAGCAGGTCGGTGCCCCATCCCGCTGCCGCGCTCGATCGATGCCGCAGGACGGGCACCTCCGGTAATTAACAGCAGCCCCCCAGCCCCCGGCACCGCCAGCCCCAGCCCAGGCACCAGGACGCTCCCACACTGCACCACCAACGGGCTGTCCCCTCCCAGGGGTTTCAGCATCCAGAGAAGGGGAGGAAGACGAGTCCAGGCTGTACAGGGACATGCAGGGACCTACAATGCCATCACATCTCCCCAGTCCTTCCCTAAAACCTGGCTCTTCTTCTGCATCTCCTGCAGCTACCTCTGCCCCCAGGAGTGACTGCCCTTCCCCACAGCCTCCATCCACTGTTGTGTTTTGGGACAGTGGCTGTGGAGTAGGAATAAATAAGGAAATAAAGGGAATAATCACCCATTTACATCTGCTGTTGGCTTTGCTTTTAAACAGGCTCCTGTGCTGCAGAACCCCGGAGTCCCCCAGCACCCTGGAATTTCAGCTGGCAAATCCCATCCCCATCCATGCATCCCAGGGAACCCCAAATGTGCCAGACCAATGCTGTTCACAGCTCCAGCTCCAGGGGCTGGGACACCAGCAGCACCAGCAGCACTGGGGCCATGCAGGCAATAAGGAAACTTTAGATGACACAACTGCAGCCCTGAACCAGGCTGGGATGATGGAGCTGGGAACTGGTTTCCTAATTGATTAGCCGAGATTTCCTGGAAACTTTGGACAAGAACAAGGGGCTGAGCCACTCTTACCCTGCCCCAGGCCAACCCCTGGCCACCTTCCCTCATGGCCACACAGCCAGAGGGCTTCACATTCACCATAATCTCCGGCAAGGTGTTGTTTTTCCCTGTCCATGGCACAGTGTGTGTTCCCAGCTGGGAAATCGCGGTGTTGGGTGGGCAATGTGTCTCCCCCACGGCCCCCATGGCAGCTCCAGCCCCGGCTGCTCTGGTTCACCAGCTCCTGTGCCACGCAGCTCCGTGCCAAGGCCAGCCCCAATGGCGCAGGACGCAGCCCTTTGCACTTTGGCTGGCGCAGAAGGATGGCAAAGGTGAGGCAGCGGGGAGGGGGACCTGCTGCCAGCCCGGGGTGGGGACAAACCGGGACGCGGAAGGAGAACCCCTCCAGCCCTGCAGCTAAATCGGGGGGGGGAGGGAATTATCTCCCTGGGGCTAAATAAAGTCAGGAGAGCAGCTCTGCTCACCACATCTGATAAACCGGGGGAGATTTAGACATTAGCAGCTCTTTAAATAGCCGAGTTCAAAGTTAAACCTGACAGGGAGCAGGGACAGGGAAGATGGCTTGGAGACAGGGACCACAATCTCCCCATCACTGCGCTTCACCCTCCAGGTGCTGCTCCTCCCTGGGGTTATGGGGGTCGACGATCCCAAGTCCTGACTGGAACAGCCAGGACCCCATAAGGCCAGTGGACAGCTTGCTCCTCCAGGCTTATTTTTGGGAAGTGACAAGGACGGGCCATCCCTACCCCAGCGGTGCCCGGTGCGGGGGCAGCGTCGTGGCGGAAGGGCCGATGGGTGCCGGGCGCCCTGGGCAGCGCCAGCGTGTGCACGCCGCCGAAACGGGCAGGGAAGCTCCTCCTCCGCCCTCTGATTTTTCCAATGACAGATCTAGGTCACTAGGACAAGTCGCAAAGGCTGCCGAGCCACCGCACGCTCCTCGCCACGCTGCTTGCAAAACAAGTGAGCAGGACGGCTGGAAACCGTATAGGATTATACAAGGCAAAGCCTCTTCCCCGGCCCCGGCGCAGCCGTGGCGCAGGGAAGGACAGGAGCGAGGAGCTGCTGTGGCCCCCCAGGGAATGGGGCAGAGCAGGGGCGGTTTGGGGGAAGAAAATGGAGATTAGGTCAATTTGGCGTCGCCATGCGGCATTTGGATTTCGAGAGATGAGAACGCAGGACTGCGGGAAAAACCCTGACTGGGGGAAATGGTGGGATGTCAAGGAGAGTTTGGCTCTAAATTAGGGTCAGCACACAGTAATTGGTGGGGGAAAGGAAAAAAATTATAAAAAAAGGAAAAGTTCATCCAGTTGCTAATTAAGCCGGTGCCGGCTGTGCAAGTGCGTTAAAGCTTCCCTCTGTACCAAGAAAGGTGAAATCCCGGGATGTGTCGGGGTGGGAAGGGGATGTGGGGGGCTCAGCCCATCCTGGCCCGTCCCGGCCCCACCGTTACACAAGAGCACAGTGCTGGCAGAGCCGCAGCGCCCGCGGCCACCGAGCAGGCACCGAACGGGGGCTGAGGAGCTCCGGGAGGCACGTCCTGGTATCCCCGCCCCAAAAGGCACCTAAGGATGTGCATCCCCCAAACACACCTATGCAGGGGCACCAGTGAGTCCTGGCCTGGTGAAGGGCTCGGGGATGGCAGGTGATGATGGAAAAGGGGGGATGGCAATGCCAGCCCAGGGTGTGAGGTCTCAGCAGTTCTGTAGGAACAGAGCCGGGTCTGGCCACCACTGCGTCACCATCACCAGGCCCCGGTGGATCGTCCCGCCGGAGCCTTCCTCCCTCTATCCTCCTCCTCCCCACTGCCTGATTGGCAAAGCAAAGGGGTGACAAGTAGGAATTGCCTTTGGTAGCAGGTTAAACCAGGCAGACGCTGCTGCAACTCACCCCTGCCCTGGACAAGGGGCACCCAAAATTGCACCTGGTCCCTTTCCCGCCCTCGCAGGCGTCTCCCAAACTGTCCCCACGCCAGGGAGAGGGGAAAAAGGGGGGAAAAAACACAATAAATCCAGCCCTGGTGGGAGCAACATATTGAAGAGGAGATTAAGGGGTTTAGTGCGAGGAAAAGCTTAAGAGCGGGTCTAAGCCGGCGTCGGAAAGCGAAGCAAAATAAACAAGAATTTTATTCCTAACGAAGGGGGAGTCGGAGGAGGCAGAGCAGTTTGGTGTGGGTTCCGAGGGGCTGGTGCGGGTCCCCCCTTGTCCCGTTCGAGCGGAGCTAATGCGGGTCCTCCCCGTGGCCCCGATAGGGCTGGTGCGGGGTCTCTCCCATCCCCCTCCGAAAGGATAGTGCGTATCCGCCCTTGTCCCCCTCCAGCGAGGCTGATGCGGGTCCCCCCTTGTCCCTGTCCGGTCGGACGCCGAATCTCCCCCGTCCCCCTCCGCGGGGCTGCTGCGGGTCCCCCCGTCCCTCACCGGCGAAGCTGCTGCGGGTCCCCCTGTCCCTCACCGGCGAGGCTGCTGCGGGTCACCCCGTTCCCCCGTACGGGCTGACGTCGGGTCCCCCCGTTCCCTTCCGCGGGGCTGATGCGGGTCTCCCCGTCCCCCACTGGGGCCAAGTTGTGCCGCTGCCCCCGCACCGCGCTCCGGTCCCCGCGCACCCGCAGGCCCCCGGACTCACCTCGCATCGTGTCCGCCGCGCTCAGGGCGCCGGGGGGCGCATGGGGGGGCGCGGGGGTCCGAAGCGGCGCGGGGCGCGGAGGGGAGCGGAGGCACCGGGAGGCACCGGGCGGCACCGGGAAGCACCGGGCGGCACCGGGCGGCTCTGGCACCTGCCCCTCCGCCGCGCCGTGACCCACTTCTGCCCGAGCATGCGGCCGTTCACATGACGAGCCCGCCCCGCCCCCCCAAATCGGTTTCACTTCCAGCCCCACCTCCTGCCCTTCGTCCTCCTCCTTCTCCATCCCCATTCCCGCCGCTCGGCGCCCGGCGCTTCGCGGCCGCTGCCGGCGCCTCCCCGGCACCGGGATCTGCGCGCCCCCCGCCCCGCCGTGGCCGCGGGGTGCCCGGCGCTGCCCCCCGGCGCTGCCCGCCCCCAGGAGGGCCGTGCCGGTGCCCGTCCTGCCCCGGCTCGCCCAGGCACGGGGCCGGCTGCGTGTCCCGCTGAATCACCGCTCCCTTGCTTCACTCCGCTCCCGCGCAGTCCCGCTGCGCCCGCCGGGGACCGCGCTGGGCACGGGGACACCACAACTCCCCAGCTGGCCAGGGCGGGGGGCTCTTCTGAAGGGGCAGCCCCCGGCGCTGGGGAGGGTGTGGGCAGCGCCGGGGCCCCCGTACAGCTGCCCCATGTCCTCATGCCCAGGTGCAGATGCTGAGATGCGAGGGGACATCCCAGCTGGGAGTCTTGGGGTTTGGGAAGCACACCATGGAATTGGTGAAAAGCTTTGGAGATGGCAGCGCGGCATTCCCATCCTGTCCTTCCTGCTGGGGTGCACAGAGGTGGCTATGGGGCCCCGGGTCGGGCCCTGGATGATGGGGGTAAAGAGATGGTGTGTTGGAACCCATCCAGGATGGAGCTGTGTAGTGGCTCTGGACCACGAAACGTGGCCTTGTGGTGCAGAGCCGGAGGTGTCGGCACAGGGCAAAGTCCCCTGGCTGGGGTTTGTGGTGTGACTCCTGCACCAGGTCACCAGAGTCCTCGCTGGTGCCACATCACAGGGTGGAGGTGCTTGGTCCCGGTCACATCAGGCCAAGACTCCTGTGCCAGTGGCACAGTTGGTGCTCAGCAGTGCCCAGGGCCATGTGGGTCCTGGGGACAATGGCACCAGCCTGGAGACCTGCTGTGGGCAGACAGGGCACCTCCCATGGGCATGAGCACAATATCCACCATGGACATGGATTTGGAATCCACCATGAGTGTGGATGTGGCATCTCCCATGGGCTTGAACATGCCATTCACCATGGGGATGGACCTGACATCCACCATGGGCATGGATGTGGCATCCATAACAGGCGTGGGTGTGGCATCTACCATGGGCGTGAGTATGGCATCAGTCTTGGCTGGGAGTGTGACATGGCCATGGCCACAACATCAGCCACAGGCCTGGAGGTGACACCCACCATGGGCACAGATGCAGCCACCATCACCACACAGATGGCATCGCTGCCTCCTCCCTGGACTCCCCTCTGCCCTCACAGCTTGGCCCTGAGGGGTCACCTCAGCCCTCAGACCCTCAAATTAAACCATTTAATCACAGCTGAAGAAGAGGGTGTTTTCAACCCACGTCCACCCCAAACCGCGGGCTGAGCCGGGGATGCAGCAATGCCGGTGGGATCCTCAGTGCTCGGGGAACTGTCCCCCTGCTCTGGCGCAGGGGCTGAGCCGTGGTGGCACTTTGTGTGCTGCCACGCGCGTGCCGACCGCTCTGCTCGGGCGCGGGAGCGGCTGTGGCCGGGAGGGGGACGCGGGGCGGGGGACGGAGGGGGCGGAGGGGGCCGGGCCGCCCGCCGCGCTCCAGTGCTGCTGTCTGACATGATTTTGCTGATGGCGATTGGGAACGGGTTCGCTGCTCTCGCCGGTCGGATTCGCTACTTCCTCGCGGCTTTGCTCCCTCCTCCCCGCCGCACTGCGCATGGATGGGCACGCGGACGGGACGCGGGGCGACGGCTCAGCTCGTTCCTCACGGGCTGCGCTTCCAGAGCGGCTCCTGCAAGCGCGACCCCGGATGGAGCCAGGAATCCCATCCCAGCGCTTCCCGACGGGGCCGGCCCCCGGGGTCACGGGAGCTGCCCGAAGGAGGTCACCCTCATTAGCCCCATTTCGGATGGGGAAACTGAGACCGGGAGCAACGCGGTGACTCCTCGTGGCACGCAGGGTCCGGCCCCGGCGAACTCGCCCCTCCCAAAAGGCGGTCGCCGATTGATGCTATTGGGACAGTCGCGGCCGAATCGCGCCAGAGCGAGAGCGAAAATACTCCCCGCAGTGCTCGGCACAACCCAAAAGTATGAGGTTACATAAGCGGCACCACACCTGCCGTGAGCAACGCGGGACCCACGCACCCGCCTCCGGCCCCTTAACCCTTCGTGTGCCGGGCCCAGCCCAGCACCCTGGGCACGACACGGGGGCAGCCCCGGGGCAGGAGATGCTGCAGATGCACCTGAGCAGGCGCTGAGTGCTGCCGGTGGAGATGGAGAGGCTACAGCAGATCAGGGTCCTTTTTCTCGTGAGCAAGATCTCGCCCCACAGACTTGGCCGGGTTTAAATTGGGGTCCTGGTCCCATCAAAGCCAGCATGAGGTGGAGCCAGTTCACTGGTGGTTGAGTCCCTGGAGTAGTATTTGCGCCTGAGAGAGGAGCGGCCCTTCCCCTTGCCCAGGGCTGTTTCGGCTGTGGCAGCACTGGAGATCATTGAACCTCCTCTGAAAACCTTCTTCCCCTTCCCCCCACTTCTGCGGGAGCTGGTGCTGCTCTGCTGTCAGTCAACCAGTACAGAGACCCTCAACCCAGTATCCACTGGTGCCCTTCCCACTGATGACTGGAGAGGCCAGAGCTGCCATTGGTGCCTGGGTGCTGCCAGACCCCAGCTCAGTGCCCGGACCTGCACCCCCTGGGGCAATGCTGGGGCACAATTCCAGCAGGACTGGATCCTGCCCATTGCAGGTGGCACCAGTGGCCCCGGACATCAGCAGCACGGGAATGACGCGGGCACTGGGAAGAGTTAAGAAGCAAAACCTACCCTTGCCACCATCCAGCCCTACTCTTTCTCCCCATCCTGGCTTCACCACCAACTCTCTGTGGTCAGGGCCAGGGCAGATACTTGGGCACTGCCAGATTGTGGCCATGTTGCAGTGGCCACCACTGGCATGGCTCCATCACCAGGATCAGCCCAGTCAGCCCCTGGCTGGCCTGAGGTGAGCAGGAATTCAGGATGACACCATCACCCCTTAATCACTGTTTGCTCTTGCACATGCCCCACCCAGTGAGAGGAGAATCCCCCACCAGCATCACCCATCACCCACCAGCAGCCCCTCACCCACCTCAGGGACCACCGAGTCCGTGGGGCTGTGCCAGCTCTCCCCTGCTCACCAAGCCCTGGGCTGGCTCAGCTGGCCTCGCAGTGGCTCTGCCATGGGCTCCCTGCTGTGGGCACTGCCAGGCGCTGCTCCTCACTGTGACTCAATTTCCCGTCGAGAATGGCTGACCTGCCCGGCGGGGAGTGGGTCATGTGGTGAACGCACTGGCAGAGGCCACAGCACTGGTGTCCCCAAATCTGATCCTCAGGTGCTGGCATGGGGATGTGCCCCAGGACCGGGCAGGGGTCCCATCTGCCAGTCCCAGGGCTGGGTGCAGTTCCCATCCCTTGGCTCCAGGGCTGGGCAGGGGTCCCGTTCCCCAGTCCCAGGGCTGGGTGAGGGTTCCATCCCTCAGTTTCAGGGCTTGGCAGGGGTTCCCGTCCCCCAGTCTCAGGGCTAGGAACGGTTCCTGTCACTCAGCCTCAGAGTTGGGCAGGGGTTCTGTCCCACAGTCCCAGGGGTGGGTGGTTCCTGTCTCCCCATGTCAGGCTGGGACGTGGATGTGGGCAGTGGGGACAGAGGAGCTGTGGCACTTGCAACCACTGAGCTTTATTGTGGCCCTCTGGCTGTGAGGCCAACAGCACGGAGCTCCCGCTACTCAGGGACAGGGTCCCACTGCTTTGTCCTCTCCATGGCATCGATGTCACCCTCCCTGCCAACCCCACTGCCAAAGGACCCTGGCAGTGCAGGATGAGGGTGCCTTGGCTGTGCCAGACAGGGCCAGGGCTCGCAGACCATGGGGACAAGATTGGCTTTACGACCTGTGCCAGTCCCGGCAGCCAGTGGGATCAGGAATGGTGCTGGGCACGTGGCCCTGCCACAGCAGCATGAGTCACTGTGTCACAGCACTGCTTATGCAAAGGCTGCCATGGTCTGTGATGTGGGGCTCTGAGGCTGTGAGGCCATGTGGCTGTGGGGTCTTGGGACTGAGGGGCCACAGGGTCATGGGGCTGCAGTGTGGGGCCATGAGGCGGAGCTGTGGTGTGGGGCTTTGGGACTATGGGGCTGTGGGGTTTTGGGGCTGAGGGGCTGTGGGGTCATGGGGCCATGATGTGGATCTGTGGTGTGGGGCTGTGGGGCTGCAGGGCTGTGGGGCTGCAGGGCTGTGGGGCTGTGGTGCAGGTGAATGCCACTCGAGCACACTGCAAACATAAAGCAGAGCGTGGACGAGGGGGAAGCTGAGGCAGCATTGTGGTCCACGGCCGAATCCCACAGGCCCTGTGGGGCTGTCCCGTCCCCACCCGCGGCCGGGCAGGGAGCGGGCCCGGGTGTAACCGGAGCCCCCGGGCTGGCCTGACCCGCTCACGCTCACGTAACGCCCACCCGGTGCTTATGCAATAGCTGCTGCCATGTGGCTCTAAGGGACACCCAATGCCGCAACAATTACCCGGCCCCTAATCAGCGGCCGCGCAGGATAACGAGGCTAATTGGAGCCGCGGCCAGCAGAGCTGCCGGGGAAGGAGCGTTCGGTCTCGCCCTGCACCCGCAGGGGTGCCCCAAGCAATTAGTGACTGCTGAGCCTTCGTTCGGGGCTGGGGGGATCATGGCTGGGCTGGACCGGGCGCTGCCCCGGACACTGGCTGTGGGTGCCCGTGGGGTGGGATGGAGCATCCCCTGACCACTTGGTTGGAGTGTGTCATCCCCATCCCTTCCTGCATCCCCATCCCAGTCCGCATCCCCATCCCAGGCTGCAACTCTATTCATTTTTGCATCCCCATCCCTGCCTGCACCCCCATCCCTTCCTGCATCCCCATCCCAGTCTGCATCCCCATCTCTTTTTGAATCCCTGTCCCTGTTTGCATCCCTGTCCCTGCCTGCAACCTCATTCATTTTTGCATCCCCATCCCTGCCTGCACTGCCACCCCTGCCTGCACTCCCATCCCTGCCTGCATCCCCATCCCTGCCTGCATCCCCATCCCTGCCTGCACCCCCATCCCTGCCTGCATCCCCTCCCCACACCCCCTGGCGCAGTGATGCTCCAAGTAGGTCAGTGTGCCGAGTGCTGGGTGACCGCAGGGGGCTGCAGCACCTGCCCCAGGGGTCTCTGCCTTCATCCCTGCCTGCCCTTGCCCCCGCACTGATCCCACCTCCCTGCTCGTGATCCCCAGGGAGGGGGCAAAGACAGCATCTCCCTGGTCCGGGCTCAGAGCCCTGGCACAGCCCCCTGACGCTGCCCCCTCCGTCCCTCTGCCCCGGGGGGCTCAGCCCGGCGGCGGGGGGTGCAGAGGGGGTCTCCAGGCAGCTCCCTCCGGCACCGCCCAAGCTCGGGCAGTGCAGCCCCCGCTCGGCACCGGCCCGGGCACCGCTCGGCGCTGCCGAATCTCCAGCGTCATAATTAGGAGATAAACAGGAAAGAGGAAAGGGGCAGATTTCATATTCCGCCCGGATCCCCCCGGGACAGATAAAAGTGGAGTGGGGGGACTCGAGGGGGCTATTTTCCCACTTGTTTCTGCTGAATCAAACATTTTTTCTCCTGCTTAGAAGATTTCCTGGCTCCCCCCATTCCCTCCGCTCCCTCCTTAATGAGGTTTTGCTGTAAAAGTCTCCGAGCCTCAACCATGGCCTTGAGTTAATCTCCAGGCACCTTCAAAGCCGGGTTGTTCCTGCACCCCCTCCAGCCCCTCCTTTGCCTCCATCTTTTTGAACTTCCCAGACACAAAATTGCTGAGTTTCATGTGATGCCACTTCTCCAGCGCCCGGCGGCGAGCATGGGGGTCCCGGGGCTGACGAGCACGTGGCAGGGACACAGTCCCCGGGGCTGGGGCAGGCATGTGGGATGGAGACTCCCGGAGGCTGTCCCTCCAGGCAGAAAAGCAGCCTGCCTTTGAGGAGAGCCTCCAAACTGCAGTGAAAAGGGGATATTTAGAGGTTTTATTTTGCCCCCAGAGTAGAATATTGTGAAAATACTGTAAAAAAATGGCCCTTGGTTCAGGGCCACGAAGATGGTGACCAGACCCATCCTTGGCACCAACAGTGAGGCTCTGGGTGCTGGTGGCACTGGGGTATTGCCCTGTGGGACAGGCAGAGGACATGGGGTGCAGGCAGGTGCCCATGGAGGCTGCAGGGCTGAGCTGGGGCAGAGGAGCTGTGTGGGTGCCAGGAGAATCCCCCACCCATGAGCTGGGCCAGGGACAGCTGTGGGACTCTGGGGTGGTGTGGGTGACAGGAGGACAGGGCTGGTAGAGCATCCCACCCTATCTCTGTCATGGGAACCAGCTGCTTCTCAGGAAAGGGGTTTGGAAGCTGCACAGCCCCTTGACAGCATCTCATGGGCTGGGTGCAGGGTGGTCCTCAGAGCACCCATCCATCCCTGGGGGGCTTTGGGCATCGCCACCCTCCCCATCACTGTGTGGGTGCTCAGCCCTGACCACAGCAGGTGCAAAACCTTGGAAATGGGAGAAGCAGGAGCAGGGAGCACCTGAGATGCTCAAGCACGGGGTGCTGCACCCACCGGGCACCGCTGGGCTCCCTCCTCCTGCCATCAGTGCCCTGGGCTGCCCAGTGTGCCCGTACCTGGGCGTCCTGTTCCAGAGCTGATCTGGAGGCTTTAGTGCAAGTTAATCCCAGCAATCCCTTAATGCCAGGGACTGAAATAGGAAAGATCAGTAGGTCAGTGGGAAAAGCTCTTGGCCAAAGTTAACATGTTAATGCAGAGAGAAGGCGAGAGAATGAGCAGAGAGGAAAGCGCCGGGGGTCTGCTCTGGCTCCTCCCCGTGTCCGGGCTGCGGTCGCTCTGCATCCCGCTGCTTTGGGGTTTCAAGCACTGATGGGCAGGAAAGGCTCTGCAGCTCCTGCTCTGCCACAGTTTGGAGAGGGAAAGGAGACTTCTCCCCTCTCCCGGACCACCCCAAACCCGACACTCCCATCCCCGGGCGATGTGGCTGCGGTTAAACCCGGGTCCCCAGAGGGGAAAGGTCGCGCATTAGCGCCGGCACCGCTGAGCGGCCCTAATTAGCGCTTGGCAGGCTCCCACCTTGGCCCCGTAAGCACCTTTTTGGCGGCTGCTCTGGAAAAAGCCGTGCCGGAGGACTTAGCTTTTAATGCAGCCAAAGCCCAGGTGAGCCACCCACCAGCGACCAGTGCCAGCCCTGGCTGAGGGGCTCGGCTCTGGTTATGGGTCCCATCCCTGGCTGTGGCCCCGTGGGGCTTCACCTGGTGGCCCCACACAAGATCCCCCAGTCCTGTGGTGCTGCTGCCAGTGCATCCCAACAGGAACCATCCCAGGGCCTTTCTCTGCATCCCCAGCTGCCCTCCCCTGGGCTGGGTGCTTTTGGGCAATAATATCGCTATGGGAGCAGTTTCCTTAAATCCATCTTTGTTACCACAAGCAGCTTAGCACCAGAAACTCTCTTCCTCTCTGTTCTTTTAATACGATCCTGGCTTAGCAAAGCCCCAGGCTTAGCCACTGCCCCTGCAGTGCAAGTGAGGAGAGCAGAATTAAATAATATGAAAGCAGAAAACAAAGGGCTCTGCCTGGTTTAAGCAGCTGGAGGGGAGGTGGGATGGCCCAGCCCTGTCCCTGGGGAGCTGTGGGGGTTACTTGTGGAGGGGGATGCTTGGTGGGAGGACACAGGGTGGAGCCCCTCCCGGATGCCGCGTTTTTACGAGTCAGTGGGTCAGGGATGCTGGGATGCTCACAGCCATTGCCCCTGCTGATGGATCCCAGGAGAGCCCAGCTCAGACACAAGGTGCCTGGAACACCTCACTACTACCTCACTACTACTTGGTGGCAACCACTCCCATTTGCTAGAGTTGTCCCATCTAGGGCTCTGCCAGAATCAGCGAGCAACCTGAGGGAACTCAGCACCCTTTGCAGAGGCAGCACCACACCAGTGGGCCTTCCCCACCATTCCCACCTCACCAGAGCCCAGGATGGTGCTTCCTGGCTGCTGGCATGACCCTGCTCTTCGATATGCTGGTGGGCCAGGGGTTCCTGCTCATCCCCCGGGATCCGGCTGGCCGTACTGGCTCCCTTGGCTGCAGCCACGGCTCACCTTGGACTCCGCTCCCGGCACGGCCCCGCACCCGCCTGGGTTGCTGGGGAGACGGGCTGGTTTATTTACCATCGGGGCTGCGATAAGGAGTGTGAAAGGGAAGGAGGAACACATGGTGTCCAATGTGCCTGACCCATTTTTCCATCGCCCGGGCGCTGCTCGCCCTCAGCTATTGGATTGCAGGGAGCTGCCACCGCGCTGCCATGTCGCCAGGGATGGGGCGCCCTTCCTTCCAAACCCCTTTTCTCTGGCTCGGTTGGGATGCAGGAAGAGCATCCCTGGGATGTGCCACGAAGGGATGAAAACCCGCGTGGGAGCTCGGGGCCTGGGGGTCCCCACGCCTGTCCTTGGCCGTGGCGGGGCCGCCCGTGGCCCCGGCTGGCGCTGGCACAGTGGCCCAGATCTGCCATTCCGCATGGCTGCACCGCTGTCCCCGCGGCCGGGCCCGGCAGGCAGGGCTCTCGCTCGGCGCCTCGCGCGCCTGCCCGCTAATCCAACATGACTCTTCCATTAGAGACGAGATGCCGGCAAAGAGCTTTCTGGTGTAGGAATTAACTCCTTCTCCCACCCCTGGAGCTCTCCCTGACCCTGCAGCGCCAGCCCCGGCTCTGTCACGCGCGTGCCCTGCGGTCTGGGGGGTGGGTGGGTTGGGGAGGGGGTTCCCCACGTTGGCACCCCCAGCCTGGTGGGGGCTGGTTCCCTGTGGGACCTGGCAGAGCCCTTCTTTCCATGTGTGTCTCACATCCTCCTCCTCCTCTGGGGATGCACGATGGAAGTGGAGACCTGGTGTTGTGGTGCCAGAGGGTGCCAGAGCCTGGCTCCATGGGGCCCCATCCCGGTCCCCATCCCTGTCCCCATCCCCGGCTGCAGCACAGCCGCTTTCCTTATTGATCTCCTCTCCTGTTGTTAATTATCAGCTCCAATCGAACCTGATCAGAGCCGCAGTTCCCTGCAAACAGCCTGTTGTGGTTTTGGCCATTCCCCCCCTGCCCTGGGGCTGCTGTGGAGCAGATGGAATGCAAACAGGAGCCCGGGGAGTTGGGGATGGGCAGGATTCAGGGGGCACGTCCTGACCAGGGGGTTCTCTCTGAGCTGGGGGACCTGGGACATGGTGGGATCCGATGGCAGGGGGATGAGCCCTATCCAGAAGCCAGCACACAGACTCCTGGAGGGAACAAATGGCCCAGCTCAGAGATGCCAGTGCCTCACATCTCGTGTGACACTGGGCACAGCAACGGGGGCTTCACAGCATGAGGTCTACCCTTCAGAACCAGCTCCTTCCCCGAGGACAGCCACCCTCCCACACCAGGGCAGAGCTGTCCCTCATGTCCCTGCTCCCCGGGAGCCACATAGGGGAGGTGACAGCAGTTCTTGGTCCCCTGCTTCAAGGACAGACCCCAGGATCCTTCCAACAGGGAAGCAAAGCTGATCCTGCCTGGTGCTGAGCCGGGGGGGAGCACCCACATTCAGCCTGTTCCTTGGCCACCCTTCCCATCAGCGTGCTCGGGGTGGGGTCTGTTCCTGGGTGGAGGTCGAGTCCACTGATGTCACATTGTTTTGCCTGTGGCCCTGGAAAATGCCGGGAGGGAGGGCTCATCCCCAGGGCACGACCGGGGCAGGGACAGGAAACAGGACAGGCTCTGCCTGGGCAGAGGGGGAGGCTCCAGGGCATCGCTGGAGCCCTGACCTTGCCCAGGGGGACTCTGCTGCCCTCGGGGCTTCAGCTAAGGGGGCTTCAGAGGCAGCGCCCCCCCCGAGCAGCCCCCCGAGAGCAGGCAGGGAGCTGCTCAGGAAGGGCTCCAGCCAAGGGGGTGCAGGAGAGGGGATGTGCTGGAGCAGTGCTGACACCACCACCTCCCCTCACTGCCATGTCCTGGGGGCTGCAGGCTCTGGGGACCTTGTGCCATCCTGGGCTGGCTCGATGTGGCTCAGGATCCTGTGCAACACTGGCTCACTGTGAGGATGTCCCAACAGGGAGCTGACCTGGATCCCAGCCACCCTGGTGGCCTTCACCTCCTGTGCCACTGCATGGCCCTGGCAGAGGGACCTCCAGCGAGGGGATGGCCTGCAATGACCAAGGAGAACAGGACTGGGGACATCTGCTGTCCCTGTCCCTTGTAGTGACCACAGGACAGCCCAGCCCAGGGTGGGCACTCCAGGTCTCCCACATGGTGTTTTGGGACCTGGGATGGGGGACATCCACCAAATCCAGTTTGGGGGGTCACCCTGGAAACACCCAGCCTCACTTCTGGGGTCTGTTGATCCCTCTGGAACGGAGACATGCCCAGAAGGACATGACCTCTCCCCCCCACCCTGGCCAGGGACAAAATAAACCAACCAGATCATTTTTGTGGGACTCTTTGGCTGCAAACTGGGGCATCATCACCCTTTTTCCACACAGGATGGCTCAGACTCCACGGCAGGATGGGGATGTGGTGGCAGTGGAGGAAACCCTCCCCAAAACCCCAATGCAGAGCCACCCATGAAATATTCAGGCCATTCCTGCCTTGCCATTGGAAGCACCATGAATACTGCATAGAGGCATTAAAGTTTCAGGGCTGCCATGTTTCTGGACACTGTCACCATGGGAAGTCCCTCTGCTGGGATGTGTCACACCTTCATCAGGTTCCAGTGACTCACTTCTCTCTGGTTTACCCCCAAAACAGGTGGTTGTGGTGGGCTGAGTCCCTGAAGTGCTCCAAGAGCAAACTAACTCCAAGCTCCTCGTTGTGCCCCTGGGGTAGAGCAGCACAGCTCAGGGCAGAGCCAGAGTGGGGTGCAAGGTCCTGCAGGGCTGGGGACAAGCAGAGCTCATGGTCACCCCACCCTGATCTTGGCCATGCTCCCCACTGCCCCAGCTGCAGTGTGGCCCCACTGCTCTGAGGTCCTTCCAGGCACAGGAAAAGCTCCCTCAGCATCTCAAGGGTTTCATCCTCCATGTCATGAGCTTTCCAGGTCAGTCCCCACCAGAAGGGATCGTTCACTTCTCATCCACCCGCTCTCATAACTTGGCTCTTCCCGTGTTTATATAACAGCGACGTCTCCTGTGGTCTGGGGAGAGAATTGGCCGGGGAGAAATAATGAGGATAATTCAAGTCATTTGGGAAGATGAGGCTTGCAAGGTGCCCAGCGTCTTCCACCTTTTACATGTTGTCTCTAATCATCTGCAATCTTGGATGGCCATTGATGGAGCTCGTTGCTGTGGTGACGGATGAATAGCCCTGGGATTGTACCATGCCAAAAAAGTGCTGTCCTTTCCATCAAAACAACAACAACAACAAAAATATCATTTTGTTCAGGAAATTAAGCAGTTTGCAACCAAATAGCAGTGCCTGAAAAGGCTCCTGCATCCGTCCTTTCCTCCCGGCTCCCGCAGCCGCACTGGGTTTGTCAGGAACATGCCCAGTGCCCCGGAGAGTCCTTTGTGTGTGCCAGACAAGGAGAAGGTGGTAATTGCAAGGGGGTTTCTAACCCACTGAGCCTTTTAAAAGGATTTGATGCCCCCCTACATGTCTCTGCTTGCCCAGATGTGTGTCACGCAGGCAGGGAGCACGGGGCTGGGGGCTGGCACAGCACTAGGTTAATGTGTTAGCTGTGCAAGGGTGGGGCAGAGCAGGAGCCATGGGAGAGGGAAGAGGTGATGGCCAGGCAGGGTGTCAGGGCTCAGCTCCTGCTCATTCTGGAGAGCAGCCAGGCAGAAAGGGACCTGGGGGTACTAATTGACAGGAAGTTCAACATGAGCCAACAGTGTGCCCAGGTGGCCAAGAAGGCCAAGGGGATCCTGGCTTGGATCAAAAATAGCGTGGCCAGCAGGCCCAGGGCAGTGACCCTTCCCCTGGACTCTGCGCTGGTGAGGCCACACCTTGAGTGTTGTGTTCAGTTCTGGGCCCCTCAGTTGAGGAAAGGTCTTGAGGGGCTGGAGTGGGGCCAGAGAAGAGCAACGAGGCTGGAGAAGGGACTGGAGCACAAGTGCTGTGGGGAGA